>OX439143.1:82937011-83543165 GCA_949318255.1 Pollenia labialis
TAATTTTACTCTCATAGTGGCACTATCAACGAAAAGTTTAATCTTTTTTGTACTTGATTTAAGAATTTTATACTTATTTCAAGAAATTCCGGGATTGATTTTTGAAAGTAGTCCCATTTAGGAAAGTGGTCGCGAGCGGACAGCCAACATATTGGCCTACTGATCAGCAAAAAATTCCAGATGTTATAGATTTTGGCGTGGTTAAAAACATCCCCACAGAAACTATTCATGTTGAAGCTTCCTTAGAATTATCCTCCGACCACACACCCACAGTTGTTACTATAATGAACCCCAATAGAATTGTATCTCCGACTGGTCATTTTGCGACGTCAGCCACACAAATTAATTGGTTAAAATTTAATAAATATCTCAGTACCCATTGCACAGAAAATATTCCGCTTAGAACACCGGAGAATGTAGATCGCTCTATTGTTAATTTTGACAGTTATCTGAAACTAGCTGTTCAACATTCTAGTACTGCCCCCAAAAAAACAAAAAATATTAAAATATATTCCACAGATGTCGAGCGGCTCTTGACTGAAAAAAGGAGAGTTCGAAGAGAGTGGCAACTTTACAGATCTCCGCAACTTAAGAATTTATTAAAAGAGTGCACAAAAAGGCTTAGAAACTTACTGCAGACCCAGAAAACGGCTTCTCTAGAAAAATATCTTAAGGAACTTGATGCAACTCCACAATCTGACTACTCATTATGGCGTGCAGCTAGAAATATAAAAAGACCAGTTATATCAAAGCCACCATTAAGAAACTTGAATGGTAGTTGGGCAAGAAACGATATTGAAAAAGGAAATCTGGTTGTGAGTCACTTGAAAAACGTATTTACACCAAATTTTTCTAACGATATTGCGGTCGAGTTACCACCTGTTGCTGCTAGAGCAGCTATTCCCATAAGATTTGAAATAAGAGATATCGAAAAGGCTATTTGTGACTTAAACACTAAGAAGGCACCTGGTATTGATAAGATCAGTAATAAAATGCTTTTAGAGCTACCTCGCATAGCAAAGAAAATTATTCTATTTATTTTTAATACTATTTTACGGCTTGAATACTACCCGCAAGAATGGAAGGTTTCCTTAGTAACCATGATACCAAAGCCAGATCATACAAAAGTTGAGTCATATAGGCCTATTAGTTTATTATCAAATATGTCAAAGCTGTTTGAGAAATTATTAGTTTCAAAATTAACACCAATTTTAAATGACAATAGATGTATTCCAAACCATCAGTTTGGATTTAGAAGAAAACACAGCACAATTGAACAAACTCATCGAATAGTAAATGTCATAAGAAAAGCATTTGAAGAAAAAAAATATTGCTCAGCACTCTTCATCGATGTTTCGCAAGCTTTTGATAAAGTCTGGCATGAAGGCTTACTGCATAAATTGAAGCAAAATTTACCAGCAAACACTCACAAGCTGTTAGAAAGCTACTTAGTCGGCCGTCAATTTATTATTAAAGAAGGAGATTTCTTAAGTTCACCTCAGCCAATTGGCGCTGGAGTTCCACAAGGCAGCATCCTGGGCCCTCTTTTATACTTAATTTATACTTCGGACATGCCAACAAACAACTACACACAAACTTCAACATTTGCAGACGATACAGCTTTTCTAAGCGTACACGAAAACAGTTATGAGGCATCTCGTTATTTACAGGATCATATAACTCAACTAGAAATGTGGCTAAGACAATGGAGGATAATGGTAAATGAGCAAAAATGCGTACATATAACATTCACCTTGCGCCGGGAATCTTGCCCCCCTATTACAATCAATAATCAAATAATTCCTCAACATTCACATGTAAAATATCTCGGTATACATTTACCCGGCGTTTCCACATGCAAGTAATTACTTGCAAGTAGTGTATACGTATTATCAACGAAAAATCAAGGAAACAGCCGATTGGCTGAAAGTAAAAAAAATTGTGTGAATGTTAGTGAAAAAGTTTGAGTGTATTGAGTTTTTCGAACTTGTACTTGCATGTGGAAACGGGAGGTTAGATCGCCGTTTGACGTGGAAAAGCCATATAGAGGCAAAATTAACTCAAATGAAACTAAAAGCCATCCAAATTCATTGGCTTATTGGAAGAAACTCTGTCCTTAAGCTGGGATCACACGATTGCCGCAATGTACCAATTTTCACACTTTTTAATACCCCAATCGTGTGACCGCACAACCAAATGGCTCATGTACCAATCGAGGACAATATTGTGCTTACTTTTACCAATCAAATGCAACCCTGGTGCGGCAATCGTGTGACTGTTTGCTATGCAACCGCGCGTCAGTAAAAATTACAAAAATGCACCAATATTTATTGTGTTCTTGTGCGGCAATCAAACAACACAATACGCGGCAATATTTGCCTTTTTTATGAGATTTACTTTTTTGTTTTTCTTTTAGTAGGTAATGAAAATAAATATGTATGTATTTATTTATTTTGCATTTAAATTTTTTTAATTAATTATTTTAAGTATGTATGTTCACAAGCATATTTAGCTGTTCTGTACGAATATTTTTATTAAAGATTTTTCTATTCGAAACTAAATTTACGAACTTGTTGAACAGACTGTTAGTTTTTGGAATGTCTTAAAAAAAATAAATAAAACTATTCAACAATAATTTGTTTAAGTTAATGATACAAATTTAATTTTATTCAATGAACAAACCAACAAGAACTCTCAAACAAATAAAAAAGCTACCACAACAGCTGTTTTCGCAGTTAACACAAGTAAGAACAATCGTGTGACTGTGCTGCGGCAATTTTTGTAACCATTTCGCTTTGTACCAACTAGCGGCAATTAAATTTGTTTAAAACAGGGCAATCGTGTGATTTCAGAATATTTGATTGGTGCAATTTCATTATTGTGCGTCAATAAAGCACAATAAAAATTGTGTCATATTGGTGCATTTGCGGCAATCGTGTGATCCCAGCTTTAGTCTCGACTGCAAACTTCTACTTTACAACTCTACCTTAAAGCCTATCTGGTGCTACGGTATTCAACTATGGGGCACCGCCTCGGCCTCTAATATCGAAAAAATTCAAAGGCGTCAAAATAAACTTCTTCGAATAATCACAGCAGCTCCCTGGTACGTTAAAAACTCAAACATTCATAAGGATCTCAATGTGCCATTAGTAAAAACTATGATTACAAAATATGCAGTAAAATATTTAAAAAGGCTTGAACAACACCCAAATCCACTAGCTCGAAATATTTTAAATCATGGCGGCCACACTCGCTTAAAAAGAAGAGACACTGCAGCACTTACCCAACTAGAAGAACGATAATCACCTATATATGTGAACAGAACCCGTGAAGAAAAAAATTTTTGTCTGGCACTGGCAGGACATAAATAAAGAATTAGGATAAGATTTGATTAATTATTGTTAGTTCATATTAAATATATGAAGATTCAATAAATAAACAATGAAAAAAAAAAAAAAAAAAAAAAAAAAATTTGGATTGTTTTGAGTACGTTAAAGTGTTATTCGTACTTGAATTTTTGAGTACGACTCGTACTTAAAGTAATTAAAACGGAATTAATCTTTTATTGAGTTTAGCCTGAATCTTTTGTTGAGTTTGATAAAAGCAGTATTATTTTGTGTTCAAAAGATGACTAACAGGGAAACGTTATTTTTTTTAATGATTTTTCTACACAAACACTATTAGCGTTTGTGTTTTCCACAAATCTACCGAACCGAACACTAATGAACGATATTTAGTGTTTATTTTCGAACACTGGTTTAAACCAACAAATTTATAAATCAGAATATAAACCATCCCTTAACACATAAAATTGGTCGTTTTAACTGCCAATACAGACAATATGAATTTTGACAACATTTATCGTGGTGTTGCCACAATTTTTATTTTTCAAGTACATTTACAGCTGTTAAGTTTAAAGCGTTTCAACATTCACTGATTTATTAGCCATAAGTACACAAAAATAGTTTAAAATTATTTAAATTACTAACTCCTGGCATCCAGTACTTATTCTTCTTGCCAAGAAATTTCAAGTCTTTGCAAGTATACACGCTATCTTGTAAAGTTGTAACGGAGCAACAAAATGGATTACGTCGCATTATAATTCCATATGGTCAGGTTGGATTTTTTCCATTGTTCGTTTTAAAAACTTTTACATTTTTTTTTATACATAGTACATATAGAATGTATAGTTTATGTGTGCGCTGAGATCCCATATGCTTTCGTTTTGGTCTGTGTTAAGGTGGTCAAGAAAAAATTCTGTTGTGTTAAAGTTAGTGTTTGGTGTTAATGGTCAGTAAGTTTTTTTTTTATTAAAAATTTCTAACAAGAAGACATCATCTGTTATACTATAAAACCACCACTACAACTTTACTATACATTTTTGTTTTTTCTTTATTTAGTTTTTTTTTTGTACATATCTTTATGCAACGCATCTTTGTAAAAGTTATGGGAGTTTTATTTTGTTCGTTATCTTGTTTGTAATATGTATCTTTGAAATCCGATTTTAAACAACTTTTGCATGAAAATTAATACAAGACTATAAATATTTTACATTGTGTTATTTTATTTTATTAGGATTTAAGTCTATATTGATTTAGCTAGGTATTTATAATTCGTTATAATCAGGGCAATTTTTTTTATATTTTGCTTAAAAATAAGCAAAAAAAAAAAAACTGTGAAAAAATTAATGTTGTTACTTCTTAATACATTTTTGAAAATAGAGCTGTGCGCATTAGTAGTTTTTGATTTACAATCAGGTGAGCTCAAAAAGAAATGGAAAGCAATCACGCACGAGTAATTTTGTAAATGCTCACGACCACACACCCTCAAAAAAAAAAATGTTTTGATATAACTTGGCTTGCCAGACGTACTGTACTTCATTTTGTTGTTTATTTTGCATACAAATAAAACACGCTTTCTCCATGTGTATAAAGTACAACTTTTCGATATCAATTAAAAAAGACTGCAAATCTAAAAGACATTTTTGAATTTTGCGATTTGGAATGGCTTGATATGCTGGGCCATGCTCCAACTCGATGGATGGCGCATGCAGTTAAAAGATTTTGAAAAAAATATCCAGTTTCTGTTGTCCCAAAACTGTTGTTCACCTGTTTTAAGCCAAGTTTTTGAAAATGAACTTGCTGAAGCAAACCTTTGCCTTGTACGCAATACTATATTATGCCTTTAAAAAAAAATTGGGGGATAATGGCATCCTAAAATTAATTGACGTGTTCCAGACAGTCAAGCAACTTTGCGAAAAGTTTAAACAACGGAATCATAACCCTTTGAGATCTTTTAATTGTAAATCAAAATAAATACACGGAGTTATTCAACTTAACAAACTTAATTGCAATTAATTATAAAGTTCACAAAATGTGTCTATTAGGGAGATCGATTATTCGACTTTTTTCAATAACCGGTTTTCGAATATTCCGAATAGTTGCTATTTTAAAAAAACCGGGTTTCGGTTAAGCATTTTTAAAATAACCGGTTTACCGGTTTAAAATCAAATACATTAAAATGCAAAAATCAAATTAGTTTTTGTAATAAAAAGTTCATTTGAATAAGATATTCTCCAAAATTTATTTTAAATGAGTTTAACTGCCTGTTTTTAGAAAACGTAAACAAGTGAGTGAGAGAGAAATTATTTTGAAAACAACAATAAAAACGAAAATTAGTTTTCAATACAATTTCTTACTCACTCACTTGTTTACGTTTTCTAAAAACTGGCAGTTAAATTGTTGGTGTTAAAGATCACAATGAATCAGAAAACTTCAGCCATATTTTTGAATAGTTGCAAACAAATCCTCTTAGCCAAGATTATATATTTCAAATTATTCTTTTCCTGCATTTTGGAAGCGAATTTTGCTTTTTGTATGAAATATCTGTCAAGTCGTCGATCACAATTTGATACTATGGTGTTTTCATAAATGAATGATGAATTTTCCCATATCTCCATACGTTTTTGCAAAGCATTTAGGCATCCTACATTCTAATTTTTTAATAAATTTTGTAAATAACGCTTTATAACTTTTAAAATTTTTATGAAAATGAAACAAACCAACAATGCAATTTGAAAAATCCATTTATTCCAAATAATTGAGAAACAAATATTTTTGAATTCGTTCTTACCCCCAATACAAAATGGAGCTTCCAACGAAGCAGGTTTGTAAGGGAGAAACATAAACGTTTCGCTTACCATTGCGCTGACGAAGACATGCATTTTATATGGCGAGTTCCCACTTTGAATCAATACATTTTTGATACATAAAGCGCATTATTCAGCGCATATAAAAATTGTTGTATGTAACGATCGGCCGGCCTTACACAATGAATGTTTTTTTTATTATTTATTATTTTTTTTTATTTATTTATTTAAGTCTATGGACTTAAATCCGTACAGACTATAATTAAAATACGAACAATATTATTAGGTTATGTATTTAAAAACAAGATAATACTACGTTTAATGACACTGGCACTTAAAGAAAAGTCAACTAAATCATACATTTCATTAAAATCTTTACATATTCTCCGAAAAGGATAAGAATTTGCATAGTTTGTGTGAAAGGCCTGAAGATATAATGGTATGTAGTTGCGAGTTGATCGCCGAGGAACGTTGAGTTTAACATTATTAAGCAGGAATTCAAAACTAACGTTACCATTAAGCAAATTAACTAAAAACGCAATGTTAAGCATTTTTAAATTTTAAAAATTTCTTCAGAAGGATTCCAAGTTGAGTTTCCAAAGCAGAACAATAAAAATTGTTTTTGGACAGATTCTATTCGGTTTATGTGAACATCATAATCAGGATCCCAGATAATAGAGCCATATTCGATAATAGGTCTTACGTATGGAAATTTTACGAATTTACGAGGTTTTTTCAAGGGACCGACAGTTTATTACGAATTATCGGGAATTACGATTTATCGGGGTACGATTTATATGAAACTTCCCTGGCTCGAGTTCTTTGTTTATATTAACTTCACTTTTTCTTGAAATGGTTAACATTGAAGCTATAGATATGAACTTCTACTTAGAAATGACTCCATACACTACCAGAATATCATCATGTTGTATGAAATCGCAATATAATTTATTAAGCTTGAGGTTTTTCTTTTTTTATATAAAAAAATTAATAACATTTATTTTATAACTCCAATATTTCGATACAGTAATGTGTTTCATCGTCAGGGAAATAATTAAACAATTAAAATAACATTTATAAAATAATGAAAAAATAATAAAAATTGTCAGATAGAAAAATTGTTTACAATTAAAAACATTTTTTATACAAATAATATATTACATTCTACATTTACATTTTTTTTATTTTTATTTTATAAAAACCTGTCTAAAAAATATAAAATTTGGTCAAAAATTTTTGGAACATTCTAAAAACGGCAATTACTAGTTATAAACACTTTTGACTTTTTTTAAATATTAGCAGCCGTATTCATAAAAGAATCTTAATTTAGGTCTTAGATACATTTTTTTTAAAAAACATTTTGAGCCTAAAAAAGCTTTTTTTGTAAATTCATATTCAAAATCAGCATTTTGACTTAGAAAGGTTTTACGCTATTTTTTGATTTGAATGTGGCAGCACCATCTCTTTTATCTGTCACTTGAATCATAACGATGCAAAACAGTGCCTATTAATTCATACTCGTACTCGTATCTACAATTTTTTTTGTCGTGTGAAAAAAAAATTACTTTTTATAAATCAATAATTGTACGATAGTTTATCTTTTATTTAAAAAAAAAGAGATCAAAAATTATTTAGTAAAAGTGCAATTTAGATGATGATTTAATTGCTGATAAAAAAAATATTCAAATAACGAGTTTTATTTTATTTGTTTTGATCGTTTACACATCACTAGGTTATTCTGTACAATTTATAATTTTTTGAGCATTAATTTATGAAATTGAAAAATATATTAATAATATACATACATACAAACTTACATATTTTTGAATTTAATTTTATTATTAAAGTATAAATCATAATAACATATTGAATGAAAATTTCTCGCAAAAATGTTCAAAATAAGCATAAACACATAGCAAAAAGCAAAAATGCCATTTTAAAATAGGTTTAAACATGTGTCGAACCAATTTAAAAATTCGTTTATTTACACAAGGTTTAAAATAGGGGTTTTAAGGAAATATTCTCTTATCAATACAATTTTAACGATTTATGCTTAAAACAGGTTTGAAATGATGTTTGAAATGTTTATGAATACGGCTGTAGACATTTAGCGTTATATGACATCTGCTATTTTTTTAAGAGATACAGGGTGTCCGCCGGGAAGGTATACTGTTTTGTTTGTTTATAATTTTTGTTTAAATGAAAGAAAATAAATCTTATATTGATAAATGTTTTATTTAATGTCGGCAATTATGTATGGAATACAATATCAGATAAATGTCCGCCTCTGTTAGGCTCACAAATGCGAGCACTTCTTTCATTTTCAAAGAAGTAAAGTCCAATGATTCCTGCTGACCAAATTGCACTTCAGACTGTCACTTTTAATGGATGCAAAGGTCACTAATGAATAATTTTAGGATTTTCCATTGCCCAGAACCGACTATTCTGTGTATTCACATATCCATTCAACTGTCACTCATTATGATTTTTTCATAAAAATCGGGGTAAAATGTTTAAATTAATAAAACACGTTGGTTTATCGAATATTTTTCCATAATAAATTTGCCATGTGTCTGCTTCACGACTGCCAAATATGAACTGCCAAGATTAATGTTTATCAAAATGGTGGCAAAACAAAGTAAGAAAGGTATAACAACATTAAATTTATTTGTAATTTCAACAAACACCAAACAGAGTGGCGATAAACTTCATGACCAGTTCTTTTTACTGTTTTCTTTCTTTAATTATTATTCTATCTCCATTATTGCATATCATATAGGGTGAATTTCAATACGTAATTTGCAATGGAACCCAACAAAGTCATGCATTCCTAAACGCAACCATTTAAACATTTACAATGACATACGCCCCTAAATGCATAATAGTTATAAATGGGCAAACAAAGGCAAACTGGGCATCAATAATTTTGTTGATGCTTTGTTGACAGTTTTTTTTAAAGAGTAAACAAAACTTTGTTTACTAACAAGTCAATGGCAATAATTGAAGCACAGCTGCGAATAACGTTGTAAAAGCCACCTTTTGCAAAAACTTTTTTTTTTGCATTTTAACGTTAACCTTATGGTGTTTTCTTTTCTATAGAAAAAAACGTGATATTTTATTTAAAAAATGGAATTTTGTGTTCGTTTTTAAAATTGTTTTGCTTTCTAAAACGGAAGCATGTTTTATTCTAAAACATTCACCCTGACTTATGGCATAAGGCATTGCACTTTACGCCCCGAATAAATCGAGAGTGTTGCTAGTGCCCTGTATAAAGGTGATATATGGGGCTTATATACGCGAAAATTGCAAAAATTCGGAAAAGTTTGCAAAAATAGCGAAAAATTGCGAAAATGTTTATTATTTCAAACGAGCCATAAAATTGATAAAAAGTCCTTAAAACTTTAAGGAATGGAACAAATTGCTAATTTAGCGGACATTTGTAAAACTTTTGTAATAGCGGCATGGTAGCAATGTCTAATATTTTTTAGAAATCGTTAAAGCTGTAAAGAATCGCAACCCTTACAGATAAAAATTGCTTATATCGCGAACATGGCTAAAATTCGCAAAAAATTCCAAAACGCAAAAGTTTATTTAAAATAGCTAAATCAGCTAAAAAAATCAAAATATCCGAAAATAACATAAAAAGTTTGCAAAAATAGCGAATATTCGCGAACATTTTTAATTTTTCAACGAACCCATAAAATTGATTAAAAGTCCCTTAGACTATTAGGAATGGCAAAAATTCGTTAAAAATTGCTAATTAGCGAAAATTCGCAAAAATTTGCTAAAAGCGACAATATAGCAAAGCCATATATTTATTAAAAATCATTAAAGCCCTAAAAAATCATAAAACTTACAGTAAAAATCACGTCTATCGCGAACATGGCTAAAATTCGTGAAAAATTGCAAAATTGGAAACAAACCCAAACTTTTATTTGTAATCGCTCAATCGGTTAAAAAACTAAATGTCAGAAAATATTGAAAACAAATTCGTTAAAAAATTAGCTATACTAATGAAGAACAATTTTGGTTATGTGTTAAAAACAAGGCTTTTCAATTTTTCATATCTTGTGTTTTGTTTTCGTTAAATATTATGCAGCATTATTGCAGGGCTGGCAAGGCATATTATACATGCACCTTTTTAGAAGGCGATATTTGTTGTTTAGAAAAGAAAACACCATTACTCTCTTACACTGTTTAAACATCAAATCATCCAAAATGATGCACCTTAACGCCTTCAAAATGGCATTCAAAAAAGTCAGCCAGTGGAAGAACGTTGTAAGTTACTAACAAAGTGAAGAAACCGAAATAGTTTTGCAGAGTGGAATAATGTTTTGAAAGCCTTTTGCATAAAAGTTTTTATTATCATTATTTTTAAAAATATAAAAACACATTTTTTTAAACCTATAATCCTGCCTGTTAAAACCGTTTTATTTTGCTTTACTGAAAAATTTTTATTTTGCAACTTAAAACATTATTCGCGGCTCTGCTTCAAATTCAGATTCATTACTGTTAAAGTTATGTATATAAATATAACCTTTTTTTCAATTGATTTACTAAAATTTATAACGATATTTATCCCATAATACACGAGTGCACACTTGTATAGTCGACTTAGTTTAAATTCATGAATTGGGCAACGAAATAACCTCCGTTGCAATGAAATTAACCACCAACAATAAAATCTCTTACTGCCTCTTTTTTTGATGACGAGCGCAAAACTTGTTAATTTCAAAATTTCAGTGAATGTGTTATTGTTTTAAATGTAAGTCATCTGAAAACTGTACATTAATAAAAAGTCTTGAGTCGAGCGTAGAGTTTTTTTCTAATCCCGGGATCCCACTCCATATAAATAATACAAAGTAAATTTTGTTTTTAATTAATGAAAAACGCTTTTATAAAAATACGTAAGGGAACTTGTTTACAAAGAAAGTAAAAGAAATTGTTCAATACTAAAAAATGAATTGAAGATTAAAATAGGAACTTGAATTATTATTACCTCACGCTTTTATTACCTATTATTATGCTTTTATTCCGTATTATTATGCTCAAGATACAAGATAAAAAGATAACATAAACACAACAATTTAATTTACAAAACAATAATAAAAACAAAATAAAAATTGAGGTACTCAAGATATGAAGTCAAAAAGTTAATTAATAAAATAGATAAAATATTTTTAATAAATATATAACATTTTAACGGCTTAGGAAATAACTTTCGTAAGCCGTCAAAAAGTATATTTCTGATTTTATTTTCGAATTATCATGTTACCGAAAAATTTCGTTCATTTTTTACCGAGGTTGGACAAATAGTTAACAGTGCAACGTTGTTGCATGCTTCGGATTCCCAATCAGAAGCAATTTTTTCTTTTTTATAAACAACGTCTATATCAGTCAAATGCATGTCAAGGTTTTTCAAGTTGTTTGTTGTAGTATCTTCACTGTTATATAAACCAACACAAATTGAAAACATTTGTGTTTATCACCAAATAAACATATCGCTCCTTCATTGCATCATAGTCATATCTCAAAAAATCTAAAATTTAAAGTAACTTTAGCAAAGTTTTCCTTCACACCTTCTCATATTATATCTAAAACTGAACCGAAGTTATAGCAAAATATATCTTTAAATCGGTACATTTTGAAAACTTTAATAGCATTTTGCCAAGATCGTTTGTTTTTGTAGATATGACTATGTTGCAATAAAGGAGCAACATAGTCATTTTAGTGCTTTTCTAATACAACAAGATAGATTATCTTATAATTAAAGTATTAGAATCAGAAACGTTAGTTTAAATATATGTAGGTGTCCTTATTTATAAAATAATTTAGCAGATATAGTAATAATAGATAATTAGATCAATAATTACAATTTTGAATTTTACAATTAAGTTAATTATTTCGAATGCCATAAATGTTATTGAAGTTATTTTTAAATTTAGTTGCGTTGGTTGAATGTTTTAAATGTTTTTAAGAGACGTATAGAATATATAAAAAATTGTTTCTCAGACGCTGCATCACGATGTCGAAGTTGGACTAGGCTGTTTACTCTCGAGGACCTCATGAACTGTAGACTATCAAATAGATGTTTTGGTTTCATTGTCGTTATAATTTTGTGTAAGAACAAAAGGTTTTTTAATTTCAGCTAGTCTTCGAAGCTAACGTTGATCACACGATAGGAGTATTGAGATACGTGATCAAATTTTTTTAGACTACAAATATAGCGAACAATGTTATTAAATGTCGTTTTAAGCCTCATGAAGTCTTTTAAGTTACATCCAGAAAATATCTCTGATGCATAAAGAAGTGTAGGTAGAAGATAAGTTTTTGCCAGCAAAAGTCTTACTTTGGGTGGTGTAAAGTACTGTACAGTCCACAAATTCCGCAACATACTGTACACTCCACCACATGCCTGGGTAATGTGGTCAGACCAGGTAAGTGTGCTGTTAAAGACAACTCCAAGATTTTTGACCGTGTTTACTACTTCAATTTTAGTATCTCCCAGAATAACTTTAATTTCAACATCAATTTTAACAGATTTTTTGGTGATAATAACACATTTTGATTTTTTAGGATTTAGGCGTAATCCATTGGCCGATGCCCAGAAAAAAATTTGGTTTAGATCGTAATTTAATTCATTTACTTTGGAGTTAATGCAATACTTAGAATTTTTCAGGTACATTTGAATATCATCCGCGTACATTTGAACACTTGAATATTTAATTTGTTTTGGTATATCATTGGAGTAAATTGAATATAATAGTGGTCCAAGTATCGAGCATTGAGGGACACCTCTGACAACTCGCAGGGGTTTCGAAATAGTACCCAAATTTGAGACGCATTGCCTCCTATTAGTTAAATATGTATACATCAATTTCACAGCCAATGAAGCCAGTTTAAGGCAAAGAATGTCATGGTCAACAGTGTCAAACGCTTTAGAATGATCCAGTAAGACTAAAAACGATATATCTCCGTTATCCAAATTACCCCTTATTTCCTCAACAACATCAGTAAGAGCAGTTATACAACTGTGCATTGGTCTAAAGGCCGATTGGCGTTCTGTCAATAGATTATTTGTGTTCAAAAACTTGTTTCTGTATTAAGTGTTCAAAGACTTTGGAAAAATATGGCAGGATTGAGATAGGGCGATATGCTTTATCTGTCTTAGGCACGGGAATGATTTTGGCTATTTTCCATTCATTTGGGAAGGTGCTTGTGGTAATAATTGTATTAAATAAATGTGTAATAAATTGTATTATCCAAGGTAGAATAAGTTTTATAAACCTAGGATTAATGTTATCTAAGCCAGTCGCTTCAGATTTAACCTTTCTAAATCCTTCAGCAACATCTAAGGGTGTAAAACATCGAAAATTAAACTCTCCAGTAGGCATATTCATTGGTTGCAGATTGTCATAAAAAGCAGCATTAGCCAAGGGCATCGGTATATTAATGAAAGATTGATTTAAAATGTTAACATCAACATCAGATACACGTCTACTTGTATTATTAATGCCAATATTACGTGTTATTTGTCAAGTTTTTTTGGGATTTGCTGCATTATTAAATTTGCTTGAATAATACGTACATTTTTCTAACCTAATCTTATTAACGACAGCTTTTCTAGCCGATCGAAATAGCTCTCGGTATTCTGTGGTTTTGTAACGTTTCCACATGTGTATGTATCTTCTATTTTTAAGACTTGTTCATGGATAATGAAACTCTTTTGCCTGCATCTTATTTTGAATTAATGTACTTTATTAACTCTTCACTTCACTAAATGTAATAATTATCAACTGTTGCACTGCCCATTCTGCTTAAAGATGTTTTATTGCATCAGGAGACTTGATTTAAATATGTACTCACTTCTTGTAATTGATCTAATCCGCAACCTATCCACAGATGCTAATTTTTAGAGAATATAATTTTAAAATTTATATAATTTTAAAGTATAAATAGATGTTTACTGAAATTAAAAGGAATTTTTTATTTCTCGGAATCCCGCAAGAATAATCCCGGGAAAACGGGAAATAAAATAATTGAAATTCCCAGGAATTCACGGGATTTGCCGTCCCTTAGTCAAGCGTATGGACAGGGCTGCCAGACATGGGGATTTATCCCCAAAGTTGGGGATTTCATGCGAGCAAAAATGACAAAGAAAGTCATTTGGGGATTGGTGATTTTTTCGGGGATTTGAAAAAAAAAATCGGGGATTTTATACATTTTAAATATAATTTTCCCTTCTTTTATTATTTACGCTTATTTTTCTTTGTTTCGTACATAAAATATGAAAAAATCAGCAAATTAGGAAGAATTAAAAAAAGAATCTTAAACCGTTGACAACACATACAATTTTTGATTTTTTAAAGACAATTTTCAAGCAAACATGTCTTTCCCAAAAATAAGTAAATTGTTACCGGAAACGCAAAAGGAACTTATTACCGAAAAATTAAAAATCAACGTTTTCATTGACTGATCTATTGCATCAACACAAATGTCCACAAAAAATCTTTCGACTAAAATTTGCGATTTTATTATCAAAAAACAAACTATGATAAACGCTAAAAGGCCTAACTGACAGTTTGCATAATATTCTACATTGTCAATTGTCAAAACAACTGGAATGCTTCACAAGAAAAATAAAAGAAATTTAAGTATTTATAAACAGTTAAGGTGATTTATTAATTAATCATTTTGAATAGTTTTACTTCTGCTGTGAAAGTTTCAAAATGTTAGATAGGGCCTTTTGCGTATTAGGTGACGAAATATAAAAGACAATATAATAAAGTTTGGGCAAAAGAATGCGGGGCTATTGGTAAGTACTTATTATGCTTCGAAGTATTAACGGATCTATGTATTTTTTTTATGGATGGCTAAAACCGACTGAACAAGCTTCAAATTCTTTTTACTAAAAATTTTTATTTGGGGATTTTTGGGGATTTCCTATTTAAATGTTTCTTATTATTTTTAAAAAAATTTAAAATTTTTAATTAACAAGATTAAATTTTTTTTCAGAAAAAAAACAAAAGAAAATATTAACTTTTTAAGGTTTTGATTTTAAGTTTGGGGGTTTTGGGGATTTTTTTTTTAATTTTTTGGGGACAAGGCAACAAAATGGAGCTAAAATAAAAAATTGGATTTTTTCCCTCTTCTTAGGTCAAAGTTTTTATGCAGATTATGCTGAAGAAACAAAAGTTTTAATGTCAATTATAAATTTTTCGGTTAAGTGGCATTTTCTTTCTTTCTGAATTATGTTCTTTATTTATTTAATTCCAGTTATCTAGCCTATGGGCCATAATCGGCTTATAAATTTCTACTTAATTAATTACTACACTGAAAAAACAAACCAACATCCATCCGTACTTAAATTAAGCCGAAGCGGTGTCAACAGTACGTTAAGTAAGGATTTCCTTACATCAAGTACAGAACGCTCGATTCAAGTGCAAAATACTTAACTTATCAAATAATCTGAAAACAAGACTGGCTTAATAAAATTAATCTCAAACTTAGCTTGATTCAAGAATTTCTGAGACGGTTTAATCTCGATTCGTACTTGAACTAATCCGAAAGTGAGATTAGATTGATTCTAACCTAAACACTTACCCCACAGAACCAGAAAGAATAATATTATTTTACTTACTGACCGTTACATATGTTTATTTTACTTTTGTTGTATACAACAATTTGTTTGAAGTAAATTCTCCACTTTTAAGTGTTATCCGTACTTAAATTTTTGAGTATGACTCGTACTAAAGTAAGAAGAAGAAAAATGTACTACGAGTGTTTTCTTTCCGTGTTTTATATATCTTATTTTTCCCCATAAATGAATTGCAAAGCTGTTCATTATAAATAAGTTTAGTATTTTGTAATCATGAAGTAGTACGAGTTTCAAAAAATAGAAGAGTTAAATGTATTTGATATATTTATATTAAGATTAATACACATGCCAGCAGCATTCTTAATCACATGTTCAACCTTGACCGACTTGGCATTTCTAACATGTTATTTAGATCCTTAAAGTCCTTTACATTATAAGTTTGTTATTACTTTTAAACTCGTATCTTGAAATAACAAACCAGTTGACATGCTTACGTACATGGACATGTATCTACCGACAACATATTTTATTTATCTTCATTAAATTATAGTAAATCAAATTAATTTTTACTCTTTCTTTTTTCGTCTGTTTAACTTTGGTCTTCATGGTTATTTTTTATTCATTCCAGATAAATCTGCCACGTGAAACGAGCAACATGATTGCTATTAGCTTGAAAGATTCTACTGGAGTTCAGCATGCTGAGGATTATATAAAACTGTCAGTTGGTGAATCTAAACATATCTATCCTACCAAGGTAAGTAGCAGGACATTAAAGAAACACATTCAACACAACAGAAGATGTAACTTAAGCATCTTGAATTTAAATTGAAAAATTTACTCATGTTTCTTGTTAAAATAAAAAAGAAAAATTCGTAAACAGACCAAAAATGTATCCAGAGACACCAGAATCTCCTTAAGTCTATTTGACTTGTATAGTTAATGTTGTTATGCAGTTTTTGTTATACCATTTATTTTTATTGTTGTTGTTGTTGTTTGTTTTACAAGCTTTATGGTTGGCCACATAAATGGTTATGTCGTTGCCTCATCATTAGTGCAAGGGCCTTTAAATGTTTCTAAATATCGTTGGTGCACATGCCAAAAGTTATTCCGTTAGCAAAGATGCTAAGTATGTTTATCCTATTTTTTAATTCGAATCTGGCATACAAATTTGGCTATCACGTCTTGTTAATTTTTTATCCCATTCTGGCAATACTGGAAAAAAGTCAATACTAACACTGCAATTTATTTGACAGAAGCCCATATTCATTCTAAATCTTTATAAAAGTAGCGTTTAGGCATGTCAGGGTATCAGAATCATAAAAAATGCATATTTACATTATTTTGGCTTTGCAGTCAGAAACTTGGATAACCCGTGGACACCAACAATGTCATGCATTTTTTTCATTCGCATTGCAATGAGCGACGAAAAAGAGGAGAGTGCTCACCAAGTTTAAATCAAAAGTGAAAGAAATTATCAAGGACTTCGGGACCAAAGGGACTCTAATATTTAAAACCGAACCAACAAAATACAAACTACGCTAAAATAACGCCATTCACTTTTGAGAATCATTGATCTTTAAATAAACTAGTGAATTTCTATGTAAGAAACGAATAAAAACATTTTTTTTTGTATCTCGAAAACCTGTGAGAGAAAAACCAATTACAGATTCGAATTCAGCTCGCCAAATTACCCTAGGAAATATATTTGGTTGTTCCAGTCCAAAACCTTGTTGGCTAGTGTAATTATCATGCCCTTTTTTATAATAAAACAATCCAATCAACTTTTAAAAAAAATGTTATTTAATCCATTTAAGTATTATAAAGCAGAGTCCAATTGCAAAAGTAAAAGTTAATTTAATATAGTTTTTAATACACTAGAATACGATACAGATGAAGCTATACCGGCAATAAAAATTAAAGATGGCGCAGATTGACAGTAATGAATTTTAAATATGTAAAAAATTTCAAAATTTGAAAATCATTAAAGAGTACCAATCACTACCCTAGAGGGAAGCGAACTGACACCAAAGTACAAAGTAGTCACGTGATAGGTCTTTGGTGGTAGAGACCGGTTCTAGTTTTAACACTTTATATAAATAAGCTTTACATGGGGTTGTCATTGGAGGGGGTCAATTGACTACGTTTGACCAGTCACATATCTATTCTCAATGTACAAGCTGAGTGTCAGTTACTTAAATGTAGTATTATTTCAATAAAGCAAGTCCTTGAATTAAATCCAAGAACCAAATTTTTTAAAGTACCAAAAATGTGTCACAGCACCGGTGAAGACTGTGCCGTAATTCATTACTTTTTCTTCCTTTTTGTTCTTTATAAACCAGTTAAAGGATTAGTTCTTCTTTAACTGGTCACGAGTCCTTTCTTTTTGTACTAGTTCTATTTTCACAAATCCCAGGACCAGTCTGTTGGACCAATTGACACAAATTTCCCGCAGGGTAGATTTGGTACCATTTTCTTTCGCATCACAAAAGAGAGTAGCGCCCCTGGTTATATTCTCAAGAAAAATATTATTAAATAAAGATATTCTTTATATTAGTAAAGCAATAAAAAAAATAATATGATATTTCCGGCAAGACTTACCACAGATTTTTTTCGATTCAAACGGAGCAAAAAAGTTAAGAAAGATTAATGTGCATTAGAGTAATGACTTTTTGGAATTTTTGTAAACAGCTCCAGTTTCAAAATCGTGTAGGGCATGGCAAAACTAAGAACTGCGATTTCACTTTTTTGAGGTCATGCAAAAAGTTCACGCGCTATATACATTGATTTTTTTTATACATGTACACACGTTTTTTTATACCCTCCACCACAATTAGTTGTGAAGAGGGTATATTAAGTTTGTCATTCCGTGTGAAACTTTTTTATTATTCATCTCAGACCCCATAAAGTATATATATTCTGGGTCCTTGAGTGATTCTAAGTCGATTTAGCCATGTCCGTCTGTCTGTCCGTCTGTTGAAAAAACGCTCACTTTCGAACAACTCAAAAGAAATGAACAAACTTGGTGCCAAATTGCTTGTAGTTATCCTAAGCAGTTTGGGATTGAAATTCAGCAAAATCGGTGCAGTAGGACCAGAGCTATGAATCAAAATGTGGAACCACCAACTAAAAAAAATGATATTTTTGTTGCAAAAATAACATAAATAGTGGAACAAGGCACGGAATGAGATAAGATTTTGCAAAAATTTGTTTTATTCGACTGGAAATCACGCTGTAAAATTTCGTGAAGATCCGTCCGTAATTTACCCTAGGCCCCATATAAACACTAATCCCGGAAAACAGTTTAGTACGCCTAAAACCGATAAAAATAATGCTATCATAACAAAATTTGGTACGTCACAGTTTTTTAGGACTAGAAATAACACTGTGAAATTTCGTGAAGATCAGTCCATAATTTACCTTAGGCCCCATATAAACCCTACTACCGGAAATCAGTTTAGTACGCCTAAAACCTTAAAAAATAATGCTATCATAACAAAATTTGAATTAAAACTGTTACTCAATAAATAATAAAATGCAGTCATATTTTACACGAAGTTAATTATTTTTTGTGTTGTTTTTTTATATAATTTTACTTACCAAATCTTTACTCAACCTTTTTATTATTAATGAAAATAGTAACTGAGAAGGTTGCGAGATTAAAATCGATTTTCTAAAAATAATTTATTTTTCGTGTGGGGTTTTAAAATGAAATATGTATAAGAAAAGCGAAATACAACAAAGGAGAAACAAATATGTGTAACGAACGTGTGGGTAAGAACTAAATAAATAAATAATTCTCTCTGATTTCCTGGGGTAATTGTTTAGGTTAGAATCAATTTCACCAACTTTTAAAAATCAAGCACTTAAGTCAATCCCGTTTTTGGATTATTTTAATCTGTACTTGAATAAAGCTTTCTGCATTTGATTCAAGGAAATTCGTAGTTACCGTACTATTGACACCGCTTTGGCTTGATTTAAGTAAGGATGGATTTATTGATTTTTCTTTTCAGTGTACGAACTTTTCCAGGCAGAAAAAGACAGTCAGCACGTCGCTGTAGTCAGCACGACGCTGTGAAGACGTTAATGGGAATACTATCAACATCAGTGTAACGTACTGCTTACACAATTTACAATGAAGTCACACTATTGAAATGATTACGCCAAATAACCGTCTTCGGTCTCTTGTTTTCACATTGTCACAAAACCGTTAATTAAAATTTCAACATTGAATCAATAACCATTAAAGTTAATTAATAATCTTGACCTCGTGTTGGAAACAGGGTTGAAAAAACTTCAGTTAAAACCAAAAACTGTCGAACAAAAAACGAAAATTTGTGTATAACATTATTTCGCTTTTTGAGTTGGTTTGAAAAGCAGCAGTTTTTCTTTGGCTAATGACAAAGGAAGAAGTTGTATATTTGCAATTTTTGTCCTAAATAATTATTAATTGATTTAACAAGAGTTAGAAATACAATAACAAATTATATTCTAACTTAATTAACCAAGCAATAGCAACGTACACCTTCTGCCCGTTGTAGTGAAACAGACCAGAGTCTCTGACGGGAATCGAACCAGAAACTTTTTCAACTTAAATATCGATTTTCTTTTGTTTTTGTTTCTCCTGTCGTTGTTGTCATCAAAAATGGAAATATATTGAGTGCATGTGTGTGTTAAAGAATTGTGTTGACAACATTTTCTGAACTAGTTGCAAACATAAACTTGCTCTTGTTTTTTTTTACTGCAACTATGTATGCATTTTATTTATTATTTGTCCATATACAGTTACTCTGTCTTTTTTGTGTTACTTCTTAAATTTATATACATATGTATGAATGTATTTGTGTTTTTATTGGTCATTATTATTTAGTTTGTCAATTATTTACTGTGTGTTTTATTGACATTTCGAAAGGATGTAACAGCAACGTAAACAACTATAATCTATTTAAATGCCATTTGAAAGGATTGAATCTTTAAATTTTTACGTGATATGCTTAGTAAATTAAATTAATTAACTTTTATAAAGTGCTTTTAGACAAAACATGAAAGATGAGCGTTAGCTAAAGGTACTTACATATACAGGGTGCGCCAACTTCGACTGACTGGAGGACATATTGCATATTTTGTATGGAAACATCCCCAGATTTACATTTTGAATTCGCCACTGCGATATCCTGAAGATTCCTAACTAAGTAGAACGTCGATGGGTAGACTCAGATAGATCAGTGTGGACCCTTTTGCATACAGCATCCACAGCTTCTTCAGTGCGAACACGTCAAGCAACCGCTCTCCGTGGCTCATTACATACTGAACTTAAGTTCTCAAATGTTTCTACTGGAAGCTGCGGCGGCTAGAAAATAAATGTCGACGGTATTTTTTTGTGTTGTAACAATTGGTCGTCCGGAAACATAGACAAATTTAACAATTTTTACACATCCATTTAAAAAATTTATCACCTGAAAAAAAATAAATTTAAAATATAAAAAATTTAAAATTAATAAGTCAAAGTTGGCCCGGCCCGCCCTTTACTAAAAGACTTTTTTGACAAAATTTAGTGCTCAAACAGAACTGCGACGACACCCCATTTTCTTTTAATTTCACATACAAATTTGTCGTAGAATGTTTTTCTTATGCTTTCACATATGGACACTCATTCTTTGGTCTGCTGTCGAAAATCGAATTTAGTTTATATTCCGGTCTTATTGCATATGAAATAATCCCCCAAAAATTACGTCATTCAGCCATGTCACAGAGTACAATTCCGTTCGGAATCGAAGAAAACATATTTGTTTATTGATATTCATTCCGTGCATGACAACAAAAATTGTTTCATTCCGAAAATTTTTTCGTAATTTTTAGAAGCACAAAAATACGGAATGAATTCCGTTTCCGAACGAAATTGTACGCTCTGGCATAGCTGATTATTTGATTTCTGTTTGGGACGTTATTTCATTTCGTTGTGGGTTCATTTAAGTTTCAAAAGTTGGGTCTTATTGCATTTTAAATAAGTTCCCAAATTTTGGGGGGTTATTTCATATATTTTTTGGCGGGTAATTTCGTGGGGATTTTTCATATAAATCATATGTGTCATTAATAAATAACAACCTTGGCTCCATCTTTTCGGGCGTCTTTGTAAACCTCCATATCAACACACAAAATCCTAATCCGCGCCTCTCGACTTGAAAATTTGGCTGCCCCGCCTTGGAAAAAAAAAATTTTTTTTTGAAAAAATAGCTTTTTCCAAAAAGAAATCGAATTTTTTTAATAAAATGGTTTAGTAAGGTTATTCTTTTGCACTTTATATATTTTTACAATCAAAATTTTTTTTACATTGAAAAAATTTTCAACCAAGTAAAAAAATTTTCAAGTCGAGAGGCGCGGACTAGGATTTTGTTTTAGACCCATGGTTTCTTCGGAGAATTTTCGTAGAATTTTATGTAGATTACGTTTTTGCTATACGATTTTTAATTTTTTTTTCATCCATACAAATCGACCCGCCCTAATACATATGTTATCAATTTTATTAAAATTACAAACGGAATAACAAAGTTATATGAATTTTTTACCTTCGGTGAAGGGTATAATTACCTAGTAGAGGTCTGCAAGAATAAATAAAAAGTAATTTCAACACACTCATTTGTTTTTTAACTACAATGTGTCGAGCACCCAATAATCACGAATCAAATGAAAGAATAATCAAAGAAAAATCAAACAAAAACTCATTCAATTCAGTCAACGCAAGTCAAATGAGTTAAATATTCAAATATAATTTGAATGTTAAATATCTGTACCTACACATTATGTATGTATGTGTAAGCTTAAAGGCCTAACCATAATATGCATAGCCTTGCTTAACCTACTGTCAAAAATTAACAAAAAATCTCTCAAATTTATTTAAAAAACTCAAAACAAAATTAAAAACATTTGATTCCGTACGGAATGTGCGATTAGATTCGCACCTTGCTTAAGCAAATAACAGTTTCATTAAACTAAGCAAAAAGTTTCCTTAAGTTCAATATGGTTTACCTTATATAATTAACATGTATTAACATTGTGGTTGGGCCTTTAACTCTTTTAAATAAAAGAATCCACAAGCATACACACATTTTATGCCAAGGTATTCAAATAAATGTATGCACATTAGGCTGGGTCAAAAAAATATATTTTCTCTTATCGACTTCTAAAAGCGTAAATATGTTGTATTTTTGTCTGAATTAGATCCCTGTAAAATATTATTAATTTATTTTTAGTGTAAGATCCCGCGCTTTGACCTTCAGT
The DNA here is from genome assembly GCA_949318255.1 of Pollenia labialis. Classification (NCBI taxonomy): domain Eukaryota; kingdom Metazoa; phylum Arthropoda; class Insecta; order Diptera; family Polleniidae; genus Pollenia; species Pollenia labialis. The sequence goes on from OX439143.1 coordinate 82,960,033, forward strand.
TTTGTTAAATTTTTAATATAGCAACAATAGCATTGCATTGCAGAAAAGCATATTACTGTATTTTAACAACTTTTAGGTTCGTGAAAATAGTGTCAGAAGCATTCATGACTCTTTGCGCTAAAAAAGTCAAGCGATGTTTTAATATAGACGAAACTTGAATCAAGACGAGAGATGCCCTGATTTTACAGTAAACAAGATTTTGTGACCAAAAAGGATTTTATTGTTTTATGTTGTATAAGAACCATATTTTTATTTTTTTTAAGTTTAATTCAAAATATTTTTAGTTTTAATTAATAATAATTGATAGTAAATAAAATATTAAAATTTAAAAAATGGACTTTTTTCAAATATTCTTAATTCTTAGGAGCTCATGCGCGGGCTCAAGATGACACTTTTTTGAACTTTTTTTTGCAATTTTTATTTGTTTTAACGTAATACAAAAAAATATTGCTATTAGAATATGATTCGAGAACTTTTATTTTTCTCATACATCAGTGACCCACCCTAATGCATATTCAATAATTCAAAAATTATTTGAATATTTTTTGTAAACTTGCTCTCTCTAACGGGTCATTCCAATGTTTTGTTATTTATGAATGACTCTCAAATACATTTACAGCAAACAAGTTTTTTATTCAATTCATCCATTCTTATTTTTGCATATTGTTTACTCTCTTCTTATCTTTTTGAATGTTTTATAATTGAATAAATGTTGTGCACTTTGAGTAAAGGCAAACAAGTGAGTTATTCAAAGCAGACCTCTATTACCTAGTCAAGTCATAAATACTGGTACACAGAAAAATCGACACCATGAAAACGAATTCATATTTAAAAAAATTTTATTTCGTTTTTATTGAGTTATTTAATGGCTACAAATCCTAGAACAAATTATTTGAAATGGCCTCCATTTGACTTCCAGCACGACCTAAGACGATTTGGCCAATCAACAATCGCAAGACGCACTTCATGCATGGGAAAATTTTCCACTGCACGGACAAGGGCTCGCTTCAGTGACTCAATATTTGGGTGTCGAGTAGATACAGCCATGCCCTCTAATACGGACCACGACTTGTAATCTAACGGGTTGAGGTTTGGACTACCAGCTGGCCAATCAACAGTTGATATGAATAAGGATTTGCTGAGAGGCTTCACAATGGGTTCCAAGACGGTCGATTGATAAACGTTGGCCGATGTTTTCACAACTTTCTCGCAAAAATTGAGCTCATGCCATTCCAGACGCGGGATGGTGGCCTCTTTGAACCTTCGGGATGAGTTGGGATGCTTCTCTTGATGACCGAGCATACCCACTATCGTTCTGCTTATTGAACGATTCTTCTACGATGAAGATTTTCTCGTCGGTAAACAGAATTTGCCTGTGAGCATTTTTCGCGTACCGGCTGATTAACGATTTTGGTTTTCGCTTGCGTTTTGCCTTCAATGCGGCCGTGAGCAGATGTCCAGTATCTCGCTTGTACGCGCAGAATCCCAAGTCTTCTTTGGTAATGCGAGACATTGATTTCTGTGAAATTTGCATTTCACGCGACAAGATTTTCTGTTTCCGCAGAGGTTTTCGGTCGATTCGTTTCTTCACTGCTTTGCTCGCTTTTGGAGTTCTCACAGTGCTTGGACGGTAGGATCTTTGACGATCTCGTACACCACTAGTATCTTCAAATAACTTCGCAGTACGATACACGAAATTGCGAGTGATTCCAAGCGGTCGCAACGTCTTGAAGATATCTCCTTTTTCCATGTTGCATTTTAGTAAGCCAACTACAATAATACGATTTTCAATGTCGCCCCATTCCATGATTAAAACAATTAATTTCAAAAACGACACAATGAAGTATAAACGCCAGCTGTCAAATAGCAGTCAATATTAAATGGATGCGCCCAGTGTTGCATACATAATGAGTGCTTTTACACGTGTACCAGTATTTATGTCTTGACTAGGTATATGCATTAATGTGGTTCGAAAAATTAAGTATTACCAGTTACTTCCTAGGCTTAAAGATTCGTTTAAAACTTTTCCACAAATATTTTTTTAATTTTTTGCCTCGCCTTTTAGTTTTATTTTTGTAGTCCGATCATAACATATTACATATCTTTATTCATGGCTTCATTTTGCATTTGATGACTTTTTAATCTGACATCGAATTCTGGGCCAACTTATATTATCCTTTCCCCCCTAATATTCAATATTTTCACGTGGCAAAAACAAACTGTTTACGTCTAGCTTTAAATTTACTCACTTTTATGACACGCCTGGGGTCTAATCACCGCATACGATATCGAGCAAAATTGATCGAAATTATTTATTTTAGTATCATGATTCTCGATATCGAATGAAATTTAATGAATTTGAAATAATATCATTCGATATCGAGTAACTCGACATTACATTTCTGGAGTTTTCATTCGACGTATCGAAGTCTCTCGTATGCAAAAAAAATTGGATAGTTCGAATGGATAAGTTTTGAATTCGTAGTTATAAAAAAAAACAAAAACAAATTTTGTCAAATAAAAGCCACATTAACATTTTTAAAATTCACATTAAATACATACATTTTGCAAAAATAATATTAAACATTTTTTTTGGGAATTTGTTTGGGTATTAATATAAATCATTTAAAATATTACATTTTAGATGCAGCTTATGGAAATCACTAATAGTGTTTTCATTTTTACACAGACAATCAATGATACAACTTTCCTATCATGCCGCTGTTAGCAAGTTTTTGCGAATTTTCGCTAATTTAGTAATTTTTACCGAATATTTGCCATTCCTAATAGTTTAAGGGACTTCGAATCAATTTTATGATTTGCTTGAAGTATTGAAAAATTTCGTGAATTTTCGCTATTTTTGCATGTTTTTTTGTTTTTATTATAGTTCTTTTCTAATAGTTCTTTTTGCGAATTATAGCCTCGTTCGCAGTAGAAGCTATTTATCCCTGTAAGTTTTCTGATTCTTTAAAGCTTTAAAGATTTTTTTTTATAAATATGTAGTAGATTTTGCCACAGCGGTGTGTTAACAAATTTTTGCAAATTTCCCCTAATTTAGCAATTTTTACCGAATTTTTGCCATTTCTTATAGTTTTAGTGGCTTCAAATCAATTTTATGGTTTGTTCGATATATAAAAAAAATTTCGCTATTTTTGCAAAAAAAAATTCTGTAAGCGATTTTAAAAAATGTTACCTGTTTTCCCAAGTTTGCAATTTTTCGCGAATTTTAGCCATGTTCGCGATATAAGCGATTTTTTCCTGTGGTTCTTTAGAGCTTAAACGATTTTTAATAAATAGCCGCTGTTTGCAAATTTTTGCGAATTTCCGCTAATACATATAACAATTTTTACCGAATTTTTGCAATTCCTTATAGTAGCCTGGTCGACCACATAATTACATAATTCCTGGATCCGGTGCATCAGAACAGAACATGCTCGTCTTACATGGAACGAGATTTAACTATAGTTTAGCTTTAGACATAGAAATATATCGAGAGAATTCTTTAACGCCCTATGTTCTCCTTTAACATTTAATTTTGCATTTTATTATTTATATCAGTTTTAGATAAACAAAGGACACATTTATACTTATATGTATATGTATATGTACATATATTTAGAATCATAATCTTAAATACTATTTTAACAAAATTTTTGTGTATATAACAGAATTTTACCCATTCTTTTAAAAAAAATTTATTCATATACACAGATTTCAATTACAAAATTATTTAACGAAAACTATTGTGTTGATTTAAAGAAAATTTGTGTAGTTGAATAAATTTTGATTATATTTGAGGAAAAATATTTGGTTCAGTGCAAAATAAAACAAAACATTTTGCACCAGTCTGCCCTAGAATCAAAGGTAGGTAAACCAATGAAGTTTCTTGACTAACATTTTTTTCGTTGCCACGCCCCAAAATACAACACTTTTTGTTGTTTTATATTTATCGCCGTTTTCAGCAGATATTTTAAGCAACTATAGTTCCTTACTAGAAACAGGTAGAAAAAAGTAGAAAAAGTTACTGGATACATAAGCTGAAATCTCGTAAATAGAAGAGCAATCAAAAAAATTAGCTTGATCATCTTAGTTCGCTTACAATGGCAGCAAAATTTTCCCTGGGTGTTCATAATAAAGCAACAATTTTTTATTTTCGCAACCACACAATTTCAATTTAGAAAACATTTGCGAATTTTTCGCTCAACAATATAACTAACGAGGTTTCTTTTAAATGTGCTAAATTCCCATTTCATATTATTGAGAAACTAAAATTTATTGTTGAAGAGATAAGCTGCTATTCCTATGCGCATTTCACTGGTTGCTTAGGCCAGATCGTCAGGAAACTTCGTTTTTATTATTATTTTTTAAATCATTTTTTTTTGTTTTTTAAACTACAAGTAAATAAAATTATTAAAAAAAAAAAACTTAAGTTATATTTTTGTTCGAAAAATTTGAAGAAAATATTTGCGAAATGTTGCTGCCATTGTAAGCGGAGCTTAAAGCAAATAAAAAAACATAAACATATTTCGAAAACACATCAAAATCAAAATTATTTAATTGGGTACTTGGAGTGCATAGTTCCATAAACATATTTTTATACCATTTGTGTTGGTGTATGTAACACTTTAAAATATTGGTCCTAGACCAATCTTAATGGCACCGATCGTCTCAGAATCACTTTCCAGGCAGGCTGGCTGTCCATGCAACCTGGTGCGCAAAGTACAGATCGCAACTTTGAAGATAATTTTATGAAATTTGGTACATCGATTATAATTGGCATGGGGACCAAGCCTATTAAAAATAGGGCGAATCGGTCTTTAATTTCATATATATTTTAATTCATTAATTTATATGAATTTAAGATCTCACTCCTTAGTATTAGTTCCCTTTGCCCTTCTATGAGCTGCTTACGAAATTCTCTTGACTGTAGTTATTGACTTATTTTTTTTCCACTTATTTCCTTAATATTAGTTCCATTATTATTGAAATGTCAACTAACTTGTTATCTTCTTTTTCTTTTCTTTTTTTTACTTTCTTCTCGATTGGTGTTAACATTTTCATAATCGTAACTATTGTCATTATCATCTAAACTACTGTTCCAACAACTACAACTATCGCCAACGTGGACGTCATCCTCATTGATGTCGTTGCAATATACATACATCCAAACATTTGTATATTGACTCTTACATGCATCCTGTGATAAAAACAACAACAACATCGACATCTTGTGCTGTTTATGATCCGTTGTTCTTGTTTATAATCTTCAACATACATGTTTTCAATTTCAATGACGATGATGATGCCATTGAACACTAAACAAATAATCAACCCACCAACTTACCAAACAACATGTTGATTTCGTTGATGTTGCTGCTGTTTCAATTGATGGTTTTCAAATGGTTGTTTCACTTTCAATGGAAACTCTACACTTTATTGTTACTGCTGTTGTTTTTACTGTTCTAATATGGATTTCAATTTCCATTTTCTTTCTTCTCGGCTGTTGTTGGTTGCTGCTTGTATCCTGCTGATGCTGTTTACAATAGACAATATTCACTGTGGGTGACATTATATGCTTTGATTCTCCATTACCATTATCATCGTTTTGGATGAGTTCTGATGAACAAATTGTCGCTATTGATAGACAAACAGGTATGTATTGTATTTATTGCTTTTACGGCTATTTTATTATTGTTCTTAGTTTTTTCCTTCATTATTTTTATAAAATCACATCCATTTGCAATTCTATTGTTCAACCTACACAAAATGGGTAATACGTCTATTGTTTTTCTATTTATCAAGTAAATAACAAATGTTGGTTGTTATTAGAGTTAATATTAATGATAACAATTGAAGTAGGTTTAAAAATAAAACTGGGAGTGGGTAGTTCACATAGATTTCTTTTTTTATTATATGCTAATTTGGTTTTGCTTATTTTAAAAACACATATAAGTTTACCAGTGTGGCCAACTTAGCTGTTTTGTTGCTAGATTAAGCCACTTTTCATCTCGTTCAGCTATGACAAATTGAATTTAGCCACTATTTATTTATATTTAGCAATATGTAAAAAAAATTTGGACGGAAAAGTATGATTTTATGATTACGATCGTCTGTATGACCGCGAATGAAAAAACAAAAGAGAATTCCAGATGTTTTCCTTCCATATGTTCGCTCGTCTAAACTCGGACCTACAACTGTACTTTATTGCCGAAAGAGTAGAGATTTTTACAGTAGGTAGATAAAACCACTGTTCACTTGCAAAAAGTGAAAATTTAATTTTGAGTTAACTTTCTTTAGAGAAACCAGTGCGATATGTATATGATATGTGTTAAGTGAATGTTAGATGAAAAATAAGTTAAGCTTATATAACGATACGTGTTATGGACACCATAAAACTATAACGTCATCTTAAATGCAAACGGACGTAACTAAATTTTTTTACAGGAGAAGCAAACAACTTTACAAAATCAATAACAACAAGGTGTTTGAATTTCTTAAATAAAGTCGCCATTTTTGATCGGGAAAAATTTAAGAAAGTACCGGCCATATGTTTGCTTTTTATTTAATGAACAACAAAAAGTATTAAATTAAAAAAGTACCAATTTAATAAAAAAAAGGTACCAGTTAGAGAACAAAAAGTACCAAAAAATCCCTCTAACAGATTCTCATTCACACAGTATCTTGCATGTTTAATTTTATGTTTCTAGGTCCAATACTAACGGAAATTTAAAAAGTCCCAGCTAAAGAACAAAAAATACCAACAAGCCCTCTTGGGGTGACAAATAAGTACCAAAATTCAGGTTTTACCCGTTTTCTCGCTAAAAGAGTTGAATTTCAAAAAAGTTCGCTTATTTTTTTAAAAGAACAACGATAAGTATTACAGTTTTTTTGTATCTCTATTAGTTTTTGAGACATAAGGTTATCGAATTTACCCGTTTTTACCCCATAAACATTCGAATTTACAAAAATTCCGTCTAAGTGGACCGGATTTGGGGAGTGACCCACCTCCGGTCCAAATTTCAAGTTTTTAGCTTCAGGCGTTTAGGCTATGCGATGATGAATCAGTGGGTAACATTAAAATTTTATATAAATAGATATACGATCATAGTATTTCATAATTTCATTTTTAACGAAGGTTTGTTTAATATTTCTGCAAATACTTCTTCTTAAATTTAAAATAAGCATTAAAAAATATCATTGCATTACCAGCCAAAGAGCTCATTAAGTTTTTAAATTGTTTATGTGTGATAAATGTGTTACCATTGCTCTTTCTCTGTCTCTGCCTCTTTAATTCAAAAATTGACACTATGTAGTGCAGTAATTATGTAACATTTTTATTATTATTCTCATCTAATTATTTACACCTTGTTAACCATTCCTTTACTCATTAAAAATAAAACGACCCTTTAGAGTTTAATGACTAACAGGCTTTCAGAGCATTTGAAAATAATAAAAGACAAAAATTAAGTGAAATTCATCCAGGTGTAAATCATTTCATAAAATTTCACAACCATTTTAATCTGTAAATCGAACAAGACCCTGAAAAGAACCTTCAGCGAGAATTGTTTATTGTCTCTAGAAAATGTTGCAACGTTGCAAACATTTAAACAACAACAAATAGGTGGTTGTTAAATTAACAAACTTTGTTGTTTGCAAGCAATTAAAATCTACTTTCTATTTATATCTACACATTTAATAATATATTATTAAATGTACTCGACTAACAGATTGTATTCTTCGTAGTTTTATTTTTGATTTTATGAAAAGTTTTAGTCCTTTAATTATGACAGTGTTAATAAATTTAATTAAAAGTTTGTTCTAACGAATTTGTGATTTTACGAATAATCCATGATTGTTTTTTTTTAAATTCTGAAAATTTGATGAAGGTCATAAAAGTTCTTGGGCACTAGGATTAGTACAAAAGTGCTGCTGAGGCTAGTAAAGATTTACCAGGGCCGACTTACCAAGAAAACCTAAAAAAATTTGAAAATTTTTCTTTTCCCAGTAAAACTTAATAGCTTCGTTAAACTGTTTATAGAAAGAACTGTCTTGGTTCTTTAAACAGCCGTTTACCGCAGACTCACCATTTTCGTTGTTGAAGAAATCTTTTACCATCAATCCATTTCTCCATGTTTGGAAATGTAAAAAATCAGAGGAAGCTAAATCTGACGAATATGGTGTGTGATGAAGCAATTTAAACTTTAATTTATAGATTTCGGCTATCATACTGGTGAATCTGTGAACTGGTGCTTTGTTTTGATGAATAAACAGTTTCTTTTTGCTAATTTAGCAATAATTTAGCGTAATACAGATTTAACAGAAATACTATATATTATTATTATTCGATTAATTGGTATAAATTTTTCGAATAATCATTTAATCGAAATTACCAATTTTAAATGATTCGCACAATTAATCGTCTAAAATTTAATTGAAGAATTAATCAAACACTTTACTTGCAATAGGGGCATTTTCGGCGAAAAGTCTACTTTTTGTAACGTAACGCCAGAAATATTTCGAATTGTTTCTCAAAAAATTTTATATGTATAGTTTACTTTTTTATATTTTGGTGTAAAGCGCAACTAGCTCTACATTTAGTAACAAAAGGGATAGCGATTGAACAACATGGTCCGAAAATACAACCGTATTTGCAATCTGGCGTTACATTAAAAAAAGTAGACTTTTCGCTGAAAATGCCCATATTTACCTTAAAACGACCAAAGATTTTTAAATTTTATAGCTTGAAAAATAAATCTGTTTTAGTCCAAAGTTTACTTAAAAAGGTTTTATACAAAACGTCTTGCTCAATTCGCAGTCTTATTCAGTTTTCTAATGTAAGTTAAAATCCACTTCCGTTTTTTTAACGTCACGCCAGCGCAAATTTTTGCTTTTATATAGATAGTCTACGAACAGTCTACGTCTTCTCCAGACTCGATGTTTCCATTTTAGTCCACTGCTTTGTCTGTTTCCATGCCTCTAGTAGGAAGTGGAGGACCCATGTCTCGTTCATGGTTACAAATCGACGCAAAAGCTCGGTTTATTCCAGTGAAACACATCCAAACACTATTAAAACACATTCACGACGCTGTTTTTGTTCTGTTGTTATCAAACACGGCAACAATTTAACGCACATCTTTCTTATTTTAAAATTGTTGATAAAATTTTGATGCCACCAAAAAATTGCTAAACAACGTGGCTTAAAACATAAAAAGATTTATAAGGCTGCCTGCCACTGTTCACCAAAGTAATTTTTTCCAAAGTTTTGCTGGGGATTCAAAAAATTAATTAACAAGGTTTCGTTTAAATGTTCCCAAGAAAAACTTTGATAACTAATATGCATGTGGCAGGGTAAATAAAATTGAACTGGCAAAATAAAATAAAGTAATTTGTTTTTATCTTTGTTTTTTCTTAACCTACTTACAACTACAATTAATGTTTGAAGACTTCCAACCAATTGTATTGAGGAATGTAAGAAAAGATAAACTCACTGTTTATTGTTGTTGTTTTTGTCTAAGCTTTTATATTGTTACAAGTAAAACTGGGGTTTACAATTCTTATTCACTTAACAGTTTTATTTGTATAATGTCTTTAGTTTTTCTAAACCTTTGGATGAAGTTTCCTGACGATCTGGCCTAAGCAACCAGTGAAATGTGCATAGGAATAGCTTATCCCATCAACAATACATTTTAGTTTATCAATAGTATTAAATTGAAATTTAGCACATTTAAACGAAACCTTGTTAAGTATTATTATATTATTTTTAACTATTGCCGCCACTACGGTACCCGTCCGCCCTCGTATATTAAAAAGTGAACTTTGCTTGCTAAAAGTAAAAATTGAGTTAAAAATTTATTCAAGTTTTTTTTCAACACTTTGTTTTATTCCAGTTGTAATTAAAACAAGTTTTTGTTTTTTTGCTCATATTATATCATTCTTAAATTAAACATACTTATCAACTAAGTTAAATATTTTATTGTTATTATACTACAATTGCAAAGGCAAGTCATTCTTGGTTCTGTTAGTAATTTAGATAAAAGAAAACTTAATATTTTTCTTCTTTAATTGTATTAATTTATCTGGTTCCTGTGGGTATGCCTTGTATAAATCCCACAACAATTTATTGCATTAAATGTTTGTACAACTTTTTTGTTCTTTATGACTTTTTAACACTTTTGTGTCATACGTTTTCCTATTATTGACAGTAAAACACACACAGGCTCACATTCATTCATAAACACATAAACATGTCTATTAACTAGTGCGTGTTTGTGTTGTGTTTAAATGTGAATTAAGGTGAGAGAGAGAGGGTAACCAATACTGTGGTTCAAACGACTCGAAATCTCTGAACAAACTATAGCAAATTGCGAATTTGTATAAAAATGTGCAGTATACGAATTTTAAATAAATAATGGATGGCGTACATTCTACACGATCAAATGATTTACGTCACGGCGAATTAAATCGTTTACGTGTATTCTACACGGTCAAATGATTGACGTCACGGCGAATTAAATCGCTTACGTGTGCTGGACGTAATTTTCGCCGTCATATCTAAATTTTTTGATTTTCCATCCAGCATCGTCGGTGTCACACATACAAACACATTTTCACCATAGCGCTTGATGAAAAATGCTTGACCGTGTACAGACCCCTTTAGAGATCTATTATTAAATAAGCTCCCTACAATTTTATATCAGATAATATTATGAAAAGTATGTACATACAATTTTAAATTAAAAGAAATTCTATTAAAAACTATTGATAAAATGACTTTAAGCTAATTTAATTCCGAAGTATTTGCAGGTAATTTTATCGAAATCAGACAAATCATTCCTAAGTTATGAAATTGTTTAACCCCCATCAATGACATGTGACAGAAGTTGCAATATATATATAAATATTTAAATTGAAAAATGAAACGTTGCTGATGAATTCTGATAAAATTTTAGCAGAACAAGTTATAGGCACAATTCCTTTTTTTCTAAAGCAATTTAGGCTTTTAAATAATGTTCTCTTAAAGCCCATATGTAGTAGCAAAAATACAAAATTTTTCAACATTGTTATAAAATGTTCTTATCTCATTGTATTCCATTCTACATCTTCCGATTATTTTAGTGTCATCACTAGATAAGTGGCAATAAATTCTATTATTATTGTGGCATCACTGACAAAATATTATTTACTTTGAAAGCAGCGTTACTATTTTTCAAGTGTTTCCTTTTTCGCCAGCCTTATTTTGCTTAATTTAATTATTAAACAAATTGAATTTTTAATACATTTTGGTGTTATCTTTTGAAATTTTGGTTTATTTTGTCGAAAAAAAGTATAAAAAAAATCAAAGTTTTGTTTCAGAAATGGTGACATTTTTTATTGATAGTAGGGCTGTTTTCCTAAACGTGTGTTCACAATGTATTAATAGCGTATTGATAAATTGTTTACTTAAATTTTTACCTACGTTGCTCAGGGATAACTACAAAGCTGCATTTCGAATCTAAATGCACTGTCAAAATGTTTATGGTTGCATTAAAGAACATGTCGCCATGTATTACTATAATGCAACAGGCGTTTAGGAAAACAGTGTGAACACGTATTTCACATTTTAAACATCTTCCATGCGTTAGAGTTAAAAATTAAAATAATTATTATGTTGAAATTAAACACAAAAGCATCATCTAATTACGCTAAATAATTAAAAATGATTTATTCAAATGTTTTGCTTAAATTTATAAAAAAAAGGTTGAACAAATTAGCGTTATTTTAGAAAAATGAATGCTGTGCACTGGTGCGCCTTAGAAGTTATGTACTAATTAGTAAAAACAAGCGCTTCGCGTCTTCTGTTATAACTTTTATTGCTTTTGTTGTTATCATTGTTTTAAGAGTTTTTATTAGAGATGTCTAAATGTCGTGATTGACCGTGGTTATATTTATATATTATAATCGTGTGATAAATAAAGTGCTTGAATATAAAAATTAAATTCTCACTCACTCACAAACTTACTTTAGCTTATTGAAAAAAAATTATTTTTTTGTAATTCTATTCTGAACTCATTCAATGGCAGGCAATTCTGCGTATTTCTTATGTGGGGGTACCCGTCTCTACTCTCCTATATCCCCATGAAATAGTTGGAACATCTAGTTTGTTCTAATAGTTACGCACATTAAATTTAGTGTGCCTCACTATTGTAGTTCTGCCCTCTCCTATACCTCCAATTTTGTTGGAACAAGCTGTTTGTTCTAAGAGTTTCGCAAACCATGTTTAGTTTACCTCACTATTGTAGTTCTGAAGATATAAGAAAATTAATATTTCCTTTGCAAGATTTTATTGGAACATGAAGTTCTAAGAGTTGCGAATATTGAATTTAGTATTCTTCCTATTGTAGATATTCAGATATAAGCAAAATAATATTTTTCTTTTGTATGGGGGGTACCTGTCTTAAACCTCCAATACCTCCAAAATAATTTTGAACATGCCATTTTCTCTAAGAGTTACGCACATCAAATTTATGGGTCGATGTAGGATGGCAACATTACTGAAGTTGTGTTACCAATTGCCAAACTTATATTACGTATGACAACTATTAACTAACAGTTTGTTTTTTCAGTTGCCATATTTTTTTTAGTTGCTGCTACACTGAAGCGTGTCTTAGAAATATTTAAAAGTTGTGCCAACTAGTGTGGTTATATTTAAAGGCAAATTTAAAGAGAAAGAAATGAAGTATAATTAAAAAAAAAATTATACACTACCGGCGGAAAACCGTCATAAGAAATAAGTTTGGCCCCGATTAAACAGGCTGCAGCCGAGCTTTAACATATGGGGCTGACAGTAAATCCTAAAGGACATGTCTTTTGGGCAAACTTAGCTGGGGGATACTCTTTATTGCGATGCGAATACAATTTCGATGCGAAAGCTAAATTTAAACTTGGTACTCTCTATCACTGTCCCAAATTTTTTTTTAAAATTAGCAATACCGGAAATAACAATTTAAGATGGGGCACATTGACAGTAATGAAATTACAAAATATGTAAAAAAAATTGAAGTTGGAAAATTTAAATAAAATAAATAGAGATGATTTGCGAAAAGAAAAAATAAAAGTATGCGAAAATCAAAGGCGCAAAGGCATTAAAGAGTACCAATCACTTGATTTGCTACCATTTTCTTTCGCATCGCAGTAGAGAGTAACCCCCCAGATCTTAACAAGGAATGAAATAATTTTTCATTCTCCGTGATCAATTTAATATGTATACGATTTCATACATTCAGCACACTGATTAATACACAAAATTATACAAATAAAAAAAAACTGCTATTTGGAAGTATATTTATGTAGGAGATTTGAATGTATGTTGTATACACTCTTTATTACGATCAATTCCCAGAAGAATTATTATGTTGTACGAAGGTTTTTAGTTTATTTATCTATTTGTCTATTGTTATTGTTGCCAAACTTTTTGTCAGTCATTTGTTGATGGGTCTAGTGATGTGCTTCTTGGCAGTGACAGTAGACGTTGTAGTTTTGCATTCATTTTGTGTTTCTGTTATTAATGTGGCATTTAAACCATATGTGACAGGTCATCATAATTTTTTCCGTTATAATGATGATAGAAACAAAAAAATGCCTCAGTGGTCATTACACATAAATGACAATTTTTTAAGCACACACACACAAGCCAACTCTGATACGCATTGTCAGATAGAAATGCTTGTAGTGGACGTCGGACATTATTTATGCAAACCGTCGTTTCGTCATACGCATAATATGTTTTATATTGCCCAAAGGTCGGACTTTATAGCATCATTGTAGTGGACACAATATGAAAAGATGGCAACAAAAGAAAAATAAAAAATTTTACATTCTGGCAGCAAGCAGCCTTATTGAATGGTTTAATTGAAATCGAATATAATTCTTGGAATTTAATTAATTTCCGAAATTTTGAAGCATGATAAATTCGATTTAAGGAACCCGTAAAAAAGGAAAAAATAAATAAAAAAAAAAACTTTTAACAACAAGAATTGTTATACAAATGACTTTTTTTTGAGGTTTATTGTATTTAAAAATCATTAATGATTTGATTTTCTAAATCTTAATTTTTAATTTGAACTCTTGAATGCATTTCATAATTAACTCACAAAGAAAACTGATTCTGTTTGCTCTTTTCAAATACATAATGTGAATTTTAGATTCTTTTGTACGTAAAATTAATTTACATTGCTTGTTGCCATAAAACTTTTATCTCCTTTTAATTTCGAAAAATGCGAATTTTAATAAAAGTAATCTTTGCATTAAAGTCAAATAATAAACTTTGAAACAGTTGTTTTCATTTTTTTTTGGTGCAATAATGCAAAGTTGTGTATTGTTTCTGAAATATGCATAGATGTTTGAATATTAGCTGGGAAAAAGCTTATAGTTGTGATACCCTACAATAAAAAATGTTTTTCTTCAGGGTCTTTTATATATTTTTTTTTTGTAAGTTTTAAAATATTATAAAAGGGGTGAAAATAATTTCAGAGCAGTGCTAGAAAGTCATTAGAAAAATCTTTTATCCCCTTTTTGACAGATGTTGTGTATTGAAAACCAAACTGTGTGTACCACATTTTATTAATTTTGCAGTTATTTACTTGCCTTAAATATACAGAAATCATATTGTCTTTTTGTAAAATGTGTCACGCCCACACTTTTCTAATCCAGCACACCTCTTGATTGATTGTTTGTGCCCAATTTGAAACTTACTAATGTTACCGTTCTCAAGGTATACAGCTCTAAAGTCTACTGCGTAACATATTTTTGGTATAAGAGATACAAACTGCTTAAGTTCGTAATATGCAGATGACAGTAACCTTTGCCTTTCGCACTCATTTGATTGCAGACGAAGCGTATCCGATGTCGGTGCTATGAGGCGGAATAGGAATAATACGCTTGGCTAAGACCTTGACACATGGGTAATTCCAAAGTGTTGAACGGGACAGTCGTACGCATCAAAAATGCAATAACATTTTGAACAACAACTATTTTTACGTTCTTTTAACCCTTAAATTATTGCACTAAAAATGGATTGTTATCTAGGTCAAAGATAATGGCAAAAGAAGTAGCGGGTCGAACGTGAAAAAATAGAAGTAGTTTTTGTGGCCATGTATAAAAAGGCGTAATTCAGCGAAACCTGCCACAATTTTTTAGTCAAACTACTTTTAGAATTTTACTTAGCAATGTAGCATTAAATGTCTTTGGTTTGATTCCAAAATCTTCTGATTTTTTTTTAAAGCCAAAATCTGGGTCGATACGTGACATTTTTTCCATAATAATTTAACTGAATAATGATTGAAACAAAATTAAAATTTACCGTTAATACGAATAAGATATTTTTCTTCGAACTCTTCCAGTGATTATAGACCATGTAAGAAAATTTTTTTGGAATAATTTTTTATCAAATACCACCTCTTTTAAGGAAGGTAATATTAAAGAAAACACAATATCTCACAAATAAGAAATTACGTTTGCACAACTTTGCAGTCGGATTGGATTGTTCATCTTAATTTATAATATATGTATAATCTAAATATTTCTCTTAAATAATATCGTAAAATAATCAGCTTTTAATAACTTTTAAATTTTCGGTCACGCATAAACAGTGAAATAAACTTTTATTTGCGAAAAGCTAACTCATGAAAACAATTCCTGATTACCGACACTATTTACAAATAAGATTTTAAGCATTGCCCAACTCTTTACCGTTTTACGTTTTTATTTCGATGTGGCACATTCATATGACAGCAAAAGTAAAATTAAATCAAAAATGTGCAAATAAATTTAAAAATAAACACAGCCCAATTATGAATAAAAATTCTCCGGGAGTTTTCTCCCTTCTCCCATTTTCCCTATGTGAATTCAATTGTAAAAATGGGAAAAGGCAAAAAAATACCGGGGAAGTTTTATTCATAATTGGGCTGACAATAATTTTTGATATTTTTCACTTGTTTGTTAATTTTGTGCGGCATGAGGTCATGAGTTAAACAAATATTTGATTTTAATTTTAAAAAATAAAAAGTTTAAATGCATACAGTGCTACTAAATGAATAAATTTTACATCTGGTATCACTTAAAAATAAGAATTTTCATTAAGAAAATTGACATATGTATAAACAGTAAGTTAGTTAATTTCTATAGTCATAGTCTCGTAATGGGGTCGTGCAATAAGGGTCGATTAATACCTGAAAACCCAATATTGCGTGCTGACGTATTAACGCGCGACAGATCAAGGTGCCTCATCTGTATATATGGGAAGTATAATTATTGAGGAATCAGAATCTCTTGATGTTCTGGACATGAGAATACAATGTGATGTCCGATGGACAGAATATATATCCAAGGTGTTGAAAGAAGCATTCAAGTTCCTCGGTTTTTTAAGACGGTGTAAGATATACTTTACTCCTTACGAACTCCTTGCTATTTATACCACCTATATACGACCGCGTATGGAATACAACTCTCATGTGTGGGCCGGTGCTTCAAAGTCTATTTTGCAGCTTCTCGACCGCATGCAGGAGAGGGCGAAGGTTTTCATTGATGGGCATCCAATTCTATTGACTCACTTGAGCACCCTCGCAAAATGGGTTGTATTTGCCTGTTTTATCGTTCCTACAATGGGATGTGTTCTGAGCAAATTAGGGATCTGGTATCCGAAACATGTACGCTTGTTTGCAATACGTGTTTTTCCTCAAGAGCCCATCCTTTTGTGGTCGAATGGCTGGTGAATCGTACAACGTATTACAGGGGAAATTCGTTTTTTGGCCGGACTGTTCGTATGCGGAATAACCTTTCTGCTGAAGTCTTATTTTCAACTCAACGTTGTTGCAACATGAATAACAAAACGCTACTCCCTCTAACCTCTTTCCCATAACCTATTTTCCTAGTTCCAACAAAATGCAATGCATAAGTAGGGGTCATCCCCTGAGTGCTGCTCCTATTAAATATTATTTTTATCACTGTTTACATGATATCACTTCAAGCAACTTTTGAAAATCTATTAAATTTGGTTAGCCAATCTTTGATTTCGGGAAACATATGCTTTAGAGATCAAATTCATACTTGAAATAAATTTCTTGGTTTTTTGATCTCAAAAATGATGTGAACAAAAAGAGTATAATTTATTTCAACAAATATTAAATATTCAACTTAAAGTGTTATTTACTGTTCAGAAATAATTTCGACCTTTTATTGTAATTAATTTTCTTAGAAATAGAAATTCGTTAGTAGGCCAAACGAAAGTCATCATTGGCGACCGTAATTGTCACTCTTTTATTTTCTTGTACTATTTCGTTCAACATACCAACCGAATCAGAATCAGCCAACAAGTACTTATTAATTCTAAAACCAATTACCAACTTTTTCATTTAATACTTTTTTCATCTTTACCGCTTTGTTAAGTTGGATGGTACTTTTTCCACTTTTATATTTTGCACGAGTTTCCGATGCTGCTTCTGCTGCATCAGTAAGCCCCCATCAAATAATGTTGTGTTTAAAATGCACGTTCAGACCTTATTTTTTATTATATTTTAGATATGGCTGCTGTTGTTGTTGTTTTGTAACCATAAACTCTTTCTGCACCTACTTTGAGTTTGTTATATGGATCTATATTGTATTTCGATGTGGCTTTGTGTGTAGTAGTTGAATGTATTAGAAAATAGTAGTAAGTAGTTGTAGCATCCATGTTTGTTCGTTTGCAAGTATGTATTTGTTTTTTGTGTGACTGTAAGTTTATGTGTTTTTGTATTTTTCTAACTTGCATAAAAAATTTACCACAAATCCAATGCAAGCAAACTCATGGCAATATGTATTAAAAACTGCCATACCAAACCATTCACACCACATCACACACCACTCTCTCCTTATCATTTATATCCGACCAACCATCCAACCTTCATACTGCTAATGTTTGCTGTTACCTTCTTGCCACACTATTCTTAGGCTGACTTCCAAAAATTTGTATGTACAGGTAGACCTCGTTTAACACGTTTCACAAAAATATCGCGTCGTTAAGCGAATCATAAACAGGCACTACTCATAATTCAAAAATGTTTAGGATTGCTATTTTTTAATCAAATTGAGTTGCACAAATCTTAAAAAAGGAAAGTAATAGAAGACTGTGGCGCAAACTAAATTTTCGTGGTCGCTATAAATTTGATTTGTGAACTGATTTCTGAAAAAATGATAGTGTGCGATTAGAGTTCCCGGGAAAGCGGGACTTATTTTTCAATTTCCCGGGATTCGGGAATTCCCGCTCAATACAAATCGATGCAAAATATTATTTAATTTAATTTATTTGAACAATTAACATTTTCTGATATCAATTAAATAAGTTTATAAATGCATTCAACTTTTTTATTTCTGTGGCAAAAAGGAAAAAGTTCTTAATGGCACCTTAAAATCTCCATGTTCAAAAGAACACATGGGCAAAATTTCAATTATTTCATAGGATTTTTGAGGAAGTTATAGCAAAATTACTTTTTGGTTATCTTTTTTGAATGTGCAATAACATTTGGAAAAGTAAAAACTTCAGAGCTGTGCCATTAGGAGTGCTTAGGAATAAAAACTAAAAAAACTATAACTCCAGAGAACCGATGATTATACTAAATTCGGAGAAAATTTCAAAACGCCACCTTTAAAGTGGTAAATTGTTCTCTTATTAAACAAAACAAATAGACTTAAACTCTTATTGCCAAAGAATTTATTCAAAGACAACAGAAATTATATAAAACCAAAAAAGTTAAATTATTTAATCAAACTATTACAAAATATTTTCAAAATAAGCATTTACAGAATCGTTTGAAAGATTATCTCCAATTTTTATCAAGAAGATTTCAATGGGAAAACACGATTCCTTTCTACGGATGTTTGCCTTTATAGTCAAAGGAACATTATTCATACAATCTGTAGACACTTTTAGTTTTCATAGCACTTCCTTCAAAACCTGTAACTCTTTTTTAAAAATTAATTATTTTCTTCGAATCGAATAATCGGTTTCTTTATTAATAACTTTTGTCATAATCTCTTACAGAATCTAATCCGAAAAATCTTTAATGCAGCTGTTCTGCATACAAAATCATTAAATTTTTTGAAGCAAGTGGGTACAACATTCTTTTGTTTTTATAAAATAAATCTGGGTCTTTGAACAAATTTAATATTTTGTACATTTTTACTTTTCTTCATTCGAAATTTCAGAGCATTAAACATTGCCTTACTTATCGGATATGAAATGACATCTCTTTGGCGTTTGGCAAAAACGTTTTATATCTGTGGTTTTTCGTTATGTTATATTGAAAACAAAAGCGTTTTTCAACAGGGACGCTACAAAAGTAGACCGCTCTTGACATTTCTCTTCAGTGAGGTTTGCCATTTCATGATGGAAAGATATACGAGACAACAACGAGTCGAAATTATTAAAATTTACTACCGAAATTCGGAGTCAGTGGGCTCAACGTTAAGAGCGCTACGTCCAATTTATGGTTAACCAGATCAACAATTGAGCGTCTAGTGGAAAAATTTGAATCCACAGGCACAGTTCAAAATGTTCCATTGCCAGTGAGACAAAGAAGTGCCCGTAGTGTCAAGAATATGGCTGCCGCTGAGGCTTTAGTTGAAGAAAGCCCAAATGTGTCTCTTACACGTCGTTCTCAAGCGTAGGGAATCTCTGTGACGTCGTTGTGGCGAATTTTGCGAAAAGATTTTGGCCTACATCCTTACAAGATCAAATTGACGCAAGAACTGAAGCCGCTTGACCACCAGAAGCGTCGTATGTTCGTGAATTGGGCTGAGCAACAACTTGAAAATGATAAGGATTTTCATCGAAAAATCATTTTCAGCGATTAGGCTTATTTCTGGCTGAATGTCTTCGTCAATAAGCAAAACATGCGTTATTGGTCTCCATGAGTCATCATTGCATCCCGAAAAATTACTGTTTGGTGCGGTTTATGGGCCGGCGGCGTCATTGGGCCGTACTTCTTCCGTGATAATCAAGACCGGCACGAAAATGTGAACGGGAATCGCTACCATTCAATGATAACAGAATATTTTGGCCCCAATTATGGACTTGGAGGAGTTGTGGTTCCAACAGGACGGCGCCACAACCCACACAGCGAATGTAACAATCAATTTATTGGAAACCAAGTTTGGAGAACGTGTTTTCTCACGAAATGGTCCAGTCGATTGGCCGCCTCGGTGCGATTTGACGCCGTTAGATAATTTCCTGTGGGGCTAAGTCAAGTCTATGGTCTATGCCAACAAGCCACCGACGATTGAGGAACTTCGTATTAATATCGAACGTGAAATTGCAGCAGTATCGGCCAATTAATGCTTGAAACAAGTAGAAAATTGGGTTCAGAGTCTGGACTTATGCAAGCGTGCCCGAGGTGGCCATGCAAAAGAAATCGAGTTCCATACATATAATTTTATAATTATATTACAAGGGCATAGGCCGGGCCACTTTAAGAATGAATTTGTTACTTCAAGTTGTTTTTATTCGACCTTCTCATATACGTTTCATTATAATTTATATGAGTTTGTTACAAAATATAAAACATGTTAGATCGAGGCCGTGTTAAGCGAGGCCTATCTGTATATACATACATACATTCACTTGAACGCATAAACGTATAGTAGTTAGTACTCATGGCAATAGAAACTGTAGTGCAACGTTGTACAAGTGCTACGTGCAACATGCAAATATAAAACAACTTTTTACTTTTTATTCATTCATAAAAATGTTTTTTCTGCTTTTAATATTTTTTTGGGGTTTTGTTTTTGTTGTTGTTGTTGTTGCTGTTTTGTAAATTTGAAATGCTGATTTTATTTTATACACACATACTTATGTACTTTTACATATACATGCTTACATACATAAGTACATTCTGACTGACATACATATTTTTATTTTTGTGAAGAGCTTTGTAAACCATGTTATTATTGCTGTTGCTGTTACATTTACTAACAATTCTTTCTATTCTCTCCTGAACGCTTTCATTTTATAGGAGTTGGCAGAGTACTTGGAAATCGTTATAAATTGGGCGAAAAAGTGCTAGTTACCAATGGCGATAAGGCAAGCGGCAATTTTATAAAATATGATGTTGAAGTTCGTGATGCCGATGTGGTAAGTTATTTTTTCAGTTAAATTTTTTTTTTTTTTTTTTGTACCAAATATATACATGTACGCTACAAACAATCTGCACATCCAATGCATATACATATATCATTTAGAACTATGAATAACTAAAATTACAAAATTGATGTGGTATGCTTGATAATATATTTTGGGATACGAATGCACCTGCCGACATGAACATTAATAAAAACAAATATTGTTTATTTCGAATGTCATTTAAAGTTTATTTTTAAAAGGGAAATAATTTAATTTTCAACTACACGCATTAGTAGCAAGAAAAATATACAAAATAGTCTAGCAAAACAGTGTGAGAAACTTGGAGCATTCTACCTTCACATATTCTTAGAAATATTTGTAGTTGTAGCCAAAAAAAAATTATATTTTAAGTGAGGCAGAATTTTTGCAGTTGCTATTTTTGCAATTAAAGTACAGCAGTTTTAGTTAAAATGTCTAAAATTTAGCAATTTTAGAAGCAGAATTAGAAGTAGCAATAAAGAATCGTATGATGTAGCTATAAGGCAACATTTTATGTAGCATTAAAGTAGCATATTACAAAACTAAATCAAAACAAAACCAAAAAGCTATTTTCATCGCATTCATATTAGAAAAACGATTGTTTGATGAATGTCTGATACGGAAAAATATTTTCGACTTTTAAATTCAACAGAAACACAGAACAGTTTTTCAGCTCTGATTGTGACTTTGTTCTTGTGACTATTTTTTTGCTACTTCAAAAATAGTTGTTCCCTGAACAACTACTTAAAATTATAATTAGAGAATTAAAAAAATGTAGCACATAATTTGATTTTTAAACTAAATATTCAACAATAGTAATAACCATGGAAACCATAAATATCCAAATGCATGTTTTTCCTTGTGCGACTAATGAAGGCAGAAACCATATATTTATTCGTTTAAGAGCTTTTTATGAATTTTGGCATCGATTTGTTAGTGCATATATTTGCATATTTTACCGCTTTCAGCATTTTTTTGCGTAATTTAAATTAAAGGGCGTTTTTGTAGCATTTTTTTGAGTTTTTAGTGCATATTTTGCCTTTTTGAGACATATTTTGATACATATCAAAATTTTTTTGAGGCCTACAAAAGCTTTCACAGCAAATAAAAATTTGTTTTTGCGAAATTTTGGCGTTTCTTTTATGAATATATGAATAAGCAACAGTTAAAGAAAAAGCAATTTTATACGTTTTTGGCGATGTGTGTAATAATCTGGACCAATCTTTTAGAATGCCGATTGATTAAGAATCACTTGTTTAAGTGACCTAACGTTAATTATCTGTCCGTCCGGCTGGTTGCCTGTCCATGTTTATTTTGTGCGCAAAGTACAAGTTGCAATATTGTAGATAATTTGATCAAATAAGGAGGAAGTAAATGGTGAGAATCTGTCTATAATTTCACATATTCCCCTTCTTTACAAATTTTTGTGTCCGACAGTCAAGTTTTTTTTTATTCATTTTGGCTTATTTTATTATTTGATAAAAATTATATTTTCCCGGGTTTTTTTTAAACTTTTTTGTTATCTTATCTCAACTTAAGATGTTTTGTCAAAATGCCATAGAATTATAAAAAATATCTTTAAACAAAATACAAGTTTGGTACGATTTAATGTTAATCAAATCTAAAATAATGGTTAACTGCATAAAAATTTTCGTTTAGGAATTTACATCGAAACGACAAAAAAATACTCAAATTTGTTTTAGGTTAAAATATAAGTTTCAAAACAAAAATTTTAATTTTGCTTTTAAAAATGGCTGTAAATTAAATAAAAAATATTCGAGGGTCCGTGAGTTTTTTTTTATTAAAACACAGGTTTTTGGGTGAAAAATCATTTTATTTCAAAACGTAGTCTCCTTTGAGCTCTCCAACTTTTCTTCCAGTTTCAACCACTTCAAAAAAATAACATTTGTCGAGATAATCAAAATAGTTATTTGCATGTGAGATGATTTTATCGATGGAGTAAACTTTCTTTCGGCCGAGCCATTTCTTCAGGCTTGGAAACAAGAAATGGTCACTCGCAGTAAATCCGGAGAGAATGAGGAGCAATTCCTGGTCTAACTGATTAATTTTTTCCATGAAAACTGCACATGTGTTAACCCGTTTTTTCTTCAAATCGTTATGAAATCCATGGCATACTATTCGCCATTAATTTTTTTACCCTTTTGATGGTTGCCAATGTGGTTTATACTGCGTGCATCCAAAAAAACGGAAAACATGGCTTTGTCAGAAAAAACCCACCCTTTTTGTCACCCATTAGCCCCGAGAATCCACGTTTTGTCCACAGTCACGAAATGGCAAAGTTGGCACTAATCGCATTGGTGGTCAATATTAAGGAAATGCGGCACCAATCTTGCGAAAAGTGTTATCCTACTCAATGGATCATTCATATTTAAAACTTTTGAGATGCCAATAGTTTCCATAATCTCTCGAATTTTCAATATCCGATCGTTCAACACCGTTTCCTGAAATTTTCAATTGTTTCAATTGAATTGGGCGTCCAGAACGTTCGGTGTCCTGCATATACGGCTACAACGAAATTCTTTACAACACATTTTTACCATTAAAATTGCTATTGCAGAGTTTCCATGGTACTGATTAAGCCTAGCCTTGGCTTGAGTGATCGCTCTTTCCTCAAAAAATAATGCTTAATAAGGACACAAAATTATCTCTTCCATTTTGTACTCAAATCACACTGTATTTTGCTGTAATACAGCTTATTAAAATTTTGACAGGAATTAACTGACAGATGCAAATTGCAATGGCAGTGTTGCCCTTTTTAATTCGGAGACGGGAAATGTATAAAGTCATGGACTTATTGGCCCTCACAAGAAGATAACGCCCTAGTTTTGATATAGCGATTTTTAAAAGCATCTTGTACCGATTAAGTAAAAAATAACATTTAATTCATAAATATTACAAGTATCGTTGCCATGGCAGTACTTTATAGTCAATGTAGTATTTAGCATCACATTTTTTCATATGTATTCAGTATTTCCATTTCCTACTTTTTGTCAATATGCAAAAGTTCGACTATTGCAATTTCAACATTCCTTAAAAATAATTCTTCTTATTTTTCTGCATTTTATTCGTTTTTATGTGTACTAAATTTCGATTAAAGTACTTTTTCTCCTACTAAACAATATTATTATTAGATTTTATGTAATTGGGGATGGTAATCTAAGCATTACATGTGGAAGTAGAATTTATAAATTCATAAATTAGATTATCATTTAGTGCAATCACTACAACTGCAATTAAAATTTTTTAAAACTTGGGAATTTATTTCTCATGGTGAGTACATTTATAATATACAAACGAACATTCTGATAGTGCATAGAAAATATTCCTGGAAAATATTGAAGGAATAAGACTATTAATGTATAAAAGCTTTTGAGGATTGGAATTTGAATTGGAATACACATTCGAATGATATAAAAATTTATTTTTAAAACTTTTTATTTTTAATCGGTACTTCCCCCAGAAATCCCATAAAACTGTATCAGATACATAAATAAATTTTATTTTCTCATTTTTCTTTTGTATATTATTTTTCTTCTTTCAGATACAATTTGCAAAGTCATATGATATTTTTAGTGGTTCATTGTATCGAGGACATTTTGTTGTACGCAATCATTTGCAAGTGGATAAATTTACAAATTTGGTAAGTTTTACTTTACTGTCAATGAAAAATTTCGATTGCATTCAGCAGGATTTATAAGATTTATAATCATATTTTTTTGCTTTATAATTCGTACAATAAATAAAAATCAAGGCAAACAACAATGTCTTGCAAGAGGTTGACTTTTGCAAAATAGTTGTACACTGCAGTTTATTTATGGTTGCATATTGAGATTATGTAGACGTATTTTAAAATGATTCTAGTCTTCGATTTTTTTTTTGTAATTCCATTTCAACATTCATATAAATATTTAAAATGTTAATTGTGCTTGTTGCAGGTGGCTAAAAATATTTCGAAATGCGCGGGACTTTTAGAAAAAATTCCTATCAAATTATTCTCATGTGAACTGAAATCCAAACAATCTTTGGGTCAACAATTGTTAGATCATTATACAGTCTCCCCAGTATTTGAGGCCGAATCGGGTCGCTATACCTGCCAAATTGAATTGAAAACCACTTTTAATGAAATCCTGAGTATTGTAAAGACCAACGATATACATTTTGAATTAGAGGTAAGAATGAAACGATTTTATATCCTACAACTCTTATGAAGAGGGTTTAATAATGGGTCGATTATGGATTGCAATACAGCTGAAGTTGAGTTGACAGCAGCGAAATCAGGCAACGCCGCTATATGTAAAAATATAAAGTTTTTTTTTATAATCAGGCGTTGCCTGATTTCGCCGCTTTAGTTCAGTTGTCATCCGTAATCGACTCATAAGTTTGTTTGCCGCATAAACCACTTTAACTGATTCTTCCTAATTTCTAGTTTTTGTTGATATAAACTATTTGATTTTGTTTCCTTTTTATGTAGGTTTCCCTTCCAACTGGTTTAACCGACAATCTTTCATTAAAATTCGTCCCTGGCATTAAAGTAGTACCGGATACTCTTATATCGGATGATTTAACAGAACAAGATCTTACTGTTACCGGCTTAGATAAAGTTTTGCAAAAAGTTGAGGTAAGTTGGTCTCCTTTAAGTTTGAAATGAAAAGACTTAAAATTTTTTAGCTTTATAAAAAGGCTTTTAATTTTATACTTTAATAAGATTTATTTGTAAAACAAAAGTTTATAAATGTCTGTCGTTATTAGACCTCGGATTTTGCATATTTTTTAAAGATTAAGATGGGTAAATTTCGATGCCAGCAATGTTCGTTTCATTGAAAATAGAGTTGAAAACGATATGCATATTTTTTTGCATATTTGCATATATTGCTTACGTA
Organism: Pollenia labialis; assembly: GCA_949318255.1. NCBI lineage: Eukaryota > Metazoa > Arthropoda > Insecta > Diptera > Polleniidae > Pollenia > Pollenia labialis. Next base: position 82,986,100 of record OX439143.1, read on the forward strand.
ATATATGCCAAAATATGCGAAAAATATGCAAAAATTGCCTATGTTAAACAAATCAGGAAAAAATCATTCTTATCGTGCCCGTCGAATTTAAAATACGCCTGCGGCTGTTTGGTAATAGATTAGAGAGAACGAGAATTTATTTTCTTTAATCTATTACCAAACCATCGCAGGCATATTTTAAACTCGCCAATCGCGATAAGGTTTAATGTACAAGTGATTCAGAAGGTTGTATACATATTGAAATTTTAATAATTGTTGCCAGATATTACAGTAGAGCAAATTATACTTAATACATGCGATATTTCATAGGTTTAAAAATTTTTTTCAAAATAATTGGTGTTACAATATACAACCATAATTTTCTAAAAACGTCGGTTACGTCTTAGAGTGGCCCGGGCGAAACGCCGGTACGTTTAGTGAAGTGTGGATTTGAGGGCTACAGCTCAAGAATACCTGCCAAGGATCCAAACACCTTGTTGGTATTCCCCGAGAGAACGCCGGTTGCGTTTCTGGGCTATGGAGTGTATATGGTGGCTTTGGGCTTTAGCACAAAAATATCAGCCAAGTATCCAAACAACTTGGTGATATTATAAAAGCTAGAAAAAGAGAAAAATGCACTAATAAGCATTTCTAACAATATAAAAACACTTTCCTTGTTTTCCGAAACGTTATAAAGCTTCCATTTGGTTGGTGCAAAAATACAAAATTTCCTGCAAAATATTAAATTTTCAAACAATTTAAAGTAAAAAACGCGAGTACAAAAAAATCAGCCGAAAGCCAAAAACAAAAAAATACACCGGGGATGGGAAACGCGCTGCTAAATTATTAAATTTGCAGAAAAGTTTCTTTCAACGTCACAGTAAGTAATCGGAGCAAATATATGTATATATGTGACCTTCTCCGAGAACAGGGACCTAGTGTGTGAAAATAAAGTTTTGAGAAAAACGCATTTAAAGATATTCTACACCCTTTTAGGTACCAGAATCCATTCTTATGTCCAAACCCGTTTTTTGACACACTAGGTCCCTTTTCTCGGAGAAGGTCACATAATGATATTTTTATTTTTAACGGCTTCTAGTTCAGAAAAATCTTCAGCATTTATATTTAAACTATCATTTATTTTTGAATTGATACTAAAATCTGGATTTCTTTTAAAAATGGCTTTTAATTTCAGAATGCGTATAAAGTTGTATCGTAAGACCACGTTGTTCAACCGTTATCCCTTTTGTTACTTAATGTAAAGCCACATGTAGAAAAAAAATATGGTTGGAGTAACCATCTTCTAAGATCAACATACTATGGTTGATTTTTAATAATGCTTATGTTACCATAGGTTACCATATTATGTTTAAATATGACCATAGTATGTTTAAAATCAACAAATTTAGTCCCTAAATCAACCATAATATGGTCAAAATTATCCATATTTTAGTCAATATTAACCATGATAATTGTCAAAACTAAACATATTATGTTCAAAATTAACCATAATATGACCAAAATTTCCTAAAATTTTGAGAAAAGTAACCATATTATGGTCAGGATTAACAATAATATGGTGAATGCTAATCATATTATGGGGAATTCATTATTTCAATTTGTTTGTTAAGTGTCAAATTATAATTTTATATTCTTGATTAGTGTTACGTTCCACTTTTATAAAAAATCCAATTTGGTTCATATTCCAGCCTGTGACAAGCAGCGTTACTGTTCAAAATTTTCAAAAAGGGGCACAAAAAGAGGATTTTCTTTGTTGACTTTTATGTTTCTAGGTCCAATATTAACGATAATTAAAAAAAATACCAGTTGTAGAACCAAAAAGCTAAACAAAAATATCAAATTTCCCGTATTTCCTGTTTTGGTACAATTTTTCCCCCCATTAAAGTATCCAAAATTTCAGTATTTTAGTGGCAGCCCATAATTTAGTACGAATATGTCAATGAATGAAGGAGAATGTTTTGCAAAAAAAGTACCAAAAATAGTTACGATTTTCACCCCTTAAATGTTCGAATTTCGAAAAAGTACCAAATTCGTATACGTATTTTTTTGATAAGTTTTGAATGTGGTATTAACTTAGTTTTTATGTTTATTGGTTCAAAAGATATGAGGTGTGGCAAAAAAGTACTAAAGTTCATTTTTAAACCGTTTACTCCCTAATAGGCTCGAATTTCAAAAAAGTACCAGACACCTGGTCGCTTATTTTTCTAAAGAATCCATTTTTTCCCCGTTTTTACCTTTTTTTATCCCGTCTTAGTGGATAGATTTGGGGAGTGACCAATCCAAATATCAAGTTTCTAGGGTCAGGCGATGATGAATGAGTCAGTCAGTCACTCACGCAACTCTTTTATATATATAGATAAATTGCGAAATTTGGCATTTATAATAGTTGCCAGAAAGGTAAATAAAAACATGTTGTCAGTTGATTAAGCGAACATTTTTGCATTAAAAATTATATACGCGTAAATATGACAGTTTTGGCTTAAATCAGATTTTGGCCTTTAAGCGAAAAGTACGTACATATGTATATACAAAGTTTGGTACCAAAATGATGAAAAACAAAATATATGCAATATCCGAGGTCTAGTTATTATTAAGAAAAGGTTATTATGATACTTTTATGTTTTTGGTTTTATGCCATATTTTTCCGTCACAAATTAGATCTCCCAGTAATTAGAATTTCAAGAATTTGTAGTTTCATTATATTTAATGCCATGAAATTATAAAAAAATAGAATTTTTTAAGTCAATTTCGGTAAAAGAAATCGCAAGACGAAATGAAGATGTGTTTAAGAATGAATCTATCTATACATGTACTTTGTAGCAATGATTTTTCTTCAGACATTTAGTGAAAGTAACGATATGACGTTTAACGTTGTTGTATAGTTGTGCTTTTTTTATTTGTTATTTTTTTATAAATACACATAAAATCCGCTATAAGCATTTCTTTTATATTACTAAGTACTAGTAAATTGATACAAAATTCATCCTCGGTAACACTGTTTCTTCATTTGTCATTTTACTTACTGCAAGTGTCAAATATTTACTTGCAAGCAAATTTTTTGCAAGTTGGGCTGCAAGTACGAAAAATGTGATGGTGTTAGTGAAAAAGTGTGAGTGGATTGAGTTTTTCGAACTTGCACTTGCAAGTGTAAACCCTAGGTTAAGAACTACCGCTAGTCCGACCACAATCTACATCACATGCTTTTGAGTGGCGAATTTAACATGGTGATGTTATTGGGGGTGACAATTGACCCCTCCCTGCATAGCCAGTAACTACCATAAGGGTTAGCTTGTCTACAAAACGTGATAGCAAAAAGTCAAGCGATTTTGTTGTTGTTGTTCCGGTAACGGGATCTATTTCGAATACACATTTTTTAAAGTTGTGAAATTACGAAGAGGAAAATGAAAACATTCTTCTTTCGGAAATTGATTTATTTCATATTAACGAGTACAATTATAAATGCTCCATTGCTCTGTTTCTGATTTCAAGTAAATATCCATCTTCGTTGTTTGTTTTTTAAAAACAAGTCAATAAATGTTTTTTCCTTTAAAAGTTAACCGTAATGGAATAGTGTTTCATGTGCATTTCGTTTTAATTTCATTATTAAAAAATTTACATAAATCTTGCATTTATTTACTATTTAGTTGAATAAATTTTTTTCTGGTTGCATAAACTTTTCAATAATAATGCCTGAGAATATAATAAACAAAGTGGATTTTAGTTTTCATAGTTTCTGCTTTGCTTTTTTTTTTATTTATTTTTATGCTTCTTTGTTCTTATTCGATACAATCTAAACGAAATATCTTTCGTCCTTCGTATTCTATGGAGTATTTATTTGTATTTTGTTTATGTTTCTCTACTGCACTTTTTGGATTTTCTATGTTTTACTTTATGGAAAGTTTATTATAAGTATTTACTTTTCATAAACTTGCAACAAAAAGTGAAGCGATTCTGGGGGAAAAGTCAGAAACTGAAGAAAGGCAGGGATAAACAAAAAAAAAAAAACTGAATGTATATAGAAAAAGAGCAAAGTCAAAACTGCAATAAAAAATAGTTTGGAATAACTTAAAAATCCAATTTCTTTTCAAAATATTCGTATTCACGTATGTATGTGTATTTCATTTACAAACTGACACACACACACATATAGACGTCAAGGGCTTATGTGCATGATACAAGAATATGAAACTTTTGACTGCATACACACACGTACATATATACTGATTAAAACTTGTGGAATATATACTTATATATTTATTTTATAAAAAGAAAAGAATTTCTGTGGATTCGAGCGAGCGGTAACTTTGTGCCAGTTGTGTAGTCTGAACTGTAAATGCAGCAATTGACCATGATACGTTTCCACAATTGTATTCAACTTAAACATTTTTTAACTGCTGACCATTTGTAAGCATTTCATTCCAAAGCAGCTTGCTAGAGCCATCTAAAAGACAACCCGTCAAGTTATTCGGTCAGTCGTTTGGGCACTTAGTCTTCTTGTATAAAGTTTGTCTGTTATCTAAATCATCGTAGGTTACTTTTTTACCCTTTGCACATATTTTACCCTTCTTTTCAATTATTTTTCATTTCATGCTGTGGTTGATATTATTGTTGCCCATTTAGCGCTTTTTTTTGATAACGTTATTTCAGAGGTTATTATCGCGAGCCCTACTGCGAAGGTAAAAAACAATTTCCTTTATAGAGGAAACAAAAAAATTGATTTTAAAACATAGAAAAATTTTAAAGCTTTTCGTTAGGCTGTTTTTGTTTTTCTCTATTTTTGATAATAAGTTTATGTTAAACTCTATGTCAATGTCTATTCATCTTCTTATCTGCCTACACGAAAGAACCAGAAGTAAGAGGAGGAAATATAACTGAAATATTTTTAAATTTCCCTACCTTCAATGCATTTGCGTATCTGATCTAATGGGCCTGAAGAAATTTAATTGAATAAAAAAATCATTTTTAAAGGTTTGCAAATATCTCCGAAACGAGACTCATTTTTGAAAGAAAACTTTTTTTTGCTTCTTTTAAGCTTTACTATCGTAGGTGCCAGGGGCGGATATTATCTTCAGTTCAGTTCTTTATATTACATATCCTGCAAAGTTAATGAATGAAGAAATGAATCATCCCTGCACGTTGTCAAGGGGCAGACATTTGACAGATTTCATTTTCGACATTGAGTGCAAGACATTAAAAATGTAATTTAAAAAAACACAAAAATTAAATTCCTACCTAAGAAATTTTCTTTGGTAGATATTTCTGGATTTCGGATCGATCCGAAAATAGAAAAATTTCCAAGGACCGGATTTTACTACCAGAAATTAAAAAATTTTTGTGTGTGAAAAGAAGGAATAAAATAAGTAAGAAAGTATAGTCGGTCAAGCCCGGTTAATTGATACCCTACACCACAGTATTTAAAAACACATCATGCTCATGTTTCCATTTAAATATGGATTTATCTATATTTATACACTTCATTAAAATCGGTTTGGAAGTTTGTGAGAGGCAGAAATTGCCTCCTACCTTCCCTTGTGGTCCTATCTTTGGTACATTTAAAAATATAAGCGCTCAATTATGCGCTACGCAATAAGACATACAGAATTGCAGTAAAGTAAGTGAAGAAAGTCTTAACAAGTTTTATATAAGAAAAAATAACATTTCAAGCGCCAAGGCATTCCCTTACTACGCAGCAGGTTTGTAAGGGAGAATACTAAAAAATACCTTTAAAAAAATCATTCAGTGTGTAAACCTGGTAGCTACTTTCACCTGTTTTTGTATACGTTGAATAAAGCGCTTTTCGTGTAAAAAATGTATTGCTTCAAAGTGGGAACTCACCATATAAAATTCATGCCTTCCGAAAGCAAGATGGTAAGCGAAACTCTTTCATTTCTCCCTTACAAACCTGCTTCGTTTGAAGCTCAATTTGTTATTGGGTTATGTTTCCATATAAATATGTTACTATCTATGATTTAAATTTTATTAAAATCAGCTTAATAGTTTCTGAGAGGCAGAAATATCCCCCTATCTTCCCACGTGGTCCTAAGATTCGGCCCATTTTTAATAGGCTTGGTCCTTGTGGCAGTAAGAGCCTATGCTCTTCAAATTATCATCAAATTATCTTCAAAATCGCGACCTGTATTTTGCGCACATGGTTACATGGACAGCCAGCCAGCCAGGCGGACGGACATCGTTAGTTCGACTCAGACTCAGATTCTGAGTCGATCGGTATACTTTAAGGCGGGTCTAGGACCAATATTTTAAGATGTTACACACATCAGCACAAACGCAAAAAAGGAAAAAAAATCTTTGAGAACAAAATTTTTTGTTTAAACTTTGATATTGTTACAAGTAGAACTGTTGCTTATAATTCTTATACGTTTAACAGTTTAATTTGGTATATCTTTAGTTCTTCTAAAATCTTTGGATGAAGTTTCCTGACGATCTGGCCTAAGCAACAAGTGATATGCGCATAGGAAGAGCTTATCCCATCAACAATAACTTTCAGTGTTTTTATCAAGAATAAAAATTGGGAATTTAGCACGAATAACAAAATCATTTATATCGTTTAAAAAACTTTTTTTTCTGATATAAATGGATATTCCTTACAATTTATCTAAACTCCAAATCACTTCAATCTGCATTATGAGAGTTTTTTTCAATGTTAGATAAGTCATTTGTGGATTCATACGGTATTTAATCTGTCGAGAAATGAAAATCTGAATTTCATAACAAGAAATATCGCGAATTTTTAGTACCAGGGGGTTTCTCTTTATTGCGATGCGAAAGAAAATGGTAGCAAATCTCTTTAAAGCGTTTGAGCATTTCTCATTCGCATGTTTTTATTTTGTTCTTTTCGCAAATCATCACGATTTATTTTATTTTAATTTGTTTTTTTTTACATATTTTGAATCGAAGTTGACTTTGCATCGCAATAGAGAGTAGACCCCCAGTTTACTTACATCTTAAGATTCTTATGTCGTGTCTTGATTGGTTTTAGTCTTCCAGCATAACTTTAAAATATTAGGTGACCACCAAGTCCAGTTTATTGGGCAAGCAATTGATGATGTGGCCGTAAACTAAAAGGATACCAAAGAACTTAAAATCTTTTTTAATCTACTACAAAAAACGACTCAGGCGTATACAACGCCAACCGCAACCAGGCTGAATAGCAAATTTAATTGAATTTTTAAAGAATCATCCCATAATGATTATATTTCTGACTGCTCCTGGTTTTTTGGTTCGACCATTTCCTATTTGAGAAAACATTTAATTTTGAAAAAACTCTCAAGTGGGCGCACAATTATTTCATAAAGTCTTAAAAATTCGATTAAACTCCCTCCGAACACCATTTCGACAAGATGACGAATATCAATCAGGTATTAATAGTGAACATTTTAACTTTTTTTGTTTTTACTGATTTTGGAATTAGTATTGTAAAGAATACCCAAAGGTTATCTAACTTTTATTTCAGGCAATACAAGAATAAAAACACACTCATATCTTTTTGTTAAAAAAGAAAATAACTTTTGGTGACTTTAATTTAAAAAAATTGTCATCAATGGTTGTTTTAGTTCCTAGAAGACTTTTTAGTTTTTCTTTTCTTTTATTTAACCAAAGGAAAAGTTGCACGTCTGCATAAAAATGTAATTGCAAACTAAAAAGAAAATTGGTTGTTCATATCTAAATGTAGTTATGTATATGTCTATATATTGTTAAAAAAGTGTGTTTATCTGTATGTTGTATGTTGTATATGATGAGTTGTGTTTTTGGTGCTTTGCTACAAGCATAAATTGAAAACAAAACTGTAAGAAATCCAAAATGAAAAACTTTTTATATCAAAAGATTGATTGCAGCAATCCATGAAAAGTCATCTCTTTCAACTAACCAAATGTTCAAAAATGGGAATGTGTGTGTTTTTAAAGCCTTTGTTTTGTATCCTTTATGAAAAAGTGATTGTTTTTTTTTTTTTTTTGTGAATGAAATTCTTGTTATGGGAATATTTTAGTTAGCTGTTTTGCTACACTAGTAGGAGGTGCATGTATTTTGTTTTTTGTCAAAATAAAAAGATTTTCGATAAAGACAAAAAGTGTGCCTTTAAAGGCATTTTTCTTGATTTTGTCAACGAAATTAAAGTTGGTTTTTTAAAGATTCATATCTAGAAAATAAATATTTTCTTTTTAATTGCCTTTAAAAAGAACTTTTAAGAATACATATCGATTATTTTTTGCTAAGAATGCAGAAATGTGCGCAATAGCATGATTGATACGTGCAAAAAAATTAGTTCTGATTCGTGGAACGTTTGCCGCTTCTGATAAAAGTTTCCAATATTCTAATTGCTTTTATGTTTTCTTTTTTAATGACGACAATGACACCTCTCAATTTTTCGAGGGTCGTCATAGTGCTATGTTCACATTTGGTTTTTAAACGCGTTTAAGCCAAATGTTGATTAAGTTAATCAAAGATTTTCGCATTACGTTTGAGATGATTAAAATAAAAACAACAAGCAAATTTATATTTCTTTAAAGTATTAAAAATGGATAAAAATACTTTAATAAAGTTATCAGAAGTTTATGTTAAATATATTCATGATGAAATTATGAAAATTTATAAACAAAATAAAAACGTTAAGAATAAATCGTGATCGGTTGTACACGTGAGGGTTACGATCATGGTGGCCGATTCTACATAATACTCAGTTTGAGGTATGTTCGGAGGATTCTATGTGATTTACGGGATGATTTAGTTGTAATCATGTCAATTTGAAGTGATTAACAAATTACTTCAATTAGATTAGGGCTTAAACACGTTCGAGTTGCTTAAACGCGTTTAAGAACCCAAGTGTGAACATAGCATAAAGTTAAGATCGTTTTCAGAACAAACGATATGTTTTGTGTTAAAAAGATATTTTTAATGAAAAGCTTTAATAGTATATACAGGGTGGCCCATTTTCTACTTCGCAAATTCGTGCTCTTTCCAACACATTTTCCAAACCTTTCGCAAAACTTCTGGTGTTATATAGTTTATTTCGCCTCGTTTATTGCTGGGGAAAAACAGTATGCAAAAATCGCGTAAATATTTCACACAAGCCATAAAATTGATTAAAAGTCCCTAAAACTATAAGGAATGACAACAATTCGGTAAAAATTGTTAAACTAGCGGAAATTCGCAAAAATTTGCTAACGTCGGCATGATAGCAACGTTTAATATTTATTAGAAATCGTAAAAGCTGTTAAGAACCACAAATATAAGAGGAAAAAACGCTTATATCGAGAACATGGCTTAAATTCGCAAAAAATTGCAAAATTGGAAAATTTATTTTAAATCGCTAAATGGGTTTAAAATAACAAAATGTCGAAAAATAGCATAAAAAAGTTTGCAAAAATTGCGAAAATTGGCGATAATTTTTAATATTTCAAACAAGCCATAAAATTTATATAAATACATTGCTATTGTTGCATATTTGCTGAAAAAGTGAGGGAAAAACTTTTGCGAGTTTGCAGCAACCCGCTGCCGAAGACATGCAAAAAATACTATTTTAACAATTTTATGTACTTCCATCTATGCAAAAAATCTAACTGTTGAATAAAATACAAGAGCTGTAAGCTGCTTGGTTTGTATTAAAAAAAACTGATAATATTGGTTTCTGTGACACCTAAAACCGACACTAATTTTAGTTCGAACAAAAACCGAAAATATTGGATTTCATGACACCAACGTATTTTTTTGTCGGTTTCAAATCCAATTCCAATAAAATTGGTTTCTATGACACCCCTGATTATCTAGATAATAACATCCATATGAGATTTCTTTGTCTTAAAGGGATTTAAAGGACGGTCGCTTAATTGTTTATTAATGTTAACTTTCTTAAAGGAAGGTAAAGCTATTTATAGATGGAAGCTTTGGGCAAATGTTAACTCATTCAAGAAGAATTTTATTTGCAGTCAAATATTTCTGGGAGAATTTAATCTAAATACCAACATATCAAGATGGTTGAGGGACACAAAGAGTCAAGTCCCACTTCGTCCTTAGTACAATTAAAATGTGTTTACCAAATTTGATCAAATTACCTACCAGACTGCAACTTGTACTTTGTGCACAAGGTTAACATGAACAAAAAACCAGCAAATACGGACGGATGGACATGGTAAGATCACTTCAAAAAGTTATTCTAAGTCGATCAGTATACTAAAAGATTTGTCTAGATTTCTATGTATTACACACATCGCCGAAAACGTATATTATTGATTTTTCCTTAACTTTTGCTTATTCATATATAAAATTTTAAAGTTTAATATAACGTTTGTCTCTATTGACAACCTGCGTTTTTCTTACAATTTTTGAGTAACAATTAAATGCAGATGGCGAAATTGAAGCAACATGTTGGGTAAACAGATAAATATTTAAAACCCAAAAGCCGAAATTCCGCAAATTTTTTTTTTATTTGCTGTAAAAGTTCTTGAAGGCATCTTTAAAATTCGACATGTATCAAACTATGCCTCAAAAAGGCAAAATATGCGCTAAAAACTATAAAAAATATGCACTAACAAATCGATACCAAAATTCATAAAAACCTCTAAATCGCATAAATATATTGTTTCTGCCTTCACACAAGAAAAAAACATGTAATTGCATATTTATGGTTTCCCTGGTTATGAGAAACGAGGCCTTTAGTTATTAAACGTAAAAGTGAAAGCAACAAAGTTTTCTTTTCTTTAGAAATGTTGAATCTTGTTCTACATTATACTTTGCTTGTAGGAGAATTTTGCTTAAATTGCTTACCAAGGATTAACCTAAATATGTTCCATTTTATCAAAAATGGTTTGTGCGGTTCAGAAGTGGCGCTTTTGACACCGAATACCAAGATTGCCTAGGACAGCCAAAAAAGCTAAATGATGGATGAAGGCATAACTCCATAAACTTGAAAAATCATTGGGATCCACTTAAGCTGCATTTTCAAAACGTTGGCAAACAATAGGATTCATTTCACAGCAAGAAAATGGGACAACGAAAAACAGACGTTCTAAAAAAGGTGTTTATATTCAAGAAATTGTTTATTTTGAATTCAAATATTTACAAACCAAACTTTGTAGTGAGACTTAAACTGCATTAAATGTATAAAAGCTTCATTTTTGCATAATAACTTTTATAGCGAAAAATATGGGAGCTGCGATTTAATTTGGTTTTACAGCAGTCATGTAAAGGATTTTTTTTATCAAATAAATATGCTTAAATATGCAAAATAGCAGAAATATGCAAACCAAAAACTAAAACTAAATTGAATAGATTGGTAATGATCGTTTAAAGTCAGTATTAGGAAAGAGATACTGAGTAGAGCGTTAAACAGCTTGGTAAATAGAAACCTTGATTAGGAGAACTTTCTTCCCTCATTGGCAGGACATAAACTTAAAAATGTGTGTGAAGTTAAATTTTGAAATTTATTGCATAACAGAGTTCTGTTTTAGCTCTTAACATAGCACTGTTAACAATATAGAATTGTGATATACATATGTAATTAAATTGGAATTATGCCTACATTTTTGGATCAAATGTTCTGGAAAAAATATAGGGCTTAGGACATATCGCGCTTATCAAAAACTTTTATTATTTTAGGTATATAATAGGACTTTACATTTTTTTTTTAAATTATTTAAATTATCAGTTTCTCTGGAAGATTTTCCCGAATTCCAGGAAAACGGGAGGAGATGGGCGGATGAAATTTGATGGGTTTTGTGGAAAATGTGGTCCTTTATGAAAATTATTATCAGAAGCTTAAAGGTGTTTAGTCTATACGAATTTTTCCATATTTTCAAAGTCACTGTTAGCTGAATTCCAGGAAAACGAGAGGAGATGGGCAGGGTTTAAAATGCTATCGCCATGTTAGCAAAAGCAGCCAAATTTTGCCTTTTTCTTAATTAAAAAAAAATCAAAATTAAAAAGCCGACAAGTTCCACTGCTAAAAAGCCCACACTTTTCAAAAGCAACAGCAAAATAAACAGACAAAATAATGATCACTGGCTTTTTCCAGCTTTTGCTTTTTTAACAATAGCAAACATTTTTGATGGAACTCAAAAAGAAACGGCAATAACTTTTATGTTGTAGGGAAAAATAGGTAGGAAAAAGAATGAAACAAACAGCTTCTGTCTGAAAGCCGCCAAATCAAAAACCAATATAGGCTAGCAGCCACACAAACAGGAGAAAAAAAGCAGCGAAAAAAGCAAACTAAATAATGTGTTAATGGCATGGCACATGATTGCGAAGAGACACTCGATATTTTTCATGCAAAACAAACACAACAAGATTTTTTTGTTGTTTTCTATACAACCCAGTAAAAACTTACTGACTTACTTTTTAATGCGTTCAATTTGGGAAATCCCATATAAAATTCATTGGTTCTTTCAGTAGAATTGTAAATAGTGCTCTTATGTTTTTCTGATTACTTAACACATTAACCACTTCAAAAATTTTGTGCAATGCATTGTTACATTTTATATGAAAACCAAAAACAATTTATTTGCAAAATTTAAGTATGCACATTCATAGGTACATACATACTTATTTAGATATTGACACATGTTTCGTTTTTGTGCAAATATGTACATATGAATGTATCACAAATGCTGATCATTTCCTATTAGCACATAAATTGGCTGCTTTTAGCTTTTTTTGTTCTCTGTGTTTTTACCAGCCAGGGAAAAATTTGATTTTTAGATTTTTAGGACAAAGTAAAAAAAAGGAAAAGGCATAAGAATCATTTTGAGCTTTTGCTTTTTATGTGGCTGGCCTTCTTGTCTCTAGCTGGTAAAAAAGCAATTGTAAAAAATAAAAATATACAAAAAAGGAGATTTGCTTTTTGCACAAACGAAAAAAAAACATTGGCTATTGGGAAAAAAAATTAAAAATTTCAATAGCAAAAATAAAAAGCATCCAGCGGATGCATGCTTTTAAACCCAGGAGATGGGCTGATGAAATTTGATCAAATTTGTGGAAAAGAATGCAAATTGATTACACAATGAAACGCAATTTATTTATTTTTCTGTTGCTGTTGTTTAAGTCGCTGTTTTTTAATCTTAACAAAATTTTTTCCATCAGCTTACATTTTTAATGTACCGTTACGTTTTCAACACGATATTCGTCATTGGTATCTTTAAAAATATACACTGTAAACAATATAAATTAAGAAAATCGTATAAAAGCAAAACATTTTGATGGTTTTTTTAATTAAAAATTTACACTTTTCCTTAAAATGGTCCTTTTGTTCTCACACTCACTTCTGAATAAAATTAAAAGTTGTGCAGGTAAAAACCATATTTTTGGTTAGAGTTAATAAATTACAAAAACAGAATTTTATTCTTAACTATTCCGAAAGACGAAAAAACTTATTTTTCGAGCAAAAAACTCTAAAACTTACCCTGATTAATCTTTGCTTTGTTCACCTTTCCTAAATTACTAAGTGTAAATCAAATAATTGAACGCTGTTAAAATCTTCAAAGCAAGGAAATTGTTTAAGAAATGACCTGACCCATTGCGGTGTTATCGTTGTTATTGTACTTCTCACTAACTTGCATTTCTAATGGGTTTATTCGTCTTTTGTTCTTCGATTTTATTTTTTGCAATGGAGTCACACAAGTGTTGTACTTCCAGTCAACTGGAAAAAATAATTCTTTTATTCATTCTTATTGTTGTTTAGTACAGGGGTTCCCAACAATTTGTATTTCACGAACCCCTTGAGAAACTCATTTAATTTTTTTTTCGCGGGCCCCTGAAAGTAATTTGCTTAAAAGAAGTATGAAGAAATAAATATTCGTCAAAGTAAACGTTACCACTACTTTCGGCCAAACTTTTCTTGTTTTAAAATTTCATTAAAAATTAAGTGAATTCAAGGAAAAAAAAGGAAAATTTTTGGAGTTCACATTCAAGGACTGCCTGGAAATCTGTCGCAAACCCCAAGGGGTCTACGGCGGACCCCATTTTAAGAACCGTTGTTTTAGTAGATGTGGATTTGACTTGTGCAGTTATTGTTATGTGATGTGATGTGATATCATGCGTTACAATGCACAATCCTGTCAGCGTAACAACAAAATATGTATTTAACAACAATTGAAGAAAATGTTTAACGACAATGAACATCTATTTTAGGTTGTAAGATTTAATGGCGAGCAAAAAGCTTTAGTGAAGTATATGGGGTGTGTAGAATGTGTTTGGATCTGATTTTTTTCTTTCTTTGTATCTGCATTTACTCCCTCTAGTTTTTTATTTTCTTTTCCGTTTTTTTTTGTTGTATGTCGTACAATTTGTTATATTTTTTTGTTCAACATTTTTGTGCTGCAAAAAATGTGAATTTAACGGAAATGTATGATTTTAAGTGTTTGTGTGTGTGTAATTCTAAGTTTATTTCCGTTGGATACTGAATAGAAACAATTTCTTGAATTGCCAAAGTTCTTGCTTCTAAAGATTTTTTCCATTTATTTCCATACAGATGATATTTTGTTGTCCACATTTTAATGTTATTGACAATTAATGACGCATAACAACAATTGTAAGTTGTTAAAATACAATTCAATATACATAATGAATTAAGGAAATAATCCAGACAGTTTTCAAGAGTGAAATAAGTTAAATTCCCATTATTGAAGGAAAAGTGATATAAATAAAATAACTCATGATTACGTTAAAATCATGATACATAATATATAAAGATAACATTAGCTTAAATGAAAAAAGGCGAAACTCACAAAAATATAATTTTACAGGAGAAGCAAAAAACTTTGTAAAATGAAAAAGTTGTCCATCGAATTGTTCAAACAATTTTAAAAGAAACCCATTTTATTATCTATACGTAGTGTTTTTCATTCGGGATTTCCCGGTACCAAAATCCCGGGATCCGGAACGTTTTTCCGAAAAATTCTGGAAAATTTGTGCGGGAATTCCCGGGATTTTATTAATTTAATTATGGCAGCTTTAGCCGTTAGGCAGATCTTTGGTTTAATTTACTTTAATCTAACACAACGGCTTCCCAATAAAAAATTTTATAACTTTGTCAAGCACTAGTGGTACATTTAAAAATATAACCGCTCAATTATGCGCTACGCAAAAAGACATACAGAGATCCAGTAAAGTAATTGAAGGAGCTCTTAACAAGTTTCATTACCTTTCAACGAAGCAGGTTTGTAAGGGAAAACATCAAAAATAACTGCAAAAAAAATCATTCAGTGTGTAAAGCTGGTAGCTATGTTCACCAGTTTTTATATGCGTTGAATAAATCGCAATTTTTGTCAAAAATGTATTGCTTCAAAGTGGGAACTTACCATATAAAATGTCTTCACACAGAAAAAAATCAAGTTAAAAACGTAGAAAACGAGGTTGATTAAAAAATTTTTCGGTGTTGATTTTGCTTTATACGTTTTTCATGTTAATTCAACCTGATTTTACAATTACTTGCGAACAACATTTTTTTCTTTTAAAATAACTATAATTCATGTTGATTTTACATTGCAGTAAAGTTAGAGCAAAATGTCATTTATATTGAAATAACAATCCGAAGCACGTTGAATGAAAGTTATTTCAAGTTGAAGCAACGTGAATTTCATGTAGAATCAAATTGGTGTGAAGAAGCTTCAGAGACAACGTATGCATTTATTTGAGAATAATTCAATACACATTCAATACGCCAAAGAGATGTCATTTCATATCCGATAAGTAAGGCAATGTTTAATGCTCTGAAATTTTGAAAGAAGAAGAGTAAAAATTTTATAAAAACGAAAGAATGTTGTACCCACTTTCTTAAAAAAAGTTAATGATTTTGTATGCAGAACAGCTGCATTAAAGATTTTTCGAATTAGATTCTGTAAGAGATGACGACAAAAGGTAATAATGAAGAACACGCTTATTCGAAGAAAATAATTAATTTTTAAAAAGGAAGTGCTATGAAAACTGAAAAAGTCTAGTAGAGATTATATCTGTGGCATTTTGACAAAACACCTTAAGTCAAAATGAAAAAGTTGAAACAAAATGTGCATTTTCGTTAAAAAAAACATTATTATTTACGCTTTTAAAATTTCGTATTTTAACCGCAATTTTTCTTAAATTTTGGTTTGTTTTATTATTTAATAAAAACGCCCCAGATATAATGTACCTTTGAATATAAAGGCAAACATCCGAAGAAAGGGAGCGTGTTTTCTTATTGAAATCTTCTTAATAAAAATAAAAAATAGGCTTTCAAACGATTCTGTAAATGTTTATTCTGAACTAAAATCCTATTTTAACAGAAATATTTTGTAATAATTTGTTTGAATAATTAAGTCTATTTGTTTAGTTTTATAAGAAAAACATTTAAAACTTGAAAGGTGACTTATGAAAATTTACTACGAATTTAAAATAATCATCCGTTTTCTGCGGTTATAGTTTATTAAGTTTTTATTCCTAATGTCACAGATCGGAAGTTTTTATTATTCCAAATGTTATGGCACATTAAAAAATGATAACCAAAAAGTAAATTTGCTATAACTTCTTAAAAAATCCTACAAAATAATTGAAATTTTGCCTAAGTACGTTTTATTTTTTGCTACATAAATAAATAAACTTTTTTAATTTATTAGTATTGTGTTTATTTTGTTGAACTGTTCTATGGGTTTTATTCCAGATTTTGATATTTTAATTAGGCTTATTAAGTTCATCAAATTAAATTTTCATAAAATTATTTTTATGAAGAAAGGAATTTTACAACATGAAATTTATTAAAATTTATTGATAATTTTTCATTCTTGACTGACCTGAGGCTCGAACCCAGGCGTTTTTTACGGAAAGGTTACCCTTACATGTGTCGATTGCAACCACTCAATCTCTTCACAGAGGTTTTGTCGTTTAACACTCGTCAAATTGCTTGTAGTTTTCCTAAGCAGTTTGGGATGGAAATCCAGCAAAATCGGTTCAGTAGGATCAGAGCTGTGAATCAAAATGTGGAACCACCACCTTAAAAAATTGATAATAATGTCACAAAAACTAGCATAAATGGTGGAACAATGCACGGAATGATATACAATTTTGCAAAAATTCGTTTTTTGCGATTGGAAATCACGCTGTAAAATTTCGTGAAGATTCGTCCATAATTTGCTCTAGGCCCCATATAAACCCTACTCCCGAAAAACAGTTAAGTACGCCTAAAACCGTAATTAATAATGCTATCAGAATAAATTTGAATACTTAAGGTACGGTCACATATGGCAAACATTTGTCAAAAAATATCAAATATTTGTTTGCCCTAATCTGACCACAAAATATTTTTGAGGGGCAAACAGAAAAACAGCTGATTTTGGGCAAACAAAATTGTTTGCTAGCAAACAAAAATGCTCCTAATGTGACCATTTAACGTCAAATATTTTCCTCGATTTTAGGCAAATAAATATTTGTTCTTACAAAAATTTTGTAAGACCAAACAGCGGCAAATAAAAAAGGTTTAAAATAAAAATTATTGAATAAAATTGAAAAAATTAACAAAATTAAATAATTTTTTAATGACGAAAAAACTTATTTATGTAAAAAATTGTTCCTGTGTTCTCTTTTTAGCAAAGAGTTGCGCGGTAAGAAGGTTTCAAGATGTTACAAAATACATTTTTCTTAAGTAAATAGGTAATTTATTTAATATGGGTATAATATATAATCTAATGTTACGAATAATGCATTGCAAGAATGGCGTATCTATATAAATATATACATTTTCGAGAGTGTACCAGTTTGGGGTCAGTGGACAATCATGAACCCGCCAAAATAAAATTATATAATGAATTTATGATTTATATAAAATTTATTAGTGCCGAATAATTTACCGACATCGACATCTGTATGAGATTTTTTCGTCTTGAAGTGATTGTAGCAAGTGACCTAGAACCAATTATCGGCCTACCAAGACAACATTTTGACACAACATGCAAGCTATTATAGAAATTATTGCCAAAACCAACATTTATAAGATTATTATGACCTTAAAAGCTATTTACAGAAGGGGTATTTGTATAAGAGCTATGGTAAAATAAGGATCGATTACAATAACAGTTGGTAAGGTTATAATAGATTGTCTGTGGGCACAAAACTTTTCTCCAGAAATAAGTTTTTATGAGCAACAAAGATACGCGAAAATTGCAAAAATAGCGATCATTTTTCATATATTAAACAAGCCATAACATTGATTAAAAGTCCCTAAAACTATAAGGAATGGCAAAAATTCGATAAAAGTGGCTAAATTAGCATAAATTCGCAAAAATTTGCTAATAATAATGCATTTATTACAAATCGTTAAAGCTGTAAAGAATCAGATGAAACAATTGCATCTATCGCGATCATTCACGAAAAATTGCAAACCCAAAAATTTATTTAAATTTTCCAAATCGGTTAAAAAGCAAAATGTCGGAAAAAACAAAAAAAAAAATTTACAAAAATAGCGAAAATACGCGAAAATCTTTAATATTTCAAACAACCCATAAAATTAATTAAAAGTCCCTTAAACTATAAGGATTGGTAAAAATTCTGTAAATATTGCTAAATCAGTGTAAATTTGCAAAAATTTGCGATATTTGTGTAAAAATACGTATTGTTTTCATTATATAAAGAACATTTGAAACTAAAAACCAAAATTATGTTTTTTTGCCAAAAATGTTCTCATAAATAAGAATTAAAGTCGATTCGTTTTACTTTCACTAACCCCTTACCACTCTTGTTGAAAACGAATACAAACATGTGGAGGTGAATTGAAGAACACAAAAAATGCTGAAGTAATCCACTTTCGAGTGAATTCGGATTCTAGAACACACCCGATTATCTCAAAAATTGCGACATGTACTTTGCGAACAAGGTTAACATCGACAGCTAGCCGGACGGATGGACATTGTTATATCGATTTAGAAAAGGATGCTGACGAAAAATAAAAATGTTGGTCGCAAGTTCGTCCAAGCAGTTCGGATTGAAATTCAGCACTTTTGGTTCAGTAGGAAAAGAGTTATGGAGCGAAATATGAAACAACCTCTCGAAAAAAATCAATATTTATTTACACAAATTAACGTAAATTGCACAAACTCAATTTATATGTATGTCTAGAAATCATATAACTAAATTTCGTGAAGATCGGTCTATAATTTACAATAGATCCACTGTCTAAAACACTTTATTGCTTGCGTCTAAAACCGTAACAAATAATGGTTTAGGTTCATAATGTATATTAATTTAGTTTACAAGACTGGAAATTACTTCGCCAAATTGCCTTTATCCCTTAATTTGTTATCTTTATCCTCTTTTACTTTTAAAAATGCTATTCTCGCTCTTCTGTACCATAAAACCATAAAAGTTTCAATATTTTGCATCAAAATGGTAATATTTAGTTTTAATGAAAAGTAATTTTATTTATTTAATTTTTATTTTTGACAATTTGTTCAAATATTTATTTTTAGGCAAATATTTTTATATGTGAACACAGGGCAAACATGTTTTCCCATTTTTTATTTGAAGGTATTTAATATCTGTTTGAACAAACAAAAATGGGCAAATAAATGTGCGTAGTGTGACCAGCAAATAAAATTTTAATTTTTTTTATCAAATTTTAAAAAAATGCCGGCAAACAAAATTTGACAAATGTTTGCCATATGTGACCGTACCTTTACAGTTTTAAAGCACTAGAAATAAAACTAATAAATTTCGTGATGATCGGTCCATAATTTAGTATAGGCCCAATTTAAAGCCCAATCTGGAAAATTAATTAAATACGCCTAAAACCGTAGCAGATCTATTTATTGTGGTAACATGTCATCCAACTTAGTTTCATATGACCAGAAAAAATTTCATGCAATTTTGTGATACACAGTCCATACCTTTGATTCCTTCTGAAATTCACTGTAAACGCTAAAACTTATTTCACCGCTGTATTGAAATTTTGGTTTTTTAATACCATATATGACTCTGCAGAATTTGGGTTCATAACTTTCCATGGCTCCTATATAAATTCCCCTCCCTCATTTAAGTTCGGCTCAAGCTAGCAAAAATTGCTATAAATAGCATAAAACTTTGTGATGCTCGGTCAATAATTAATTATATGTAGATCTAAACCGCAACCATTTGAATGCTGACGTCTGTTTTTATAAAGAATAACTAATAATAAATGGATATCATATAGAATTCGCTCGAACTGTCGGTGGAAGGTATTAAAGATTCTGCACAGCCGAATATAGCACTCTAACTTGTTTGTTAAAAGAAGCGTAATTTTTGATCGCAAGAGTGTTACATTTTGTCAAGACATGCAGATAAAGGGCATTCGTAATAATCAAGCAATTTGACTTTTGAATTATTTTGTAAGTTACGCCTTTTTGCAATTAAGTTAACGATACACACTTCTTGAGTACTATCAAGTCATGAAAAGCATTTTTCTTAAAAAAATAAGAAAAAAAAACGATTAATTAGATTTACTTTTTATTACTTAAGGACAAAGCCCTTTCCATTTCCATTAAGAATCTTCGGGAACCTAGAAGCTTATATTCACCCCTATCGCAAACAACTACTCCCATGAAAATATTCCCATATTTTGTTATTTTGTATTGGGAATGATTCCCATAACAAATCTTTTGGGAATGAAGCCCCAAACTTAAAAAATTTGGCATCGCCAATGTTTACTCGCGCGAGTATTTTTACTAAATAAATTTCCAACAAGTGTTAATGTGAGCGACAAGGGAACATATATATTTTAATTTGTATTCTAAGGTTGGACTAAATTAAATTGCTTTTTCCTTTTATTGAAGGAGTGTAAATAAAGAAAATTAATGTAAACACTATCCATTACTTATTTTATTATATTTATTTATTTATTTATTTATTTAATTAGAAAAATTACAGTACAACAAGACTTTCAATCTTATATAATAGTACTGCTGATACAGTGGCAGATTTATTTGAAGTTACTTATAGATTTTTTTTATTAGTATTTTACTTTGTATATTTTTTCTTTCACAATACAAGCACTGACAAGTTATTCACAATAGAGACTTTTGTCTATAAAGCACTCACAAATAATTCACAATAGAAATTTTTATTCCCAAACTATTTGTGATACCGATTTATTGGGGATGGGAATATAGGTTGGTTCCCATATAACATATTCCCATAACATTCGCGATAGGGGTGAATTACTCTGCACATATCAAATCAGAAGAAAATACTAGCATTCTCCATTTATCATTTCAATATAAATGACATTTTTATGACAAAAAATATTTCATTATTTTATATCGATTTGAGTTTTATAAAAGTTCAAAAACTTGTTTTGTCATTTCTCAGCCATACAGCAAATTTTTTTTGTCGTCTCATTGTTTGAAACGAAAAAAAAGGAAAAGAAAAACTACAAAAAGACAAGCAAACTAATGTTGAAAAACAATCGATTTTTATAGTCTATAAAATTCTTTACTATTATTAATTGTACAAGTACTTGTTGTGTATTGCAAATGAAATATTTCAATTGACCTTAAAAGCTACAGGGCGCAGTAAAACAAAATACACAGCTCCAACAACAGAGAGAAGAAGTGTCCCAAATTAACATTTCTGTGACACAAAACACAAGAATGAAAAACTTGAAACGAAAATTATTGGAGTCACTTTTTAGTCGCTTCGTTTTCTTAAACGGTTGAAAACAGGGGCTTAATTACGGCATTCGATATCAATCGAAATTCTCATATAAGTTTGTCTTATAATTTCTTTCGAATCGAATGCCATAATTTTGCCCCAGGTTTCTTCTTGGACTGGTTTGTATACCCTCTACAACTAGTTGTGCAGAGGCATGCCCGCTTGTCTGTGCGTCGGTCCATCTGTTCTTCTAAGCAGTTAAGGATTGAAATCCAGCACATTCGATTTGGTAGGAAAGAGTCACGACCACACTAAAAAATAAATATTTCTGTTAGAAAAAAACAAACATTAATTGGTGGCGCCATGCATCGATCATTATTAAAATTTGCACAAACTCGCTCTATATGACTTAGTTTTGTGTTGATCGGTCCACAACATTTCGTGGCCCTCATATAAAGCCAGCTCTTGAAAAACACTTAAGTACGCCTTAAACTTTAACGCCTAATGATATTGAGATAAATTTGGTCCGTAATTTTTCTTTAATTATTTCTTAAAGTCTGTGGACTTAAACATTTCAGACTATAAAATATGACTTAAATAGTTTTCTAACCCTTTGAACTAGTAAAAATGACGTGCATCACATATGATACACGGACCAATATTTTAACCATTTATTATTGAAGCGTTTTATGCATCGCATTCGATTCATGCCATTTTTATTCTTTACTATCTA
This sequence comes from Pollenia labialis, assembly GCA_949318255.1. Lineage (NCBI taxonomy): Eukaryota > Metazoa > Arthropoda > Insecta > Diptera > Polleniidae > Pollenia > Pollenia labialis. The sequence continues at coordinate 83,008,424 of OX439143.1, forward strand.
TCTATTTGGTGTTTGGTATTGTTTTATGTCTGAAGTAAATACGAGTGTAGAGTAAAATATCTGGAATCTCTTTTTCGCAATCGTCTTGCTATACATTTGCGAAGATATGACTGATTCATCCGATAGTGAATGTGATAGCACAAGTAATTCGTTGGAGAGATTGCCGTAGATCGCCCCTACATTGAGATTGTCTGTTCAGCAGGTTCGTCTTAACCCTCGCATGAGAAGATAATCAAATATCACACATACAGAAATGAAAAATTTAATCGGTGTGAAAATTACTACAGGTATTATTAGAATTCCTAATGTTGGAGGCTATTGGAGAATGAATTCATTATTTTACCATCCGTTGTTTCACAATATTGGTTTATTTTTTTTGAAAAAAAAAAAAAAAAATATTTTTGTCCTGAAAATTTAAAGTTTTCTCACATTGTCTTACACGCCCAGAGCGTTAAATAACTTAATTTTTATAAGTTCATACAAAACTTTGTTGAAGGAAATAAGACAAATTGTGTATCACATATGATGCGCAAGCGTATCAATCATGATGCCTGTGCATCATATGTGATACATTGGACAGTCAAAGGGTTAAGACTAGAAATAACACAATTGAATTCGTGGAGATTCGCCCCCCGTATTCATTAACGATTATTAAATTTAATAAACGTTTATTAAGGACAAATTCCATAGTAATTTGTTCTTTAAACCTTTATTAAATTAAAAATTTTTTATGAATGCTGGCATCAAACTCTCGGTATAATGAATGATTCAGGGAAGCCTTCTTATAATTGAAATTTCGATCCCAGTTGATTTTCAACTTTTTGGCAAATATAATTTACAGTTATTAGAATTGTGTAAATTTTGTTGAACTGTTTATGGTTTTTAATCCAAATTTTGAATATTTTTATCAGGCCAAATTTCATTAAATTATTTTGTAAAGAAAGGATTTTTTACAAAATGAAATGAATTAAAATTTATTTCATTCTTGACTGATGCTAGGATTGAACCAACGGGCATGTTGATCTGACATGTTTCGATAGTAACCACACTAACTCGTCAGAGATCTTTGCCACTTAACACTCACCGCCATTGGCGACGGCTGGCAGTCAATAGTCAAGTACCAATCTTTAAACCAAGTGGTATTTTTTACTTGGTCAATTATGTCTCAGAGTTATTGAAAATATGGACCATCGGATAGAGGTATGCCAACGAAGCCGTGGCGATCTTATGTCCGATATCTTGTTTCACTCGTAATTGTCATAGATCGATAGAAGGATCTATGACAAACAGAAAACTTTTTGTTTTATTTACAATTATCATTGTGCGTTTTGTTTGGACCACCCTTTAGATACATTCTACATTCACGGTCACTTATGATGTCCTTTTCGGCTGTTGATTATTCATAGAATCTTACCCCTTATGTATTGCATGGTAACCACTTGACAGTTACTTACGTTGTCTTACTTCTATTACTTCTGCAATGGGCCCAACACTCCTTTTTCGGTATTCCAAACCATCTTCAAACCAAATTATTTACCTCTATCCAAATGGAACTGGAAAATTAACATACAAATCAGACATTTGTAATTTTTTCTTAAATGCATACACACATTCATGTATAAATATACATTTGAATGAACTGCAGAACGAATAAAATATTATATCCTTAAAGTGGTTATAAAGCTGTAATAACACCACACTTGTACCATAAAGTTTTTAAAGTTGTTAACAAACAAACGAGAAAACACATCACCAACCAAAAAAACATTAAATAAAATGTTCGAAACATTTGCAAAACATATAAAAGAAATATCGCCAAAGTTGTTATAGCGAAAATGTGTGGAGAATAAAAAAAAGAACTTTCCTAAAAGTATATTTGCAATTCCATAGCAAAAGTTTTGAGTCCACATAATAACGTTTAAAAAAAAGAAATAATAATAGAGTAACAATAAAACAGATTTGTTTACTTGACTTACAATTCCAAGGAACCTGCTGCATTCATGTCATTTCACCTCACATGAACAGACAGACGATTTACTTTTACACACATCTTCTGCAACATCTATCCAACAAAAAAGTATTGTATCGAAAGTTTTGCTATTTTGGTTTATATTTTTTTTGTCTTTGTTCAAACTTAAACAATTTTTTGTTTTGTTTTTAAAACACTCGGTAACTAAAGTTTTCATATGATAGTAAAAATAGTTACTTTACAAACTTTGGTCATATTCATCATATTCCAATATTCTGTACCCTTTTAACTTAAAGGCAACAAAAATTGGTAAAGAAATCGATTTTAAATATTAATTTGGTTATCGTACAATTTTTATATATAAAATTTTTCTTTTTTAACGTACGTTTGTTTCTCCTACCCACCGTATTAAGTTTTTGGGGTTCAAGTTTGACATGTTTATCCAATTCATTGTGTTCTCTCTTCTCGTATGCTTTTGTTCTGAGTTGTCAACTTTGTCACATTCACATTTGTTGATGTTTCCTTCCTCGACCATCATCTGGTTGTCTATTGTTACAAGTTTTGAGTTTTCTTTTCTTACATTGTTTTGCATTTGAATATGACTTGACTGATTGACTATTTGAAACATTGAAACAAAAATGATTCAGATAAAAATGTAGCAAAACTTTTTTAATCACTATTCATTTTTTCTCTCACTTCTTGCAAGGATATTTAAATTCAAGTAAATCAAATAATTTAATGTGGTATTAATATCTTCTATATGTTTTTAAAATTCTCGTGTGACGGTGTTTATAATTGAACTCCTCCGAAACGGCTTGACTGATTTTTATGAAATTTTGTATGTGTATGAGAATAGTTCGTAAGCTATATTTTATATCGCTATAGTACGTAAAATAGGGCAAGAGGGGTAAAAGCTCCCTCTCCCTGAATCTTATTAACTTATGAACCGGTTTTCTTAAAATTTTCCACGCATACACTGTAACTGGAGAAGGGAAAGAAGGGTAAACCTCTCCCTCTCTATACCCTCTTAACTTATCAACCTATTTTCTTGAAATTTGGCAGGCAAATAGTGTGACATCTGAAAGTAAATAGGGAATATGGCGTGGAGAAGGGAAAGAAGGGTAAAAGCTCCCCCTCTCTAAACCCTCTTAACTACACTGATAGAAAAATGCATCTTCATATTGATGATGCCCTAACATCAAAATTGTGACATCAATGTTAAAACAAATGGCATCAATGATGCAAAAAGTAGCATCAATCCAATGACTAACGTCTTCGTACAATTTTGTCATTCTATACTTGTCATCTATTTTATGACTATAGTGACATCAATTCAATGTCACATTTTGTGTATTATTAACATTATTTTCATAATAACAATGTATTATAAGAAGCAAAAACTCCTTTATTCTATATTTTTAAATTATTTGGTTAAATACAACAAATTTTTAAAGTATAATGATTACGAAAACCATATGGGGCATGGTGCTGGTGTCTTATTATTAAGAGTTCTGCTGTAACCAAAGGACGTAATTCAACAAACGTGAAACAAACATATGTAACGGGTAAGTAAATAATAATATTCTCTCACTTTGACTTAAGTCAACTCCAATGACTTTGACTTAATGACAAACTGACATTTAATTGATTTTAATGCGTCCTTTCTCCGATGTTACTTCGTCATCGCACTAAGGACATGTTCGTCATTTCTATGATGCCGATGTGTCATCCCATTGATGACATAATTTCATTTTAACCCAAGTGATGTGTCATGGGGTTAAAATCGAAGACACTTGTCATAGTACTGAAGTCAAAATACATCAGCGCTATGACGCCTTTTCTATCAGTGCAATCAACCTATTTTCTTGAAATTTGGCAGGCAAATAGTGTGACATCTGAAGGAACTATAGCCCATAACTTTTATCATTTAGGGCCTGAAATAGGGCAAGAGGGTTAAAATTAACCGGGTTTCTTAAAATTTGGAACGCATCTAAAATGAAATATGGCAAGAAGGATACAAGCTCCCCATCCCTGTATCTTCCTAACTACTCAACCGGTTTTTTTAATTTAGATACTGCATGCCACGTTTCCCAGGTAAACTCGTTAATTTAAAAAATTTCTCTACCACAGGCCATTCCTTTTGGAATTTCTATAAAGTTCATTTTGCACTTCTTCAACAACATTGTAATAACTCGAAAGTTTTGGTTTTTTACGTTTTGGACGAAATTGATATGTAATATTCATATCTACCCACTGTAAAAATATCATGCATTAGGTCTACTTTTTGGCAATGAAACGGTTGGCTTAAAAATTCATGTTCATATGCCTTAAGTGCAAAATTAAAAATTGTTCTGGAGTATTGTTGAACGAGTGCAATAAGTATATTCTGTCTGGATCGTTATATGCAGCAGTCCAAATTTGGTGAACATGGCTGGGCTATCTATACACAAACTCTAAAAATACTGTAGGGATTGGAGAAGTGGGCGTGACACCTCCCGCACAACGCCATTATAGATTTTTACATATCTGGACGGCAAGAGCCAAAGTTTCTAGGTTTGTTATCACTACACAACATCCGAAGTAATGAAGGTGGGATTGGTCAAGTGGGCATGGTACGCAACTGCTTTATTTATTTTTAAACAACGATATTTATATACATAACTTTCTGTTCTTATCGCACCATGGTGAAGGGTATATAAATGACGGCATGGCCGAATATAGCACTCGTACTTTGTTTTCCACAATACTTAATACAAAACGGATATCAAATTATTTAGCTGTCCCAAAAGATCTTCAAGAGTTTCTTTAAATATTTCATACATTTCAGTTATATATTTCAAATTTATTGCCGATAGGTCATATCTGTGCTAATATGGAATATGGAATTGTTTGTCCAAAAAACCTCAGCTTTGTTGAAGTTTTATTTAAGGAGTTTTTTGCTTTAAGTGTACATTTATCTATCGTGTTAGTAACAACTTCAATAATTCTTTTTAAATTTTTAGTTAATATAAAAGATGTTGCACCTTTTCTACTTGTAATAACTCAATTTTGTCTTTTATCGACTTAAGCTACTCTTCCATATTATCCCAGATATACTTTGTTCAATCAACTGCAGCAAACACATTTCCAATTTGTGTAAAAGGATTGGACTTCTATTGTTATTAAATTTGACCATTCCAGTTGCCGAAAATTTCCTTTTGATATATTTTGAATGCTTAACATCACCTTGAGTCAATTTCATAAATTCTTTTTGTTTTTTACTTTACTAGATGAAGATTGTTATTTTGAGTTAAAGACGAAGGGGTTTCTTTAAAGTAAAAATTAATATTATTTTAACACTTTTGCATTTTTCCTTGGAACGTGTTCGCAAAATATTTGCTTCAATTTAGCGAATACGAAATATGCGAAAATTCGTAACATCACTACAAAGCAGTACTATCTGTTATTAATTCGCTAATGATAACATATTAAAAATAGTAAAATTACATTGGCTTAGCTGTCTTATACCGTGTTCAGATATACCTTTTTTATTAAGTCAATATTCGGTTTATTGACATAATTGTCTTTCTGTTTACAATTACACAATTTAGCTAACTCAATTTATATTACTACTACATACAACATTCAACGTAAACAAAAATGATTGGTAACCTTAAGGAATAAACATCTGGCTTTTGCACAGACCTAATGGATAGGTCTTTGTTTTGTTGTAGTTTCAGTTGCCGAATGTCAAAACACTTTGTTTAGTCAGTTGTGTTTTGCCCACTAAACACACTTTTGACAGGGTCGCATTTTAATTTTACCCAATATTTATAACAATTTCGTATTAATTGAGCAATAACCTAATTGCAATTTTATATGGATAATTGAACTCAATAATGTCATTTATTGCGTAAAACGCAATTAAGGTGCTTATCTGAACACGGTATTAAGATGTTGTCGGTAAAATTGGTTAGATCTGACGTCATTTGTTTTTTAGTGCTTACCATAAAGCTTCGTCTGACTTTGAACATTTAAATTATCACTCATCTAAATATACATATAAAACTGTAACGTTACTGACTGACTGACTGATTCATAATCGCACAGCCTAAACGTCTAAAACTTGAAATTTTGAGCGGACATTTTCAAAATTCGAACGTTTAAGAGATAAAAATTGTACCTATTTTTGTACTCTTTTTACAAAACATTTTTTTCCATTCATTGACGTATAGATACGTACTAAGTTATAATGGGCTCCCACTACAATATTGAAATATTTGATACTTTAATGTAAAAAAGTACCAAAAAGGAAAAATACGGGAAATTTTATTTCTTTCTTTAACTTTTTAGTTTTACAACTATCGTTAAAATTGAACCTAAACACATAAAATTCAACATGCAATGTCCTGATTGGAAAAGAATCTATAAGAGGGAACTTTTTGGTACTTTTTAAGTTGATATTTGGTCCAGAGGCGGGCCTCTTGCCAAACCGATCCCGCTAACCTCAAATCTCCTAAACTAAACGAGATACCAACAAATTTAATACTTATTATTGTTCATTAAAAAAATAAGCGGACAGGTGTTTTTTTGAAATTTCATCCTTTTGGGGAGTAAACGGGTAAAGCCTGTATTTTAGAACGGCTTTTGTCACCCCATCTATTTTTAAACCAATAAACTTAGACATCAAGATTATTTCACATTTCTAACTTAACTATCTAAAATTTGCATGTATAAATTTGGAACTTTCTCCAAATTCGAACTTTTAAGAGCTAAGAATGACATTTCGCAAAAAAATCTGGTTGCTATTTGAGTCACTAAATTGGCGGTGTGTTGGAAATCGAAATCACAAAAAATACTACTGTATTACTTATGATTACTTCTTCTGTTTCTTTGGTAAATGTAAATCAATTAAAAAAAAACGCGCGAGCCGCAGCACACGCAAAAATAAAGTTGTCGATTTTGAACTCACAAGCGTTTTTCTGCACATTGCTGATTAACTTTGGAAAAAATTGCAATTAAAGTTTAACTTTTACAGATGAGTTCATAGTGACATTGACTAGCAAAACCCTTATGAAGCTGTTCTGGAATAAATTAGACTTTGGCTAAATATTTCAGAAAAATAAAAGAGAGTACGAACATAAACCTAATGCAACACTTAACTCAAAATAGCAAAATATTGGAATTGGTCCTTTAACATCAACAATAAACAGTGAGTTTATCTCTTCTTACATTCCCCACTACAATTGATTTTATATTTTTCTCATTCGGATTTTTTTAAAGAAATTTCTGCCAACTAGAAACTTTAAAAAGTGACAGCTAAAACAAACAAAAAATTAATAATATAAAAATGCCACTTGGCTAATTTTTTTTTATTAAAAATGCATTGGCTGTATTGCAAAATAAACAAAATGAATTTTTACTAACGGATATTAAATCATTAATTTCAATTATGCTTGTAAAGCTTTTTAATTGCACCGTTTACAATATTCAATTTTTTTTTAAACTTCGTCTAACATTTTTTTTATCAAACTGAATATCATACGCAAATTATTTTACATGCAATCCTTTTATTACACGGTATTTAGGAATTTAAAAATTTAAATAATTTTAATAAATTAAAGGTAATCGAGCATACAAACTAATAAATTCTACGGCAATTGCAATAAATTTTTAAATGCAACGCAGATTAAATGTCAGAAGCGTTTCAGTGGAAGTAAAACATTACAAATAGTATCAATAAGGTTTAAATTGTTTTAAATTATTTCTATTGAATAAATATTTTACATCACTTTAATTTAATTTTTAGATTTTTGATAACGTTAATTTGCTGAGGTGTTGAGTATTGAAACATTCAAAAAAATCATTTGGTAGGACTTAGTGTAGAACGTTTTACACAAATCACAGATGTCAACTTAAATAATTTGTTTTTTTTAAATAAAAATTCACTTTTTTTTGTTTTTGTTTTAGAATATGCAATGAAATGAAATGAACAAAAAAACAATAACATATTTAAAAAAATAAAACAATTTAAATAATTTATGATCAAAACGAATTTAATAATTTTTGTTAACTAATAAACATGACATAAAAATATGCTGTTTGACCTGATGATAAATTTATAAAAAAAAAAATAATTGTATTAAATGTGTTTAAAACAATTAAAAACATTTCTATTAATTTTAACATTTAAGCGTGTTAGATTAATAAAACATTATTGCATTTTTAATTCGCGTTGCCAATTATTTGCGATAAAATTTTTGATAAAATATATATTTTTTTTTGCAATAAATGCAAATTTGTTTCGATGCAGATGAAAAATGTCTCTTATTTCAAGTTTTTCTCTATTTTGCTTGAGGTAATTTTTACATATATTTCAATGCTGTGCCAACACCAGCAGTCGAATTTTTGACCGTCGGCCAAAAAAGAAACGGATTACTTTCTTGGTTGGGATTTTTTCGAGACTTTTCCTTCCGTCCAGAATGAAAAGTCTTTTCCAGCGTTACCGTGTGCAAACTGCAGTCTAATCTTTTCATTTATTTTTTCTAACAAACAGCTTTTTATATGCAATCCTACTCTTAAATACATTATTTCGAAGAGTTCTTCGGGTGCTTTCAGGGTAAAAGCTTATATCAAAAAGTTCTTTGACCCTGTATCATAGTTTGTGTGCAATGAGTCTTGGTTCAATCTTGGTTTGGTTGACAATCCATCTATTTTGGCTCTTTGTAAATAGTGTTTAACCCATTTAAGCCCAAACAAAAACTACCGGACAAAAACTAAAATATTTTTTATTTTATTATTAAATTCATTACATACATATAAACAAAAAAAACCAAAAATTTTTTTTTTTTTTTTGGAAATTAAGAGGTGTTCCCACAGTGCACAGTGGTCACTTAAAAAAATGATATAGAATGTCTGAACTTTTAATTTATCGATTATGCAAACATATATTGAATAATGTCAAAAACTGTGTCATAAGCCGCAAATATAAAGTGTTCCCAAATTGGCACAGCGGACGTAAATGGGTTAATGATATCGGCTTTCGTAGTACGCATTTTCTTAACAATTTTTGCAATTTATTTCTGATTTTTTTCAACTTTTGTAATGGTCAATTATTATGTTCCGTATTTCAGGTGTTGTATGGAGATCCATCTTGAAATTCAAAATTAAACAACTGACATTTTGTGCAATTAGTCACCTAATAAGTAATTAGAAATAACAATTAAACGTTAAATATAGATAAGTAATATCTATATTTTTCATGAATTTTAATTGTGGACCATGTTCATTGTGACATAAATTTTCTTTTACTTTGTTTAACATAAAATTTTTTTGCAAAATGTAATGGAATTTTATAATTTTTTTTTATATATCCGGTGTTTTTTTGCTGCATAAAACATTTCGATATCGATAACCATTGTATACCACAGCCAGGGCTATCAGATATGGCGATTTCTCGCCAAACGTGGCGATTTTGAAACGTGTTTGGCGTGGGATTTTTTTTTGATATAACTGGGGATTTACTTGGCTATTTTTTACCATTCGTATTATTTCAGCGATTTTTTTTGACAGTTAATTTTTTTTGTCATAACTAACTTTAAAAAAATCTAGCAAATTTTTTTTACATGATTTTTGTTTTGTTATCATTTTAAGTGAATTTTATATTCAGTCACTATTAAATTCTAAGGGGAAAACGTGCTAAAATTAAGATTTTACATTCAAAACCAAATCATTTCAATCTTAAAAGTCTGTTAAATGCGAAAATTCCATTAAATTTATAAAAGCAAAATAAAAATTTTTAACAATTAAAACGCCTTTAATTTAAATCACAACTTTTACAAATGTTGAAAATCGATATAAACTATGATGATGCAACATCGTTCAAAATAAAGGAACAGTATTCCAATGTTAAATTTATAAAATGTATCAACACAAACATCGGTGTTTCTATCTGGTTGCAAGTATTTTAATAAAGAGATGTAGGCGGCAACAAATTTTTTTTTAGAAATTTCAGAATCGATTATAAAATTGCTCTCACTTCCAAGGTCTAATGCTGAAGTAGTAGCCAAGTAAAAATCCTTAAAAGTGATTTTAGAAGTAAGTAACATTTAGCAACCGTTAATTCGATTTTACAAATATTGGTCCTAAGCCCAACTTTACGTATACCGACTGACTCAGAATCACTTGTTGAGTCGAATCAACAATGTTTGTCCGGCTGTCTGGGAGGTTGGCTATCCATGTAAACCTTGTGCAAAAGTACAGGTCGCAATTTTGGAGATTATTTGATAAAATTTGGCACATAGGTGTAGGGTATCATATAGTCGGGGTTGACCGACTATACTTCCTTACTTGTTTTTTCTTGCAGATCTGGATTCAAAAGGTGTTGGGTTAATGTTGTCGTGATTATAATTTACCTTCAAATTATATAAAACAAATAGGCACGAGTGATTTTATGAGATGAACAATAACGACATCGATTTTTATCGATGATTTAAATTTTTAAATATCTATCAAAATATTTAACAAACTTACAATTTCATCGTATGCAACTTTAAATGAATTATTTCTGTTCTTTAATTGAATTTTAATGTGCATTTATTTTAAAAAGTTTTAGCAATTTTTTAGCCCATTTTTTAAATTAAGCCATTTTTGGTCACCAAGTTTTGGCAACACTGTTGTCAAGTTTCAATCAACTGCAATGCGGTGACAAACAAGAAAATTTCATACATACATACATATATTTAATAATCCGTTATTCAACCATTGAAGAATAGCAGACAAATTTCAGCCGAGTTCAGTTTTATATCAAGTGATAACAGATTATGTCGATTACTTTCAACTTTCTTTTATACAGTGAATCTTTCATTAACATGTCTGCAAAACTGTATTTAGCAGTGTCGTTGTCGCGTACATTCATCGACATTTCGATATTTTCATAGAAATTGCGCCTTAAGACCCAGTTTGTCCGGAGGAATCATAGATGAAAAAATCAATTTGACAAATTCGCTCAAAAAACGCCACCGGGAATATCTTAAAGTGTTGCACACTTCAGCACAGACGCATTATAACCTCTCCACCATTGCTAAGTAGAACAAAAACTGTAACCATACCAAACCAAAAGTAAAAACGGCCAAGAAAAGCGAAATAGTAATGACAAAATTTTTGCCGAATTGGCGGGATTCTAAGTTGGTTTCTGGTACTTAAAAACGGTCTAAATCTAGCCCGAAAAGGGCTTAGTTCACATTACTGTTAAAAACACTTAAAAGCCAAATGCAAACAATTTATCAAGGTAAATTCAATAACAGACAGAAATCATAAGTACTCAACGCATTCGGCACAAATGAAAACGTACAAATATGAATAAATGTACTTGCGTAACATTTATTTAAGTAATGGAGCAGAGTATCAAGGTCGTTAATGTTTAATAATATTTTATTTTATTTTATTTTTTTTCGAGTTCTCTTTATTCCATTCATTTTAATTTATGTACATATATGAATGAATATGCAGTTGTAGTACATACATTGTGTCAAAGAAATAATTAACAGAACATCTTGCTGAAAATGCAGAGGTATTTTCAGTGTACGAGGGTTAATGGAAAATTTTACCTCAATATCGGTTAAATACTATTTAGTTATTTTCAAAAGATAATTTTTTACTTTCGGGAAGGAGTAACACAACTTAAAAGTTTACGCGATCCTGAAGATTTCCCTCTTTATAGAAACAAATGTTATGTTCAGCCCATTTATGAATAAAAATTCTTCGGAGTTTTTCCCTTTTCCCATTTTTACAATTGAATTAACATAGGAAGAAGGGGAGAAGGGAGACAACTCCCGGGCTGGTTAAAAATAGTTTTTTTTCAGAGGTGATGTGCATAGAAAAATTAAACAGACACTATTAACCCTCATATTTTTTGTTCAATAATTTTGCAAACGTGTGTGTAAATGAAATACCTTTATATTTTTTTTTGCAATTCATTGCACATTGAAAATCGATAAATTCGTATGAATGTCTTTGTTAACGCTTTAATTTTTTTTTACACAAGTACATGTTAAACAAATTACGAACTCAACGAGGTTTCAGCATGATTATATAATTGATAAAGTCTTTACAAAAAAAAAATAATTAATGCAACTATTTTTTATACTAAAGACCTTGACTGAAGGACTATGAACTACATATATATGACGAGGAAGCTACATACAGTCAACTTAATTAATGTAAGAACACACATGTTTGATACCAGATAAAATTTATTTAAAGTGGTTCATTAAGATGGGTATGTTCCCTACTTTTAATTTTTGTTTCATTTTCAAAAGTTTTTAGACAATGGGACAGGACAACATTTGTAACCAATAAATTGTAATGCATTTATTATACTGATTTATTTAACAAATATTTTAATGGTTTAGTCTGCATCCCTGGCAAAACAAGTGAACAATACAGTATGATCCGGTTGATTTCCCCACACTTAAATGCCTTTCACGCTTATTTACCTTGATTTGCAAGTCCCCGTTTTTTCCTCCATTTTCCAAATAAAAGTCCATATTTAATACACTCTATTACCCGATACGGGCATTTTTCTCTAAAATTAAACTCCCAAACATACATTTTAATCATTTATATGTATGGATGCGTACGCTTTTGTAGTAGGATACAAGGCGATACCCAGTGAGTTAAAACATAGATAAACTAAGCATTAAATTAGGGATACACCAATACCTCACTTTGCGTCGTGGTTACTTGGGAGATCGATCGAATAGTATTTGACCGGTTTTAACCGGTTATTTTAGTTTTGCCCAAGTCGAATATTTAAAAATTTCCATTTTTCGAATATCGAATAAATCGGTTATTTTAGTAATGTGTAATTTATATACGCTTTCCTTAGCTTTGTTATAAATGTACCCGTAATTTAAGTATTTTTTTAATGGAATATTTGGCAAACAATCTTTTTAAAAAAAATGTCAAAACAAAATGTAACAAAAGTCAGAAAAAAAAACATAATAAGCAATGTAAATACAAATCGCTTATATAAGCGTGTGTTCTTGAAACAAAAACCAAAAACAATTCAAAATACTACAAAAGTTCAGCTTATAAAGGAATTAGCAATTTGACAGTATTCGAAATAACGTATGCGAAATAAAATATGGACTGACACACATTAGCAGTAATAAAAAATGTGTACCAGGTATTAAAAACAATCAAATTTAATATGCAATTGTTAAAATACGCAACTTAAACGTTTTTTTTCAAACAGATATCAGATATCGATGGGACTCTTTAACATTTTGAGGCACCCTACGCATACCCTCTTGAATCCCCTTTGTGAGAATTTGCTAAAGCATCCACTTAGTTTGAATGATAAAACAGTCTAAGTTTTTAGGTTCCTATTCCTTTTTATAAAAATTTATTTTTAATTTGACCTTAAAAGTTCGAATTGATGCCGATTTATGACCTTTCACTGTAAAGTAGCTCCCAACATCCATGATACGTTTCGTGGCGAGCCTGCAGAAAAACATTTTGTAACAAATCCCATATTAGATGTTTGACGATAACTGACTGTTTTCTGAGACAGGTGGAACAGTTTTCTTTGCACATTTGACTACTCTCATATGTGCTACGTATTTCTATTTTTAAAACTTAATTTATTTTCGAACGCACGGAAAGCTTTTGTAGTATATCCGGTAATTTCTACCCTTAACACAGCTCGAGTTCGGATGAATTGCATCAAACATTTTTACCGGATCATCGTTTGCTATTAAACGATATTTTACTTTTGAAAGCTTTTGTTGTCTTATAAACAAAAGATTTTACATTTTGGATTACAGAAAAGTGAAGAAAAATTTCATATTTTCTTATGTGAGGATTATTTGCACAAAATTTACAAATCAACCTACGACGTTCTAATTCGTTTAATGATATTTTTTCTACTTATTGCCAATTCATTGAACTAATCTCTTGCCAGATAATTATAGGGATAGTATCGTTACTTTTACCATATTTTGTTTTTATAACTTTTACATTTTGTTTTATTTTTGCACTAATGGTTGAAAGTCAGTCCATATTTCATTCCGCGTACGTTACTAAATTGTCCGCCAAATAACTGTTTTTTTTTGAAAATGCTATAAAAAAAAAAACTACTGAATATTTTCTCAAATTTCTTTTTTTATTTGAAAATACATACATACCTTCCGGTTAATAATGGAAAATAACTTCTTTCAAATGGCTGCCTCGGCTGGCCAAGCAGTGGCCTACACGATTGGTCCAATTTTTAAGCAAAAAAAAAAAAAACTTTAGATGGCGGACCCGTTATATACATATATCTTTATAAAGATGTCAGTTCTGGTGATAATATCGAACTGATTAAGAAGTCAATGGTGCTTTAACAGCCCTAAAATGATAAGTTGAAAAGGTTCTTCAACGAAACGACTTATTAATCACTTTTAATTAGTCCTTAAGCTTGACATAAATATACGCCAAGTAAAACTTGACTCTGTTCCAAGTAGTTTTGAAGAGACTGCAAATAATACTTTACTAAAATATGCTGCCAAAAATTAATCATTGGGTAAAATATTATCCTGTTGTATTGCCGAGGCACTAAATACTCTTCAGTTTTTCTAGCATATCTTCATGCTTAAAACTACACCATACCGGCGAAATCAACGATATGGAAAAATTCTTCAGTTTTATTTATTAAAACACCAAGAACTTAAAACGAAATTCAAGGAATCAAACAATCATTTCATACAAAAAGCATGTCCATATTACTATTGTTTCTTTAATGCTGAAACAAATTAATTTGAAATAAATAATCCTGGCTAAGAGGTTTTGTTTGTTGAGGTCTACTGCTTCATATAGACTTGCTTCGCCATAAACAAATTAAAACTATTTTTTATAAATTTTTGAGAAAATCTCAAATAATAAATTTACATATTAAATGCCTATACATATAAAAGCTAAGTTCACACCTGTTAAATATATTACGCCCTACACGTAACCACTAGTTTTCTTAAAGAATTGTTTGCTTTTGCAAAACGTTTGGCTAGAGAAAACATTATTTAAATTTTTTTTTTAATTGCATTATACAATAATCATCTTAAAAATAAAGTTTAGTAAATAAATAGTAATTGTTAAAAATCAAGCTTACATTTTATCAACTGGTCACTTTTTTTTGGATTTTATCGTCAAATATTTGTTTAGTCTGAACATACCTTAAGTCATATCTATGTATTTTGTTGGCTCCTTACCTTCGGGAATCGATTTGTTTTAATTCAAATTAAAACCGGTTAACCGGTTATTTTTAAGATGCTTAACCGAAAACCGTTATTTATTAAAATAGCAACTATTCGGAATATTCGAAAACCGGTTATTGAAAAAAGTCGAATAATCGATCTCCCTAGTGGTTACGTTCCAGAAAAACACGACGCAAAGTGAATTATGATTTTCTATAGCAAATTATGCGAAGATCGAAGACAGGCTCCAGGGTTACGATAATAACACTTTTTAAAAAGAAAATTGAACAAAGTAAACATAAAAAACACAAAAATAATATACCATTTTATTACATACATACATCAAACAAAAAAAAAAAAAACAAATTCAATAAAAACAAAATAAAATATTCAATTGATTTATAAAAAAAAACAATATAAAAATTAATCACTGCCTGATGAGTCCATAGATGCAGTTGTTGTAAGTCGTCTTTCTTTCACAAAAAATTGGTTCAATGTTTTACAAAAAAAAAGAAAATTAAAAAAAAACACTCAACCCAAAACAACGCAAAACGAAACGACGCAAAGTGAGGTATTGGGGTATTTATATTTTTTTGGAATAACTAAAAATACAGGCCTGCCACAGAAATCAAATTCGATCTAAAGTGGAAGTGATTTCGTATCTTGCTGCACATAAAACGAAATCACTTTCGTTCGGAATTAGTTTCTGCGACAGGCCTGACTGTTTAGTAAGAAATGGATCAAAAATAAAATTAATAGAAAATATTTTTTTATTTAAAAATTAAGCTGAACTGGTCACCTACTACGATTAAAGATTAGTTAAAAGCAATTCCAGAAATATATTTTTCACGCCTCATAGTTTTTTGTACTCTGTAGGCCGATCATAACATATCTTCGCATATCTTCGCTGATGACTTGTATATGGCTTAGTTTTTACTTTAACCCTCCATTAAATTCTGGACGCCACTAATAGCCATATAACTTTATACTGCAAATCACTTAAATGAGCAATTCAACTTAACGAATTTTAAACGATGATCCAGTAATTTTTTCCGCTTCAAATACCAAGTTGATTCTGCTATTATATGATATGACAGCCTGCCTTCCCTGTCGTGTCGTCGTTTCTTTCATATTTCTTTCTTTGCTTCCTTGTAGGCCACATCATCAAGTTTTGCCTTGGAATTCCTTTCAATTTGCAATACACTCTCACCTTTTTATACTAAGACCCCCACTCTTTTTAAATTGATCACGAGATTGCTATCAATTTTACCTTGCCATTTGCTTGGCAATTTTACGTTCAAATTAAATTTGTATTGTAAATTAGTTTTGTAGCTTCCTTTATAAAAACTATATTTCTTAAACAATAAATGTGCTTTATTAAAAATAAATAGTTTTTGATATTTTTAGTTAGGCTTGAGTTCATCAAATTTAATTTTTATTAAATTATTTTTACTGAAGGAAGGAACTAAAATTAACAGTTCAACTAAAAATCACAATTGTTCTTAAAAATAGCTATGGCACAAGCTTTTATGTTTACATTTATACTTCAAGTTGTACAAATAAAATGTCGACGAAAGTGGACAAAACACATAATAAACAAATGCATTCAGAAAGAATACGAAAAAACAGAAGAAAGGAAGCAACTTGTGAATAAATTGAAAATGAAAATGGTTAAAGATTGATGTTAGATGAGGTTAGAACTCAAAGAATTCTCATAAAACATGTAAATTCAACCCAGGTTCGAGCCCCAGCTCAGCCAAGAAAATTATCAATTCCAAGTTGTTAAAATAATTTTATGAACATTAAATTTGATGAACTCACTAACTAAAAATATCTAAATTAAAATTAACAGTTCAACTAAAAATCACAATTGGTTTTTTTTAAATTCTTGTGCATTTTTATAAAATAGTTACGTTTCAAGCTACTATTTTGAGTTGTTTCTTCGTCGGGGGCATTTATAAAATGAAATTGATTATCAAATTGAGTGCAGCCTGTGCTACAGCTGTCAATTCAACCAAGTTATGGCAAGTGGTTTGTGTGAACAACTTGAGAGTGGTTTATTGAATACGTGGCAGCAGCGTAAATCGTGGAAGTAAAAATGTTATCTATCTGATTCATCAATATTAAGCTTTTTTTTGATGGAAAATTCAACTCCGACCACGTCATTATATTATATTTTCAAATGGAGGACACTAAGCTTAACGATTGAGTGGTGGTAAATGGACACAAGATTTAAATACAACTAACTGCATTAAGTCTGTGTTCTATAAGACTTTTTGACGCAATCAAGCATGAACTTTTGAAGCAGGTCCGTAAATTGTTTGGTTGTCTTTACTCGTTGTTGCCATTTACCATAGCTTTTAATATAATTCAAGTATTTGCTTACAACGTTCACAATTTTACAATATATCTCGGGAATTAAGCATGACAAACAAAATCTTGTTAATTGAAAATTTTTTATTTCCAACAATTGCGTATATAATAAACTGGCAAGTGCACTGCTTAACAAAACTAAACTGGCAACCTGCTTTATATCTTTTGGAAAACAATAAAGCAGGTGATATTATTTTAAAAATGTGTTTTTTTTAATGCATGTCCATATGTACCCTAGTGTTTACTCTTTGACAACATTTTGCAACGAGCTATTTGCACCATACACAATACCACAAACATGTTCAATCAGCAAAATATCAAACTCTGACAACACTACAGAAAAGCGTACAATCACACCAAATGTCCATACACGACCAATCCACTGGCACCAACACTCGATTGCGCGTGCATGGTGTAGTAGTGTATGGGCCCCTTGTGGTTAACAAGGATTTTTATCGATTAAAGCGACTAATTTTGTAGCGCACCTCCTAACGAAATATATAAATATTCCAGAGAAATCCGTTTTATGGAAAAAAATTGCGATACAACGATGAGTGTTACTAAAAACCTGTTGCTGTGTACATAATTTTTTCGTAGATAAATAATCTGACAGCACCATAAAAAAAAAACTTTTTTTTTTTGTTAAGCAGCGTAAACTTTTTGTAATGCCAATATTTTTGAAAAGTTCACTTGGTAATTAATTTTTTTTTCAATTTAAATAACATAATAAAATATTTAAATACTCTCAAAATACTTGAAGTTTATTGCGTTTAGTTTAAACATATTTTTAATTTGTTCATTGTAATTTTGCCCATTTACTTCCTTCCAACTTAAGTTTCATGTCGAGCTTTGTCATAATAATAATAATTTTTAAATTTTTTTGTTTCATTTCTTATTAAAACAATAAAAAAAAATCCACTGTATAAACGAAAAGAATAAATTGCAAAATAATTTTTCTGTTTCTTATTTGTTTCCTCCTCATTTTATTTTATTTTTTATTCATTTTTTCGTTTCTAAAAGATTTTGATTGCAGTAATTAATAACATCCTTTTTTATAAAATACAAACGGATAATAAAACTTATTTATGACATAATCATGCTTAGGCAAGAACAACAACTACAAAAAATAAGGTCAAGACGAAAATGTCAGAGTACTCAAAGTCTGCATTGTTTTATTAAGGATAAGTCGTTATTAGTGCCCGACCAAACGCACTTTTCAGGCCGCACCCGAACTTCGGTACATTTTCAGACTAATTTTCAATTATTTGAATTAAACAAAAAAATATATTGAAAAATAGATACAACTAAAAATTCAACGATATTTGAAGTAAAGAGAAAAAATACTAATACATATGTAGACTAGTACAAATGTTGACAAAACTTGATGACCAAAAATTGTTAAACTGGCTTTAGAATTGGCTAAAAGCTAATTTAATTAAGAAAACATGCAGATTTAACAACAAAACAAAAATAATTACTGTTTCAGACTGTGTGCCATAACCCTGCAACAATAATTGTAGGACCAACAAGTCGTATACGGATATTTCCCCAGAAAGCATTATTTTTGTCATTGTTTCCCAAACATGTTTCCAAGTAACAAGTTAAAAATGTTACAGGAAAAACAAAAAACTATAAAAATGGATAAATTGCATTTAACTGCTTATAATTTATTTTTCTTCTATCCCTAGAGGAAAGGGAACTAACACTTAACTTGTCACGTGGCAGTTCTATAGTGATAGGGACCGATTCGAGTTCTAACACTTTATATGAAGGGGACTTATCACTTTAACATTGCGATGTCCTACGAGGGGGTTAATTGGCACCTTTTGGACACATAAACAACATAAATGGACACATTCAATTTCAGTTTGAATAATGCCTGTCATAGATATTGCCCCAAATGAACCATGTTATTAGGACGGATATCCTTCATTTAAAGTTATAGCACCAGGTAGAATCAATCAGTCATTACCCACACAAAAACCAGTTACATGACAAGTTGCTTGTCAATTACCTTTACCAGTTAAGATACATGTTCTATTTTAATATATCACAACTCGTTCCATTTTATTTTAAAGCAGTTTTCACTTGACACGGGATAAGTGCCTTAAAATCAATTGACACAAATTTCCCGCAGGTATATTTCTTGTAAAACCACCTACACTCAAAAGAAAAATCAATCCATCCGTACTCAAACCAATCCGAAGCGATATTAATTGTATTGTGAGTACGGATTTTCTTAAATCAAGTACATAAAGATTGATTCAAGTACGGATTTTCAATCGCGAAATATTTAACTTATCCATATTCAATCCCGAATTCGTCCTAGAAATAATCGGATAGAAAATAGGATTCAGTTAAATAAAACTAAGATTGAATCAATCTCAAAATGCGCTTGATTCAAGTATTATAAAGTTGATTCAATCGCGAATTCGTTCTTGAAATAAACCAAAAGTGAAATTAGAAGGAGCATTTTATTATGATAGATTTACTTACCCGTTTTACATTTTACAGAATTTAAAATATAAAACCCCACCATCATTCCCGATGTGGTTTTTACTTTTAATATGAACATTAAGTTTTTGAAGTAAAGACCATAACTGAAAATATAAACTAAATGAGAAGCAAGAGTTCTCAACTTTACTTTTTAAACATAAAAATAATGTGTTTTCGTCTTGTTATGTTGTTTTTGTTGTTTCTACACATAATAAACAAATCGCTTTTAACTACTTGTGTGGTGTTGTTGTAGTGTCTGCAACAAACTTTGATAAGTTAAATAATACCGCTCACTTTGTAATTTCACTCTCAAAACTGCACATTAAAGAAATTTGGTGTTCTCAATGTCTCATTTGCTTCTATTCTGTCGGAAAGGTAACCGGCACTTGTCTGCCAATTATTTATTTACCTTTTATTTGTCGTACAGATAAGTTCAATCAGCTGACTCCCAACTTTTAAATGTGTTTTGAGAGGTGGTGCCAACTGAAAAAAAAACGTTTTTTGTCGGTATATTGTGAAAACCAAAATCTTTAACGGACAGTTTATCGGTCTAATAAGTTTACGTCGGCATTTAGTAACAGGCAATTTGTAGATACATTGAGATAATGTCGACGTTATAAAAAAATGTGTTCGAAGAAAGTCGACCAAAATCTTTTTGGAATCTTAAAAATTTTACTTTCGGTACTTAGCCAGATTCGTCAACTCGAAACGTATTTTATAAAAAAAAATTAACTTAATTTGGTTAGAGAATGGAGGAGTATTTGTCATTCGGTCAGTCAGTTCATCATAAGACTCATTGCTATTTTTGAATTACCAAAGTGCACAGCTAAAAAAATGGCTATGTTATTTATCCGGATATAAATCAATTGATCTCTATTCCCAACGGGAAAACCTCCAGCATTAAAATTAACATCAGATAATGAAGAAGAAGATTCAAAACTGAGTTTTTATTATATTGGTGATACGTACATTAATGGCCTGTTCGTACGATTAATTTACATTTAAAACAAATTATTAAGTTATATATAAAATATATTTTTATTTAAGTTTACTATAAATTGGTTCCGTTTAAAAACTAAAAATTATGTCGGTCAAGTGACCACCCCTACTACTATTTACATTTACAGACTCCCAATTTTTTTTTTTTACCAACATTCTCAATCACGTTTCTTAAAAAACTATTGTCAATGGTTGATATCGGCTCGATAATGTTGTTTTTAAGCTTTTTAACTGTTGCGGGATTATTGTTGTACACTTTCGACTTAAATAAACCCCACAAAAAATAATCTAAAGGTGTCAAATCGCATGATTTCCTCTAATGCGATTTACGAACTTTTTTTTCAAAAGATCCATTGTTTCTCTTGTTCTGTAGCAAGTGACAATATCCTGTTGAAACCACATATTCTCTATGTACAAATCATACATTTTCCGCCCCAAAAAGGATCATCGCCCTGTAGCGATTTCCACTGACCGATGATACAACCTAAATGTTAACTATGTTGCAGGGTATCTATGATTCGGCACAGCTCATTCATGTTGTGTATTTGCATTTCGAAATTCAATTAAAATACTTAAAAGAAAGTTCATATGGATTTACACAATATTTAAATTAAAATGCGATTTCTTTTCAACACAATTTCATTTTTTTTTATTATTCATTCTTTTAATATTCTGTAGTAACTTTGTATCTGGCTTCTAACTGTGGCTTTAACTAAATCCAGAGGTAAAAGTATTATTCTAAATAAATAGACAAAAAACTTAACTAAAATATGCAAAAGGCAAAGTTAGATTGCAACGCCCATTTAAGTTAGAAAATAAGAAATTCAAACAAATATGAATAGAACGGAAATAAAACTTTATAAATTCCATGTTTTCTTATACAGACACATCTGCACAAATGAAAAGATGTAGAAATTCTACGACAATATTAAACTATTTGCTATTACAGAGTGTCTACAGCGTTCATGGATACCAAATTTCTGTTCTATGGCATTGAAAGGAACAAATAGCAAATATTTTTAATGTAAATCTTTAGTGACTAAAGCCTGGTACTCTGTTCAAATTTGTGAAAAATGTTGAGCAACATTGATTAGTTTACACGAAAATTTATACATGCATTAATGTTACCTATCTTGCGAGTTTGCACAATTGGACGTTTTTATTCCTGCAAAGTATGCGACATTGTTTTGCGTATGTAAACAAACCCACATGTATTTTACTAAAAATTATTTTTTTTATAAAAAATTTAAAAAAAAATAATGGAAATATAGATAAAAAACTTTTACCAGTTGTGTAATTTTAATTTTTTATTTCTTATTTAATAATCAGTTCATACTGTTTTGTTTTTGCTTAAAATTCCACGTGAAATAAGTGCAGCTTGCATTCGGCCTTATTGTGGTTGTCGTTGTCGTATACGACTGTGTAATAGATTAAAGTAATACACAACATGTGTTCCTTAATCTACTACAAAAAACGACACGTTTGTTTACGAAAACGACAACCACAATAAGGTTGATTATTTCGAAGTTGTAAAAAAATGTTATCAGAAGCATTTCGGAACTTTTTCACAAAATGAACAGAGTACAACTATATCAACATTATTTCATAGATATTTCGAACAAGTTTTTTTTCATATGCGTTTTGACGTGAAATGTTGAACAGAGTACCAGGCTTAAATGAAAACTCAAATAAATAATTTTTGCAATATACAGTAAGTGAATACTGTTACGTTTTCACAGTTAAAAATCGCGTTGGTTCATTTCCTTTTATTGCAAATTTAAAATAAACTATAAATTATTCACTTTAATATTGCACTTAACCAAACACTAGTTTCATACTATAATTAAAAGGTGTATGTATCTCTTGTTGTATGGAAAGAAGTATTGAGATACTATCGATATTTTCTACTGTCGATAGTTCAGATTTCACCATCGATCTTACTATCGACTGAATGTAGGAAAAATTAAATGTTTTGTAAAAACACACAAACCTTATTTGGTTTAGGGCAGTTTATCCTGTTATTTAATATTTCACCGGCAGCTGAAAAGCACCTTAGTGACGGAACCGAAGTAACGTAGGGATTATAAGATATTATATTATAATTTTAGATAATGTTCTAAATTGGTTTCAAAGGTAATCGGTCTAGAGTAGGGTGTTCAGTCGATTAATCGAACAATTTTAGACGATAAATTGTTCGAATAATTTAAAATTGCTTATTTCGAATAAAGAATTAAAGAAAGAATTTATACCGATTAATCGAATGATTATAGGGTATAGTATTTCAGTTAAATGGATAATTTTTTTTAAAGTTTTAAGTCGAATATACAAACCAAATGAATGTGTCCGTTGGTGTTAAAAAAACAGTCATGTTAAGTGAGTAATTCAGTTTATATTTTTGTAAAATTTTTTCAACACCATTTAATAATTAATTTCACAAAAGAAAAAACGACAAAAGTAGGTATGTAAACTCAAAGATTTATATTAATTTATCAGATGTTCAAGAAATCGAAATGATGTGAAATTGAAATCGAACGATAATTTAAATTCAATTATTTACAAAATCAACGTAGTTTTTTCGTGGTTTTAAGTGTTGTTCTTGCAAATAATAGATTCTTAAAGAATGAAGTAGATAAAATGGAATATTTTTTATGAACTTTCATTACAGGGTCGTTTTTAAAATTTGCTCGATTTTAAATTCACTTTATTTCGATTTCTAGAACACGCCAGTATTTTTTAACAAAATAGTTCATGCGTTTCTCTCTTAAGCATGAGTTTGGTTTAAACATACTGTACGAAGGATAAATCTAATAACGCTAAATGTAACAGGTGTCCAAAAATGTATTAACGTAAATGTTCTTCCACAACTTCACTTATTTACCACTAACATAGTGAACATAACATAGTACTTGAAGAAGATGCTCCACCAACAAAATCAAAGGGGGCTGCAAGTGGTCCAATGAATAAATATTCTAAACAAGATACTTCTATTAATTCTCTAGAGGAAATTATTTGCGGATGCATAGCAGAGAATGGAATGTCCGTGAAAAGTTTCAAAAAATCAAAAGTTTTATTGACTCTTAAAATTTAAGTGCCCGAAAGTGAAGCAACAATTTGGAGCTACATTGACAAGTTTTATTAATAAAAATAATGTTTATTTACTCAAGTACTAATTTTTTCTAAAATTATCGAAAAAAATCTCGTAATTTGTAAAATTTTTGGATTTAGAATTGTTCGATTAATCGATTAATTTTAAAATGTTATTCGTATAATCGAATAAGTTAAAAATTTCAAATATCGATTAATCGTTAAACGAACAAAAATAAATCGCGATTAATTAAACACCCTAGTCTAGAGGACTTTTCCTTTAATGGTCGTTCATTTAATTGCCTTGCCTTATGCTCGCAATTACATTTGCATTTTTTTTACAACATTACAAAACCATTTGACATTTCAGTCCCTATGTTACATATACAAATTTTGACAAAAAGGTCTCTAATTAGCAGTACAAAGATGCACAGCTATCAATACCACCTGCTATTCTTCTTGTTTGTATACATTACTTCTATTCAGTGCGAATTGTTAGCAAGTAAACTTGCGGCGATAAACTGTGAATATAGCTGCTGTTACATGTTTTCATAGCTGTATTTTAAATTATAATATCGATATCGATAGTTTCCCAGCACTAAAGGAAATACAGGTAAATAAATAAATACCTTATGCTATGTTCATACGACGCTATAAACCACTGGTTTCGCTCTCTGAAACTAGATTGCCAAACATGCTGTTCTTGTTTCATTTTGACATGTTTTGTGTGTTGTTAGTGTGATTCTTTTTAAAATAGATAAAAAAGTAAATAAAACTTTTGTATGCGGAACAAGTCGTATGCGGAACAAGTCGGCGCGAAACAGGAATAAGAGAGTGAAACACGAATATTGCTGTTCGTGTGAACATGGTATTACTAACGGTTGCAATCTTTATTGAACGATGTCTCAAATAAAACCCAAACCCACACCGCCGCCTGGAGCTTTTTTACTTGTTCTTAATTCTCAACGTCTGGCAATTTTTCGAATACTCGCCGGATTTATATTATGTGGTGACTGCCTAAAAATGAAAACACATTCCAGTAAGGTCGCTAGAAACCAATATTCAAATAACTGGACAATGTAAAAAATCCACCTGGATTTTTTAAAAATAACTGGACAATCTAAAAAAAAAAAAATTAAATTTGACAAAAAATTTTTCCATAACATTAAAAACCGAGGAAATGTAACAATAAATATTCAGTTTTAGTCATATTACATATCGTCACCTAAAATCAAAAAGGGCATAGTTAAAAAAAAGCTCAAAATCTACTTTTTTATGCGAAAATCCAAAATTATGTGTGCACGTTTTTTTGATCTTTTTCCAATACGTGAATAAATGGACCAGTGCATTTCACTTGTTATAGTTTTAAAATTAGGCTAAAATTAAGAATTCTGGATTGATTTTAATTATTGTTATACTTAAGGTGCCCTAATTGGGGAATCTCTAGTGCCCCTCCGGATATGTCTATAGATCCCTAATCCTTTACTTAAACTGGTCCCTAATTAGCATCTGGAATTTTTTTTCAATCGGACTAACAGTTTACAAAATTCCCTTTTTTGTTCTTAAATTTCTTACTGTATGTCGCTTACGATTTAGTTATAAGCAAATATATTTGAACATTTTTCAAACTTTCATCAAAATTTAGTCTTATTAAAATTTTCAAATGACATCCTTTTCCTTTCTTGTGAATATCGTTAATTGGCCTGGACTGAGATTTATTTATGTATATAGATTTTGAACGTTACTTATATCGCTTTTTTGATACATTGGAATATCTTTGGTTAATATAAAAATTGTTCCTTTTTTTTAATATGTAAGAAATTTTATTTTAACTGAAAAATTTTATTTGAGCTAGTAACTGGGCAAGACCCAAAAAAAAACTGGACAAACCAGGCCATTCTAGGCCGTCTGGCAATCTTACATTGCAGAGATGGGGTTTTACTACTGTTTCGATGCAAAGTAACGTACTGTGTTTTTTGTGTAAAAAAATTTCTACAAAGCATCACAAAATTATTGATGCACAGTTTGCCTTTGTTTGAGCATCGATAACTGGTATTATACATTTAAGGACGTATGACGTATGGAATGTACGACTTTGTTCGGTTGCATTGCAAATGATGTTTTGGAATTCATTCATACTAATATATACAACATATACCCTGCAAATAATGCGACTAGTCCATAAACGCATGTAAAATGTAGCCCATAAGGGGAGAGGAATAGTCCAAAGTTAACCCCAATATATGGAAAAACATGGTATATTTAACATTACAATGTCCTAGGGCTGGATTATATGACCTATTATATGACTCCATGTTCCTAACTACTCCCCGTGGACTAGTTTTGTAACTACTCCATAGTACAGATGATTAGTTTTGAAATCTTTTAAAAACCACAAACTCTTTTTAACAATGACATGGTCCATGCTCGTATTACATTGGACCAGTCCAGAGAGTGGTCCATTTGATCAATCATATATTTTGTTTTTTGCTTGTTGGCAGAAAAAATTTTACTTTGGAAATTCGCAAAATTCTCCGTCTGAATATTCCATTACGTTTCCTAACAATTTTAAATAACATACATATTTATATATGTATAATAAAAAATTTATTCAATTTTATTTAAAATTACTGCACTTGTTCTTTTGTTTTTGTAATTGTGTTTTTGTAAAAAATGTTTACAAACCAGTGATGGCAACATCGATACAACTGCAATGTTTTTATTAAAGCGAATTGTTTTCTTTCATTTAACAGTACAAATGTACTATTTAACGTTTTAATACATAAATAATAGATAAAACAAATGTAATTTTGGTGCAATAAAGCTCAAAATAGTTTAATTTTAGTAGCCGGTTGGTGTAATTTAAACATTTCGTTTTGCCATCCCTTGTATCGGCGCCGATTGGCGACTGTGATCGGCGCACAAGTGGCCGTTAAAAATCGGTTCATATTAAACAATTTCATTGCTTCACATTGTGCAAAAGAGTGTTCACATTTTCGGCGCATCAAGGTTAATTTGGATTGTGCACTGTCAGCACAATTTCGGCATAGATTGTCGCATATTAAAAAATTGTTACCGTTCACACTATCGGCATTTGAAATACGACAAAAATTGGTACATTGCGCCGATAGTGGGATCTTAGCATTAGGTGCTTATAGATAAGGAAAATTATGTTTTATCATCGATCGTTACTGGCTTAAAGTTAATGAACATCGATGAAGACATTTTTTTTCAGCGGCAACAGGAATCTAATAGAATAGTTTCTCTGGTAGATTGGAATCTATGGATAAAAGAAGAAAGAACAAAACTCCGGATACTAACAGAAAGAAAAACACTGGAAAAGGAAAATACAACATCCCGGTCGCAATAGAAAATCTTCAAGATCAAAGCCCACAACTTTTTGTTTCCTCACCAGTGTGTATTTCAAAAGCTGCTCAAGAAGCACTCGGGTATTGTGTAAGGGAATACATAATTAATAACTCTTCCATTCCAAAAATAAGAACACAGATAAAAAAGTGCACAAAATATTAAAGCATATTTTACAAATGATATTCCTGAAATGGCCTCTGTTCTCTGGAATAACTTACCACAAATTAGCGGGTACCGTGTCAACATTTTTTATATAAATATATCTGTATATATCTGTGGCATTTTGACAAAACATCTTAAGTCGTATTTAAAAAATTGCAAAAAATGTTAATCATACCAATTTTCATTCGAAAAACATTTTTGTTTACGTTTTTGAAATTTTGTATTATAAACGAAATTTTTCTTTAATTTTGGTTTATTTTATTATTTGATGAAAATGTTTTATCACCGAGTTTTTTATTAAAACTTGTATGCTATCTTATCTCAAAATGCCACAGATATGTTCCTTTAACTCGCCTTAAAATTCAAATTTTTATTCTTGATAAAAACACTGAAATTAATTGTTGAAGGGATAAGCTATTCCTATGCGCATTTCACTGGTTGATTAGGCCAGATCATCAGGAAACTTCATCCAAAGATTTTAGAAAAGCTAAAGATATTTAATAAATAGAAACTGGGAATTATTTCCTTCCGAAGGTTATTTTATATTATATTCAACATTTTTTATTTTTTGAATTTATTCTTTGAGCTAAATTTCAGTTACGTATTTTATAAAGCTTTTTTTTAATAGTCATATTTTTATAGTGTATAAAGTCATTTCTGAAAAATTGAAGGAATATGACTATTACAAAAAAGCTTTATAAAATACGTAACTGAAATTTAGCTCGTAGAATAAATTCGAAAAATAAAAAATGTTGGATATTTAATAAATAAAACTGTTAAGTGAATAAGAATCATAAGCAACAGTTTACTTGTAACAATATCGAAGTTTAAACAAAAACAAAAATTTACGTTATTGTAAATTTTAGAGAATAAAATAAAAAATTTATTTAACTGCGAAGGTAGTTTAAGAAAAAAACTTCGGGCAACACTGTCCTCTGTTCATGTCAATGGGAATATTTAAAAGAATGGCTTTAAAAATCAATGTTCGGCTACATTCTTAAGGCTTTTCGAAAACATGATAACCCCTTTAGGACGGTAAATATTGTAGTTTAATTTATATATATATAAAATTGCAGTTATAAATTTTTGCAACCAAGCTGCGAGAATTATCAACACTTACCAGTATTTTTTTTTTTTTGTGAATTTCGACAACATGCTGCCTTACATAAGTAGAGAGATCCATTTTTAAATGCATTTCTCATTTAAATGTTCCTTTTTTTTATCCATGCACTGTTTTTAACTTTAAGAGTTTAAAAGTTTTTCGATCGGAATTAATGTACCAAAAAGCCATTTAGAGATTATGTCACATTTTAAAACAAACCATAAAAATAGAAAATATCAAATAAAATAAAGGAAACACAACTTTAGATTTTATACACTACACACACACTCACGCAAGTGTATGTATGATTGTATGGGTGAGTTACTGTTAAGTGCTTAGCGCGATAGATACAAATATTTTATAATCTGTTGCAGGATGCAATGTGTGGTAGGAAAGGGCGGTGTGGGAGTTGGAAGATTTAAATTTTTATTTTCAATTGACACTATTGTCGTAGTGAAATAAAATCAACGTCATAATACGCTCAATTGCACAGTTAAATAATATTGACACAATCGACCACCTAAATCTCGTACCATTTATTCGTACATTTGTACATTTAGTCCTTGTCTGTCCGTCATATTGCTCACTCTGTTTATCTGTACGATTTTTTATTTTAAATTTTATAAATTTAAACTACTAGTTCTCGACTATTAAGTTAAGGTGGTTTTAGACGACATGTATTTTGCAGTGGCTTTGTCAGACATGTCTTTCAAAATTAATAAATATTAGAGCTTTTTTTTCCCGGGATCCCGTTCCATATAAATAATAAAAAGCGTAAGGGAACTTGTTTACAAAGTATGTAAAAGACATGCCTAAATACTACAAAAATTAATTAAAGGTTGAAAGAGGAACTTGAATTATTATTACCTTACGATTTTATATGTAAATTTCGTATCATCATCTAGAGCATGATACAAGATAAAAAGATAACATAAACATAAAAATTTAATTCATAAAACAATAATAAAAACAAACAAGAATTATGGTACTCAAGTTATGAGGTCAAAAAGTAAATTCATAAAATAAATAAAATTTTTTAAACAAATATGTTTTATAAGTATGTATATATATTTTAAATAAATATATTAACATTTTTTAACGGCTTAGGAAATAACATTTAAACACACTCAATACGTTTAGAAAGTCGGCAAAGAGTATATTTCTTATTATATTTACTTATTACCATGTTTCCGAAAAATTTCGTTCACTTTTTTACCGAGATTGGACAAATAGTTTAAAGTGCAAAAGTTTAAAGTTGTTGCATAATTCTAATTCACAATCCCAAGTAATTTTTTTTTTTTTAGAAACAACGTCTATATCAGTCAACTGTATCTCACGGTTGATGCAAAAAATAGCATCAAACGGACTTCATCTTACAAGATCCACCTGTAATCTTTAGGACAATGTGTTTTTAAAATTGTATGTTGTAGTATCTTACACGAGTTTCCATAGTTTCCGGTTATATAAGCCGTCACAAAATGAAACAAATTTATGTTTATCACCTTATTTTTTTAGTTTATTAAGCAAAGTGTTCCTTCATATTTTCTCGTAACAAAAAATCGGTATTTTATCTCAAACTGAACCGAAGTTATAGCAAAATATATCTTTAAATCGGTACATTTTGAAAACTTTAATTGCATTTTGCCAAGCTCAATTTTTTTTTGTAGGTATGACTTTGCTGCAATAAAGGAGCGATATTTTTGGATATCTCCTATTTTTAAGACTTGTCCATGGACAATTAAAATTTACTGCCTGCATCTTATTTTGAATTTATGTTCTTTATTAACTCTTCACTTTACTAAATTTATTAACTATCAACTGTTGCACGGCACATTCTACTTTTGTTAGATTTATTGCGTCAGTAGACATTGATTTACGAACGTACTCGCTTCTTGTTATTGATCTAATCGACAAACCATCAACAGATGCTAATTTTTAGAGAATATAGAACTAAATTTAAAAGTATAAACAGCTTTTTTCTGAAACTATGAGGAACTTTTATTTCCCAGGATCCCGCAACAAAAATCCCGGGAAAACGGGAAATAAAATAATTGGAATCTCGGGAAAAAACCATAATAAATATATGTAGAAGGTTTATCATTTTTGCTTTCACCTAAAATCGTCCACAACAGCAAATTATTTAATGAATTATATTTCTGTTCACTTTTAAGTGTGTTTCAGTTAATAAAAAATTCACTTTTAAGTGTATTTCAGTTAATAAAAAATTTTGTTTTTTATAAGAATATGTGTTAATAAATAGATTTTAGTGAATCTTGCCGCCACAAAAAAAAAAAATTTGCAAAACAGTTTAAAATAGATTAGGCCCTAATTGAAACTTTTTACACTAGTAAATTTTTTCTGCTTTTTCATGACGTGAATAAATTTTGCAGTGGGAAATTTAACAAGCACACTGCTAAATACATGTCGTCTAAAACAACCTTAATAAAATATTGGCTTTTGTGACTGGCTCTGAGTAGTATTTTTGTCATGAAAAGTTTAGATAGTCATTCAGACAGTACATCGATTTAACGCCATTTTAAATTAAAAGCAATAAAAACATGTAAAGGGTGAGGGAAACATTTTTTATATATAAATATTAAATATATTTAAATTTATTTACAATATTTTTTTTTCATTTCGTTAGGAAAGTTTGATTTAGCCACTAAGGGCTAATAAATCGGAGCAAGTTAAACTCTCTTTTTGGTTTAAAATGTGTTTAAACCAACAAATCTATAAATCCGAAAACATATAAACCATTTTTAATCGCATAAAATTGGAAGTTTAAATTAACCATACAAACCATATGAATTTGAAAACAATTATTGTTGTGCTGCCACATGTTATTTTTTTAAGCTACATATCGAGCTCTAAAAGCGAAAATGATGTAACCAACAACATTTTAGATTTTTGGTTTTTGATGAAAATCGATCATTTTTAAATTAATTTAAAACGAAAATTTAAAATGATGTCGCTTAAGCTTTTTTTTGCGGTAAGGGCTCGATATGTATGTATTTTTATCGAGCCCTTATACCGTGTTCAGATATTCCTTTTTTATTAAGTCAATATTCGGTTTATTGACATAATTATCTTTCTGTTCACATATGCACAATTTAGCTAACTCAATTTATATTACTACTACATACAACATTCAACGTTAACAAAAATGTACATGTATAAGCAAAATGTAAACAACTTTTGACATCTTTAGGGAATAAACATCTGGCTTTTTCGCAGACCTAATTGATGGGCATTTGTTGTGTTGTGGTTTCAGTTGCCAAATGTCAAAACACTTTATTTAGTAAGTTGTGTTTTGCTCACTAAACACACTTTTGACAGGGTCGCATTTTAATTTTACTCAATATTTATAACAATTTCGTATTAATTGAGCAATAACTAAATTGCAATTTTATATGGATAATTGAGCTCAATAAAGTTATTTATTGCATAAAACTCAATTAAGGTGTTTATCTGAACACGGCATTGTCGCAAAAGATGCTTAATCGACAAAAACCACCATTGACAGGAGAAGGGTTTTTTTTAAATTATATTTCATGAAAATTTTGTTTTTACTATAAAACCGAAACGATACCTTGCGGTAAGGGCACGATATGAATACCTTGTATAAGTTTGTTTTTTGATTATTTATTTTTTAATGACTATACTTTTTGTTCTATTTTTTTAACACATAACAAATACATAAGCTACAAGCATCTTGGTAATCAATACACAACATCCTACAAAATGTGGGCGGTATTGAAGAAGTTGGCGTTGCCAGAAATAGATTTATTTAAGTCTAAATAACGGTATTTATTTAACTTTCTGATCTTATTGCACCATGGTGAAGGGTGTATGAGATTCGGCATATAGCACTCTTACTAGTTTTTAATAGTTATGTGCAGGGAAACCACAAATATGCAGTTTCATGTTTTTCCTTGTGCGACCAATGAATGCAGCGCATATTTTGCCTTTTTGAGGTATATTTTGATACATATTCGATTTTTTTTTAGGTGCCTCTTGTACGTAAGACATCTAATTATTTTGGCATTTAGATTGAATTCGCCAAAAAAATATGTTGCAACAGATTTTTTCGAATTGGTCTGGTATTTATGCTTTACCGCTTATAATTTTAGTATTGTTTTTATTAAATGCACATGTTGAATATTTACAGCCTTATTCAAAAAAAGTTACTAAAGGTTTACCAAGACTTATTAAGTAAAAATCGTTAAAGTATTATTCAAAAACAATTATTAGTCTAAAATACGTTTAGTAACTCAATATTAAAAGAAAGAATTTTAAATTACCTTCAACCCTACTTTAAACCAAAATTAATAATATTACAAACACAACAAACTTTGAGAAAACTAACAAAATAATAAAAATATAAATTTTACAATATTATATTGGTATTTAAAATGGAAACACTAAGTTTTATTGACGAATGTTTAAAATTCTGGGGATGGAGAACGATGGAGAATAGTATTGTCCACAAATCCTAATCATTTTTTATCGCCCATGTGACTCCTTTTCCAGAAATCTGGACTCATCCCCTAGAGACTTCAAAAGAGTAAATTGGCCATAAGTCATTCCAACTCGCTCTGTTAAAAATTCTGGGGATGGAGAACGATGGAGAATAGTATTGTCCACAAATCCTAATCATTTTTTATCGCCCACGTGGACTCCTTTTCTAAAAAATCTGGACTCATCCCCTAGAGACTTCAAAAGAGTAAATTGGCCATAAGTCACTCCAACTCGCTCTGTTACAAATTCTGGGGATGGAGAACGATGGAGAATAGTATTGTCCACAAATCCTAATCATTTTTTATCGCCCACGTTGACTCCTTTTCCAGAAATCTGGACTCATCCCCTAGATACTTCAAAAGAGTAAATTGGCCATAAGTCACTCCAACTCGCTCTGTTACAAATTCTGGGGATGGAGAACGATGGAGAATAGTATTGTCCACAAATCCTAATCATTTTTTATCGCCCACGTTGACTCCTTTTCCAGAAATCTGGACTCATCCCCTAGAGACTTCAAAAGAGTAAATTGGCCATAAGTCACTCCAACTCGCTCTGTTACAAATTCTGGGGATGGGGAACGATGGAGAATAGTATTGTCCACAAATCCTAATCATTTTTTATCGACTCCTTTTCCAGAAATCTGGAATCATGCATCATAACAGCGTTAACATAAGTTCTGTTAAGTGGTTAACATTGCTCTGTAAACATAACAGAATGTGTCTAGGGTTATAAATTTTAAAATTTAACTTCACACACATAAGTGCATGAACCGGTGTTACCAGTCTTAAACTAAAAAAATTCTAAAAGTCATTATTAACTAATACAGTAGTTTTGACTTAGCTGCACAATCTCCTTTGCACGATTTTTTGTGCAGGTAAATCAAAAATGCAGCTATCTTAAATGCATTTACCTGCCTTAATGTGCAGGTACACAATTGTGGTTACCTGCACAAAAGTGCAGCTATAGAGTGTTTGATTTAAAAGAAGAATAAAAAAATTATTTTTTTAATACATAAATTTATATTTTATTTAAATTTTATTTCAACCCAGGAGCTTACTGGGAATCTCACAAAGAGTCTTTTTTAATCGTCGACGAGCTCATTTTTAAATTGTAGACGATTCCTAGCATGGGAGAAACTGTTACACGTGCTGATTCGTATGAGAGATTCTTCCATAACGCAGCGAAAAACGCTTATATTAATCGTTAAGGAAATCGTTCATGATGTATTTAGAGATAATCTAACGAGTCTTTTAAAAAGCAGATCAGAAGATTCATTTGGGAGTTTCATATTAAATATAATCGTCAAACAAACAGCCTATGCTAACTGGGATCTTTAGCTGAAAGTTTATTTTAATTAAAAATGAATTTAAAATAAGCGAAAAACGCTTATATTAATCGTTAAGGAAATCGTTCATGATGTATTTAGAGATTATCTAACGAGTCTTTCAAAAAGCATGCTAAGACTCGTATGAGACTCATGTAGGTATTATTTTACAACTCGTGAAATACTCAGCCGTATGACTAAGCTACCTAAATAAGGGCATCAGGCGTATTTTTCATGCCAAAACTTCTAATTTTCATACAATTTCTATAAAGCAAACCTTAAGGTCGCGAAATCAATACCATCCTGTCGGGAAATCCTTTTTTGCAGATCCTTAGGCCGATTTGTTTTATTAAAATTGTATTGGCAATAGCATTTTCATACTTCAAAAACTGCCTTATTTAGGTTGCTCAGTAATTGTTATACGACTCTTACAGAGAGTCCCAAAGATGATTTAAAGACGAGCGTGTCAAAAAATAAATAAATTAAAAAAAGATTTAGATGTTTTTGTTACTCTTCAGATAATCACCAGAAGATTCTTTAAGGAGTTGTATATTAAACATAATCGTCTAACAAACAGCCTATGCTAGCTGGGAAATAAAAGATCATTTTATAAATGTATGCATGTTTATTTAATATAAAAGAAACATTAACAAAAACAATGAGAATTCACAAAGAACATAAAACATTAAAAACAATTGCGATTTATATTTTTATAAACAGCTTTAATTGGATATTTATGTGAAAAAGTGGCCACCATATATTTTTATGTGTGCAGCTAACTTTGATGGTTTGTATGAAAATATTTTAAAGCTGCCCAAAAATATGAAAAATGTGCAGGTATACAAAATGCACGTAAACAAGGATTTTGAAGAATAATTCCAGAAAATATTTATTTTGGGCAGTTAAGTCAAAGTGCAGCTAACTTTGATATTTTGTATGAAAATAATTTTCAAATGCCAAAAATTTTGTGCATTTATCTTAAATGTGCAGGTAAAGAAAGTGCACTTAAAAAAGGAATTTGTATGGAACTAGAAAGAATAATTCCAAAAATTATCAATTTTGTGCAGTTAAGTCAAAAGTGCACGTAAACCAAAGGGCAGTTAAGTCAAAACTACTGTATACGTTTTTTGTATACAAATTTTTACAATAAGGTTATTAAGCGTAAAGTGCTTATTAACTAATATGTTCTTTAAACCAAAATTAACATTTTTTTTTGAATAAGGCTGTTAGTTTTTAAATGAGTAATTTTTAATTTGTTTGGGGCATATTTTTAACAATTTTGAGGGTATATTTTCGAATTTTTGCAGCATATTTAATGCGCATAATACGCATTTTTTAGAGCATATTTCTGGTTTCCCTGGTTATGTGTATAAACTACTATACAGATTTGTTTTATTTGCCTAATTTTCTTTAATATGTATACAAAAATATTGTTTGCTCTTTTTTTCAGGACAATTATATTTATTATTTTTTTAAATTTAACAATTATTTAAAATTTATATTTGATTCTTCTTTTTAAATAATAAAAGAGAAATAAATTCATAGAACTGTAATTTTTATTTTTTAAATAAATTTTTCTAATTAAAATTTAATAGAAAAGCAATTTTCATTTAAATGTTTGCAAAGTTATTGCACATTTTGATCAAATAAAGTTTATTTTCAATATTTAAATGTATTTGCAATTGTTGTTATTTATTTTTGTACAAAAAAAAAACTTTTTCTACAGATTATTTTAATGACAATTTATTTTTGACTGACTAGTTGTTCTGTCAGACACCTGCTGACAAATTGACATTTACATTTATTTAAATAAAAAAAAGTTTGTAGCATTCAAAGAATTAGCAACCAATTTAAACAGAAATAGCAACAATTGTTAGAAGACATTTAGATGTATTGAAAATTAAAAAAACAAAATTTTTTTTTTATTTAAATAACTAAACGAATTATAATTAGTTAACTAAACAGTTTTAAAACCCTTTTTTTAGATAGAACATTTTTGCAATTTTCGGAGATGCTAAGCAAAATTTTTTAGTGTCTGTGTTTGGAGCATGGTTAGGATTGTCACATTTTTTCGCAATTAAAGTAAAGTAAACCACCAAATTTAATGTTAAGAAAAAAGTACACGGTATCAAAAAAAAATGTAAAATTAATTATACCCACACCACAATAGTGGAAAGGGGTTTTATACATTTGTGCTGATGTGTGTAACACCTTAAAATTGGTCCTAGACCGACCTTAAAATTGGTCCTTGACCCACCTTAAAGTATACCGATCAACTCAGAATCACTTTCTGATCTAATGGTGCCCGTCCGGCTGGCTGGCTGTATCAAACCGATTTTAATGAAATTAAAAACATAGTTATATCTCTATTCGTATAGCCACACACTCTCGAGAATTTGTTTTTAAATACTGTGCTGTAGGGTATCAATCATATGGCTTGACCGACTACATTTCTTACTGGGTTTTTATTGTTATATTTTAAATTTTCACAATTTTTATCAAATAATTCGATGATGGTCAGAATGCGAAAAGTTGTTGAAATTGTTGCCAGCCGTGGCGGCCCCATTGAGGAAAAATTATTTATAAAATGGCACAAGCTCTAATATTTACATTTGTACTTCAAGTTGTAGAAATAAAATGTCGACGAAAGTGGACAGAAAACATAATAAACAAATGCATTCAGGTTTTTAAGACAAAGTCTTGACAGAAAGAATACGAAAAAACGGAGGAAAGGAAGCAACATGTAATATAAAAATTGAAACAGCAATTTTCCAACCACCAGTACCACTGGTTAAATATTGATGTTTGACTGTTGGCTGGCAGGCACCGCAGTGGTGTAGAGGTTAAAACTCAAAGAATTCTGATGAAAGAATGTGGTGATTCTTGAAACATGTAAATTCAACCCAGGTTCGAGCCCCAGTTCAGCCAAGAAAATTATCAATAAATTTTAATACAATTCCAAGTTGTAAAATTCGTTTCTTAAGTAAAAATATTTTAATTAAAATTTAATTTGATGAACTCAAGACTAATTAAAAATATTAAAATTAACATTTCAAATAAAGATCACAATTGTTCTTAAACATACATTTTCTTTCCAATAAAGCCAGTTTTATGGATATTAAAAATATATTTCCTTGTCTTATTGTGATTTAAACTTTAACACCCTTTACTACGATACTCTTAATTTTGCCAACTTGTTTAGATTCGGCACGTTGACAAGACTGCAGTCAAAATAAAAAAAAGTGCTTTTTCTTCGACTTTTTTATTGGACAAAAACAAACTGTTGCATTTGCTTCTGATTCATATAGTCGCAGTCAAGTCAAATGCAAAAACCGAAATTTTATACACAACAAAGTACTTGGGCAGTCGACAAGTTCGGATTCAGGGTTACCGTTAGGAATTTTTGAAAAGCCACACAAAAGGTCGTTTTATAAAAATAAAGTCATTTGAGAAAGTAAAAGTCCAACATCTTTTCTTAACGTTTTTTATTTATAAAAACATAACAAAATAACAATTGAACAAAACATTTAAATTTTTCCATGTTGCTGAAGTTGATTGCTTAGCGCATTGAAATCTGTTTACAAACACTGCAAAAGATCGCTTTGACTCCATGACTTGGTTAAGCCATTTATACTTCAGATCCCAGTCTTTCCATTGGGATCACTAAATATTACGTTTCAATAAAAGAAATAATGAATATAATGCAAAATTAGCTGATAATTAATGTAAAAAATGGAACGTAAATAAAAGCATGACAAAAGAAATAATTAAAATTAATTAATATTCGATCAGCTGTTGATGTTGAGCACAACCTGTTAACTTTTGATAGCTGAAAAGTTTAATGATGGGAAAATATGGCAACTGTTGACTTGGGCGAAATTGCTAAACTTTGCGTTTCTTTGACAAACACTCAATGGTTGCGCAACAGTTACGTCTTATGAGTGTGCCAATTGTTTTGCTAAGCGAAATTCATAAAGCGTTGCCGCAATGATCCTATTTTCCACAGTGTTGCCAGAAGTTTAACTCTTTAGCATTATATAAAGTGTAACTAAAGGCTTGTTTACACGGTTATACAATGTACATATTACGACTTTGTAGAATCAAAATAATAAAAAATTCTCTGCGAGTTTAAAAAAAAATAAAAGTCTGTTGTAAGTATATTTCATGTTTACACGGTATAAGTAAAATCAAAGTACAGATATTAAACAACAGCTGAATTTAACAATTTTTTACAAAAACAACATGAACATTTCCTGATTTGCTTTTAGTTGTTCTTGTAATTGTATAAAAATGTTACCTTCAATTTATGGGACCTTCTCCGAGAAAAGGGACCTAGTGTGTCAAAAAACGGGTTTGGTACCTAAAAGGGTGTAGAATAACTTTAAATGCGTTTTTCTCAAAACTTCATTTTCACACACTAGGTCCCTTTTCTCGGAGAAGGTTACTGCTAAAATACACCTCTGGTGTGATGAGAATACACAAGTTTCTAAAATGGTTTAGAAAAAAAAACATTTACCGACCGCTTGGCAGATTTTGTAGTCGTATTCTCTCTTACTCAATTCATTTTTCTTTTACATGATAAGATTTTTCTCATTCTACATAATTTTTTGCAATGTCGTAATACATTGTATTACCGTGTAAACTAGCCCTTAAGCCGACGATTCTCTATACTAAAGCTGGGATCACACGATTGCCGCAGTGCACCAATTTTTACACTTTTTAATACCCCAATCGTGTGACTGCACATCCAAATGACTGATGTACCAATCGAGGAAAATATTGTGTTTACTTTTAGCAACCAAATGCAACAACAGTACGCGTGAATATTTTTAGTTTATTTTAGTTAATTTTAGTAGGTATTGAAGATAAATATGTATTTATTTTTAATTATTGATATTAACAAAATATTTATGTATGTTCACAATCAGATTTACCTGTTTAGTGCAAATATTTTTACTAAAGATATTTCTGTGCGAACCTTAACTTACGAAATTTTTTCACAGACTGTTAATTTTTTGAATTTCTTAAAAAATGAAAATAAAACTATGTATTCAACAAAAATTTATTTAAGTACATATATGATACAAATTTAATTTTTTTTATGAAAAAACCAACAATAACTTTCAAACAAATAAAAAAGCTACCACAACAGCTGTTTTCACAGTTAACACAAGTAAGAACAATCGTATGAATGTACTGCGGCAATTGTTGTAACCATTTCGCTTTGTTAGTTGGTACAAAGCGGCAATTAAATTTGTTTAAAACATGGCAATCGTGTGATTTCAGAATATTTGATTGGTGCAATTTCATAATTGTTCGTCAATAAAGCATAATTAAAATTGTGTCATATTGGTGCATTTGCGGCTATCGTGTGATCTCAGCTTAACTCGTAAGATTTGTCAAAACAATCGTGTGTGTTTCCATAAAGGATGAACGTGTAAAAATTATCTTACAACACATTTCAAATTTAAATAAATGGTTTATGAATACTGCTCTTATATGTGCTGTTTCCAAATGACAGGCGATGGACTGAGTGCTATTCAGGCGCGGATTCAGGGGGGGGGGGAAGGGAAATTTCCCCCCCGTAAATTTTAAAAATATGTTTTGTTAATTTCGATAATACAAGAATTCCCAATAATAATATTTTTTTTAATGTACAAAATTTTTGGGAATCCCAGCAAGGTTTTTTTTTTGTTTTTTTTATGGAATCTCTAACGAAAT
Organism: Pollenia labialis; assembly: GCA_949318255.1. NCBI lineage: Eukaryota > Metazoa > Arthropoda > Insecta > Diptera > Polleniidae > Pollenia > Pollenia labialis. The sequence continues at coordinate 83,048,752 of OX439143.1, forward strand.
TTTCAATAAGTATTTTTTTTAATTTTTTTTTTATTGAATCTCTAACGATTTTCAATAAGTATCCATATCTTAATCCTAATAGTTATTTATTATATATTTCCAAAGAAACATCAAGTTTACCGTATTCAATTACTTATTATTCTACATTCAATCCCAGCAGGTGCCATCGATATCCAAAGACTAAACGTTTGACTTGATAATGTGTTATATGAATCAAAATTCTACTCGATAATTTTTGACGAAAGCAGTGATTTGTCGGTAAAAAGCCAGATTTCCTTATCTTTAAGATATTTTAACATACAACAATGTATTGGCTTTGTTGTAAACGCATTTGAAGAGGCTTCAAAAGATACTGATGACGTTGATGTGTCAATTGATGCGAAGGCACTATCATCAAAAGTTCTTAAAGCTTTGACAAATTTTGGTCCCGACCTAAAAAAATTGTGTAGGAGTTGAAACAGATGGGTTTCCTCTGATGTCAGCAGAAAATGAAGTTGTTAAAAAATCCTGGAAACGCGACAAATTGCGAAACAAACGCCTTGCTATTCCCATAAATCAAACAACTCAATTTCTAAATACAAAAAAAAGGGTCATTAATACAAAAAGTTGTTTCATTTGTTAAAGAAACGCCAAAATCTTTTAAATCTAATCATCCCAAGCGAAAAACAGTTTTAGCAAAGTATTTGGGAGTTAAACTCTTCATTATGCGTCTTTGCAACAAGTGTTCATCATATAGTAGAAGCTTTGGAACAAATATCTGAGTGGAAAGGTAGTATCTCTACCTTTATATTAAGGAATTCAATTAGTACTTTTAAATTTATTTGCGGAATATACATATTAAGTGAGAAACCTTTTGTAACACAGTAACAAAAGCAAGATATAGATCTTCAAAAATGATCAAGCCTTATCAAAATTTTAATCATGTGCCGTGAAGAAAAAAGAAATAAAGCCGAAGAACAATTTAAAGACAAGATTTTAACGAAATAATCACATCCAAAATGTTGAAACTACCGAGTTGTAGGTTACATTCCTCTTATTGAATTTATTTTAGAAGTTCTCATAACAACTTTCCCAATAGATATCCCAAATGTATTGAACATACCTAAACTTCTACCCCAAAGTCATATACAGATACAAAACTGTTAAAACCACAACTAGCTGATGAGCTGATTATATTTGATAAAAGAGATAAACACCTACTAAGATCTAAACTTGAGCCTGATCTATTAGATAACGTTGTAGATGCTTTAAGAAACTTTGATGAAGATATCTTTCCAAATCTAAGAAAAATATTCAAAATTTTCGTTTCAATGCTCGTCAGTAAAGCTACGAGCGGGAGGTCATTTCCTACACTTCTTCGAATAAAAACATGGCTCGGATCAACATTGACAGAAGGTAGACTCTACTGTCTAAGTTTGCCTCACAAGGAAATCATAAATTGCTTATTTAAAAAGATTAATGTATATTGAACTGATCTTATATTTTATTTAACCTTTTTGTTGAGTTTTTTTAATTAGGGTAACGACTTTTTTGGACAACATTTCTTCATCCCACCACGCTATGGGCTGTTTAGTATTTACAATGGAAATAATTTTTTTAGGCCATTTTTGCCAACAAAGTTTCCGCACCAAAACTCATCTATCAAAACATCTATCATTTGCCATTAAAATTTAGTTTATTAAAAAAAAATCGCGAATTTGAGTCGCGATTTTTTTTGCGCCCTTCTTCCTTAAATGGTAAGATCTTGTTATATTTATGAAATAATTAGAAAATACTTAAAATTTTGTAATTAAATTTTAATTTTGTATAGTAAGGAGAAAAACTGAAATTCAAAACATTATCGCGTTTGGTACGGAAACTTTCTTCACGATCGCGAAAAAGTAATACATAATTTCTTAATATTTGTTCACGGTCTATAAGGCTACGCGATAAAGAATTTGATAGTCGCAAAAATTGCAAGAAGTACGTACCCTAATACACATATTGTTTTTAATAAACTTTTAAAAAAAATTTTTTTAATTTTTTGCATCATACAAAATTTCCCCCCCCTACGGCTCAAGCTGGATCCGCGCCTGGTGCTATTCATATAAATTTTACTACATAAACAATCGCCTGTCATTTGGAAACAGCATATTAACGTTTGCGTACGGTAATTTCTTCTCAAAAACTCTAATTTTTAGAAGGCCGTACGGTAATTAAAAAATAAAATTTAACATCCCTGAGTCTCATATACATTTAGCATCAAGATAATAATAGTCGGAGTAGCACTTACAAAATTTCAGCGTTTGGAGTCGGAGTTAGTACTTTTTTCGGGCGACTCCACAGCCCTGGTGTAAAAAGCTGTAATGCAAACTACGCTTTAGAAATAATTGCGAACTAATATAACAAACAATTGCTTACAAATTGTAGCGTGTTTACGTGAAACGAAAGAAGAAAACACTTTTGACATCACCACCAATTTGATAAGCAATTCACTTTCTTTTTAGCTGTTTTTTAATCTATTTCTGGAGAAAAGACGCAGTATAATCTTTTAAAAAAACAAATGCTTTTTGTTTTTGAAAACTTTTTACAAACAACTATTTGTTTAAAATAGCGGTTACGTGCGGGACTTAAAATATTTGCTAAGTGTGACCAATGCTTAAGAATAATAAAAAAATTGATTTATTTTAATCCCTGGAATTTTGTTTTTCTTATTCGTAGTATAAATTCTACTTTTGCAAATTACAGATGATTGCTTGAAGTTCATGCACATCTCTTATCTGTTTTTTAAAAATTTTTATTATGTATTATAATACGATTATGTAAACTTTTGATTTATCCTGTTTGTTTGTATATTATTAGTTGACTTGTATGTGTAAACATCGTTTCATATTTCGTTTTTTTCTCTATTTTTTTTTAGGTTAAACCATCCGATAGTTCTTTGTTAAAAGTGACGACACACACAAAAGCACATGGAACACTTCAATACAAGATAAAAATACTAAAGGATCTTCCATTGGATGAACAATTATTTGTCCATGTCCATTCACCGGCAACAATGCAAGATATCCAAGTAAGTATCTATTAAATAAATAATTCATTCTTGTCTTGTCTGTCTTGTCTTCTCTCTTCTTTATTTTCAACCGACTTTATTAAATATGGAAATTTAAAAAATTCAATTTAACTCGATAACAAAATATTTATAAATAAATCTCTAGATTAGAAAGATAATTAAATTTAACATTAAACAAATAAAAAATCAATTGCCTGTGGGGCAAAATTCAAGTTGTTTGGTTGAATTTGATTGTTTAATGAGGCTGAAAATGTTTGAATTTTTAATAACAATATTAAATACTTTTCGAATTAAGACTTGAATTACAACTGTTTTTCTGAGTAAAAGGAAATTAAGAAAAAATATGTCTTTTTTGAAGGGTTTTTGTTTTTAATTTCAAGCTTAATAAAATAAATTTCAATTATTTAATATTTCTTTGATCTAAATTTTAAATTATTGTTTTGCTTCATTAAACTGCACATGTTCTATGAGATTGCAACAGTTAACTAAATTAAAGAGATGCACTCAATTATACAGTAAGAGACAAAATTTTTTACGAAATTATAACAAACTAGATGTTTGGTCCCGGCGATGGCTGGGATTTTCCAAATATCATTTAGGTACTGGAGAATTTTGATAATAACTTGACCCCAGCGCTATCTACCGGACCAAATTTCATCAGGAAATTTACTGCCTATTTCACGATGTCACTCGAACGCTTTGAGAGTGTGTTTTTGTTAAGCATGTAATGTGTGCAAACGAAAGCGTCCGAGTGACATTGTGAAATAGGCAGTTATTTTTGTTTAATAAATATATATTGTGAATTTCAGCCAAATCGTTCCATAAATTAAAAAAAACTTAAATATCACTTCAACAGCGCTGCCTTTCAGGGTAAAACTTTAGAGAAACCTAGTTCCAGACTTAACTAACTTATTGTCCAAGTTTAGTGGCAATCGGTCCAGCGCCTTTTGAGTTTTAGTAACACGTACCCGAACACGTACAGTGTTCGAAAATGAACACTAAATATCGTTCTTTAGTTTTTGGTTCGGTATATTTGTGGAAAATCATTTAAAAAAATAACGTTTCCCTTAGTCCTCTTTCGAACACAAAAATAATATTGTTTTTATCAAACGCAGCAAAAGATGAGAACATTTAATTCCGTTAGGTTTTTTTTATTCCACAAACTTCTTAATCCATGTAAAAAAGAAACATTATAAAACATTAAAATAAAATGTTTGTCTACAGTATCACTACAATAGTTCGGTTTTTTGACGAAGAACAGAACATTAAATAATGTTCGGTTCTTTCTTCAAAATAGTTACGGACGGTATTAAGGGTTGTGTTCCTCTACACAATCACTAAAAAAAATTGATATCGTCCTTGGGTGTGTGAATCGCACGCTTAATAATGTACTGCTTATTTTGGAACACTGTTCGATGCAAAACTCGTTCGTTACACTTTATTCGAATTTTGGGAAAATGCAAAAAACATACAGCGCCCGATTTAATGGACCAAATTAGTTGAACTTTTTTAATTATGTAGTGTTATGCCATTCTTGAATTTTAACTTGACATTTGAAAAATTTAAACCAACTAAATATATAAAAATAATACATTATTTAGCTTAATTTCTTCGACCTTCTTAATATTATTTCCTTTCAATAATTTCTCAAGCTCAAGGTCTGTTTTATATAAAGAATATTTATTTAAAATGTATCTCAATGCTGCAAATTATAAACATACCAATGGAACAAAGAATTAATTTTAAGACAGATACGGACAATTTAGCCCAAAATTACAGATATTTAATTTATAAGAATAAGATGGGAAATTAAATAAGTTTATAAACATGTAATAGAATAATTTTTGTTTCCTGTGTATAATTTTTATTAATTTTCATAATTAACAATTTTGTTGTTTCATTAAATTTTGTTTTTTAAAAATTTGTTTGAAATATAAAAAAAAACCAAAAAATCCCTGAAGAAACTATCCATTGAGATAGCGAAATATTGGATAAATTTTAAATAAATATTCTTTATAAAATATTTTTTTTTACCAAGTCCAACTTGTTTAGATGTAAAGAGCATCAAGTGTACTTTGAGTTGTTTACCACTGAATTTATAGACAATTAGGAGAATGCGCTTAGAGGCAAAGAATATCAAGAGTCCTTTTTTGTAAAATGTGAAGTGAGGTCTTTTGTTTTTAATATAAATTATAACACTGCCATTTTGGTTTTATTTTTTTAATTAAGTTAAATATTTCGACTAATTTTTGATATTTTTAATTAGGCTTAAGTTCATAAATTTTAGTTTTCATTAAATTATTTTTATGAAGAAAGGAATTTTACAACATGAAATTAATTAAAATTTATTGAAAATTTTTTATTCATGACTGCCGCGGGGCTCGAACCCAGGCGTTTTTTACGGACAGGTTACCCTTACATGTTTCGATTGTAACCACTCAATCTCTTCAGAGGGCGTTGCCGTTAAGCACTCGCAGCCATCGACGACTGCTGGCAGTCAATAGTCAAACATCAATCTTTAAACCAAATTGTATTTAACCCTTGGTAGATCGAAATTGCTTTAAATGATTATCTACTATTTTAATTGATTTACATGTTCTTCTTTACTTTTGTTTTTTTAGTACTTTTTGTCAAGAATTCTTCTCGAAGTCCAAAGTACATATTTTATTAATTTTTTGCCTTTCTTTTTCTTGTTGACCTTGCTTTAATCAATAATTAGTATTATGGTTATTTTTGTTGAACTGTCAATGGTTTTTAATCCAAATTTTAATTCGGCTAAAGTTCATCAAATTTAATTTACATTAAATTATTTTTATGAAGAAAGAAATTTTACAACACGAAATTAATTAAAATTTATTGATAATTTTTCATTCTCGACTGCCGCGGGGATCGAACCCAAGCTTTCACAGACACGTTATCTTACATGTTACATTTTGTAAAATTCCCAGATAAAAATATCAAAATTAAATATATTTTTATTTCAACATCCAGAGGCGCCTTCATTTGTTACTTGTATAATTTCAACTGTTATAAGGCTTGTATTATTTTTTTTGGAAAATAGAAGTCCTTTTGTTGTTACATTTAATGATGTTTGTCTCAAGGGATTGACCAGTACCAATACCATCATGGGAGGTAATGAACACCAAGTCCAATTTAATAAGTAACGCTATGTTACCTTATGTGACGTAATTTAATTATTAGCCAATTTTTTAATATAGAAATAGAAGTATTTGTGAGTTTAAACTTGTTTTTGCGGCCTGCTGTAAAGTTTTCAAAATGTGGGTTGGTGTAGAATTCGAAAAATATGAGTTTTTAAACAAATAAATTTAAATCTTTCTTCAGTTAATCCGCCATAGTTTTTTCCGTTCCATAATCAATTTTATTATTGTCCAAGACCGAAGTATAAAATTACAAATCGGTATTTTCTTTCCAATTTTCCCCAAAGTGGAGCAATGTCATCCATTTTTAAGAGTTCCTTTTCCATTTTTGCTATAAGCATTCGCTTTGGAGGTTGGCATTTAAAATATAGTTCACTTAGTGTTTTTACCACAGGAGCTTCAGCAGATTTCCAGTCATATATGAGTCGTTCAGTGGATTAAGGGAATGAGTCCAAAAATTTTAAATGGAGAAAAACGACAGAACAGTTGACGTTGACTTTAAAACTAGTTGTTACAACAAAACTCAAAACTTAAATTGCAAAATTAATTATTAGGGCTTCTTTTACAATTTGTAAATATACAATGTTAGTATGTGTGTTTATGTGTTTACAAAACCTGTTAATATGATACAAATACGTTTTTATTGATAAGAGTTTCAGTGGAAAAAGGGAATAAGTCCACCAAATTTTTTGTTGTTAAAATCGATAGCGTAAAAATGCAAATTAATTATGTTTTGACTTTGAGCATTCGTTCGAAAATAAAAAGAAAAAATATCCGTCTAAATACTGGCTTACTATAAAAAGTAAATTTTAATATTTATAATATTTAAAAAATACTATTCAACTTTACTTAATATGCGCAGGCCAAATAATTAAAATATTTTTACGAAATCTTTTCAAATGCTTTTTATGCCCCTAATTTCTATAAGCAGATATCTGGGGCCTAATTCTGGTGATCGAGTACTTTCTCGAGTCGAACGCAATTTTATTTCAGTTGATACTGAACGAATCGAAATTTTTTTTCAGTGTTGTAAAACTCAAATTAATGCTTTACAACACTGAAAAATAATTCCGATTCGTTCAGTATTGACTGAAATATTAAGATATTAAAAATTGTTTTCAAATCGAGAAAGTTCACGATCACGAGTGCCAGAATACGGCCCCTGGTCGTGTTCGTTCCTATCAGTTATCTTTACCTATCCGGTAAAACTATTTTGGTTCTTTCAACGTTAATTTTGCATACGTGTTTTTTCCTTCAAGTTTGCTTTTAAAAATGGCAACATTTGTATTTGTATTAATTTTTAGAATTAACTGTCAAAAATCGATGACGTAAAACACCCTACAGTTTAACCAGTAGGTAAGACATACATACGTGTTAAAGTTATGAAGAATTCGTTACACCATAGATATCTTAACACAGCTTGAAATATATTTGTAGGAATTACGGGCATTAGCAGGAAGGTTGAAACTTACGACGAAGGTTACGACCGATCTGCACTCACTGCACTTACTAAATTAGAAACTCTTCAAACCACAGCGATATCATACCAGCGATCAAAGGTCGAATTCATATGTAATAAAGCATAAAGTTCGATTACAGTTACGCTTCCGATTGCTGCTATCTTGCAATGAACTAAGTACAACAACAATTTAAAGAACATACAAAATTGGCAGGTAGCGAAAGCTCGAAGAGTGGCAAGCAATAGAAACAAATAAGAGTGATTAAGGCGAATTGACTAGAAGGTGAGGTCAACTCTACAACAACACTACTTCTGTGGTCGGGTTGTCAAAAAAATTGCTAGTAAAAAAATAGGTTTGTTTACATAAAAAAACTTTGACAAGTCGACCACCGAAAAAAAACACCATATGTTGACTTGACCCCACCTTCTAGTCAATTCGCCTTGAGAGTGATTAAAAGCAAAGTTAACAAGTGATTAATGCAATATAAATGCAAGCGTGGACTTATTCCCTTATTCCACTGAAAATAAAAATTTTGTGTTTCGTACAAAAAAGTGTTTTGTCTTTAAAAGGGGGTTTCCGTTGAAATTCGAAAACAAAATTTTTACACGCTAAATTTCAAAAAAGCCAAAAATGGACTCATTCCCTTTATCCACTGAACGATTCATATGTACATACACATACATATGTATGAAAATCGCTACAAAAATATTTTAGTTTTTATATTTATGTATAAGTTAACATTAAAACCCTGTTGAATTTTTCATAATAATTTTAAAAAAACTAAAAGTTTTATCTGTGGTAATTCCTTTTAAAATATGTAAATTAATTAATTAAAAATTAAATTCCTAAAGGTATTCGAAAAAATAAGAACCAATTAAAGAGCGGCAATTTAAAAACAAAGCATTATGGAAATTCTTCTAAAAAGGAGTCTGACATCGCAATATCATAAGTAACAAAGATTGTCACGAAGCAAAGTGACTAATCGTTACTGGTGCATTCAATATAGTGGTTTAGGCAAAGCAAAAACTGAACAAGCGTAGAGACCAGAGTTACTGGTTGGAAATCGAACCCGCGACCCCGACACTAATAAACTAACTCACAACCAACTAGCCTACCGGGGCACTCATAGTGCGTGTTACACGCTTATATGAGACTTAACTTAAGAATAAGAGTCAGACGGACGGCAGTGAGCATGAGTGAATAGATGTGTCAGAGAAAAAGAACAAAATGATTACCAGATTTTAAAATTAGTGTTGGCTTATTATTGGCTTGAGATTGTTTTCGCTGGAATAAGCTCTGAGCACTCCTCTGTTTCGAAGCCAAAATGTGTTTCAAGTAATACATAAACATCTTTGAAGACCCGTACATCCAAGCTAAATCAAATTAGGTCAAGAACCAGGGCAGAGTGATATCTCTATGCAGGAAACCAGAGATGCCAACAATTCAATGCCAAAACGTGCCAACCGAGCAGTAACATACAACAATTTTTATATGCGCTGAATAATGCGCTTTATATGTCAAAAATGTATTGCTTCGCCATATAAAATTCATGTCTTCCGTCAGCGCAGTGGTAAGCGAAACGTTTTATGTTTCTCCCTTACAAACCTGCTTCGTTGGAAGCTCCATTTTTTATTGGGAGGATTTGATTCCCCAGCTTTCTATTCTATTGACCGAAGCAAAAAATGTGTACACATATAAAATTGAACTAAAGACGAAACAAGAGGGTACGAACGGAAGTATTTACTCACACTATAAAAGCGGACATGGTTTTATGCATTTGCGCTGATTTGTAACACCTTAAATTAACTTTCAGTATGCCGATCGACTCAGATTTACTTTAAGAGCCGATCTAGTGCTGTCCGTTAACACGGCCATGTTAACCTGTAATTTGATGAAATTTGGCACATTGGGACAAAGCCTGCTGAAAATCGGTCCTTAATTTTACTTGCCTCATTTATGTTGGTATTTAGATAAAATTTGGTCCAAACTTATTTTATTGCAATCTAAATCATCTTATGAAATTTTATTGGAATCGGTCCATATTTTACCATGGCATTCATACAAACAAATACTACTACTGAAAAAAGCTTTTATTGCTCTTACTTCCTTATAAATTTTGCATAGAAATTGGCGACAATAACTTTAACGGTAGCTACTGAGTCATGACAAAATGTTGTGCTGGTTGGTCCAAAATATATCATAGTTCCCCCCTCCTTAAATCTCTTATAGATAAAGATATCTAAATAATGTTAGGCACGAAGAACTTTTACATGAATCTTACTTCCTGATTTTAGAAAATTAAAACAAGTGAGTGAGTGAGAAATTATATTGAAAACTATCGTCATAACAAAATTTTGTTTAAGCAGGTCCATAATTGCCCATGGGTCCCATATAGCGAGGAAATACTCGCAAATATTGTTTCAATATATGTATTGTAATGTAGGGAATCATATGGTCGGGCTTGATCGACTATACTTTCTTACTTGTTTTTAGTTGCTGTTTTTAAGTGGCGATTATTTCTGAATATGCGCCAATTTATGCAAGTGAACATTGAGAACAAATAAAAACCGCACCCAGGAATATCAAAATCTGACGCTTGTTTGAGCAAAGGGTGAACGCAGATTAAACATATTTTTCGATTAAAAAAAACTATTTTTAGCGAAAAATTTTAAAACATATTATGGTAACCTTTTGAATTTGTTGAATATTGTTTAATTAGTCTAACATGAAGAAGCACAAATAACATGTTCGGAGAATGTTATTTGTGAGTACTCACTAAAATAATGTTTTTTAAAAGGTGACTTTCAACTATAGAAATTCTTCTGTCAAGTAGTAATTTTCTAATTGATTACAATTCTACCAGTGAATTTGTGGGATGGTTGTAAATCTTTGATTATTTAAATTTCTATACTCTTGATGTCTGTTCATTTTACATTTGATATGTAGTTGTATAAAAAGGAAAACTAAATATTTGTTTGTTAAAAGTATGGCATAATTTGTTCATGTAAATATGGTTGTTAAGTACTTTATCCAACTCTTAACATACTTATTTCTGTACTAACTTCGAAGTACATGTACATGTTTCTAAACATTTAAACACATATAAATATTTATAAATGTATATATGTTTATGTATAGATTCATGTTTATGTGAATATGTATTAAATTAAATCCTTTATTTGTATACATACAACGATAAAATATTTATGAGTTTTTATTCTGTAAGCTACACACATTTACGAGATACTTTATTTGCATCTGCTACTGTTGTTGTATCTTTATTTTATTATATGCAGTATGTGTATAAGTATATGAGTTTGTTTTATGTATTTATAGTTTATTGTTTGCATATAAGTTTTATTATAGATAGTTGATTACACTTTCATAAATACTTTTCCTGCATTATATCCTACTGCAAATTGAAATGTTTGCTGTGGTTTTTTCACATTGCGTTGAATCTGTAAAAGTTTATCAAAACTGTTTTTCTAATAAGTATAATTTTAATTTAAATTTATTTTCTAACTTTGCTTTTAAACTCAATAAAGTTTGCTATTGAACGCAAAAAGTCACATTTGATCAGACCAAATATTTGTTACATCGATATCCGTTCCATGAACGAAAGAACATCATAAGTGAAAAAGTAAATAGAAGAATCTCTTGTAATTTAAAAGTTGTGTGAGTAAGTGGTTTTAAGTAAAATTAAATTAAATATAAAAATAAATTTTCAAAAATTACCTTAAAGGCCAAAATATAATACTCATAAGCTGGCTTAAGCTACTGTCAAAAACAACCAAAAAAATTAAAAAAACAAAAACTAAATCAAAAAATTTGTTTCGCAACTGCCATTTTCATAAAATTTACCAAAAAGTTTTCTTAAGTTCAATATGGTTCGTCGCATATGAATCACATGTATTTGCACAATTGCTTAAGCCAACTTAAGCATATTATAGTTGGGATTTAAAAATTCATGCACAACTAAAAAAATAGAATTTTTTACTTACTGCCACAGGTATACATAATAAAAATGCATTCCTAAAGCATTAAGCGATTGGGTAACGAAACAATTGCAATTTGACGATCACTTGACATTGACTTAAATATGAACTCTTAGCTCTAGAACTCAATTAAAATACAAAATAAAAATATGCTTCTTAAAAATGCTTTAAACAACTATTGAACAATTTAAATTTATTTGCAAAAGTATTTAATATTCAAGCATATTGCTTTACATTTATCCTTTTCGGTTTGTTTGCATCCTTTTTTTTCAAAAGAGCACAACGATATCGACCACAATTACAAGTAGAAAGGAATGCAAATTTCTACAATTACTTACATGTAACTAAATATTATATTTTATCATTGTTGTAAACAAATTTTTATATAAATACTTTAAACTTTTATCTTTTTCCCATATACCAGAACATATACATACCTACAAGTACGAAACAAACGAGTTATTTTTGTAAAAACAAAAAAAAAAAAATATTTTTAGATGTGAAAACCATAAAACTTTTACTTTTATAGTTGAGTGTATCTTTATTCCTTTTGCTTAATTTTATTTTCTTCACCTAGTCATACATTTAAAGGATGAAATTCTTCCGCAAAAATTTATTATTCGCTTTATTTCACCGAATTCAAACATCTTAAAGATTAAATACTTTTCTATAAATCCACCTACGATTTTATTAATTAACATCACACGGAGGATACCTTGTAGAATTATAAGCCTTCGTTTCTTCAAACTTTTGCTACATTTAAAGATATTGCATATAAAAGTCAAATATAGTCTGGCCAGACCATGTAGGACATAAACAAGGATATTTAAAAAAAATTGAATTTTCTTTTAAAAACATTTAAAATTTTCGGAAGTTTATAAATTTCGAGTATTTTCCGTTTGTTTTTAAGCCTTAGATTACAAATAAGTAGAGTTTTTTTCCCGGACTTTTTCGATTCCCGGGAAAGCGGGATTTTTTTTAAATTTCCCGGGATCCCGGGATCCCACTCCATATAAATAATACAAAGTAAATTTAGTTTTTAATTAATGAAAACAACTTTTATAAAAATACGTAAGGGAACTTGTTTACAAAAAAAGTAAAAGAAATGGTTCAATACTAAAAAATTAATTGAAGATTGAAATACACACAGAAAAAATCAAGTTAAAAACGTAGAAAACAAGGTTGGTTTAACATTTTTCGGTGTTGCTTTTGCTTCATACGTTTTTCATGTTAATTCAACCTAATTTTACAATTACTTGCGAACAACGTTTGTTTCTTTTAAAATAACTATAATTCATGTTAATTTATCATTGCAGTAAAGTTAAAGCTAAATGTCATTTATATTGAAATGACAATCCGAATCACGTTGAATGAAAGTTATTTCAAGTTGAAACAACGTGAATTTCACGTAGAATCAAATTGGTTTGAGTGTGTTATAACAGTGTGAAGAAGCTTCAGAGACAACATATGCATTTATTGAAGAATAATTCAATACACTTACCCCTGTCTGTAACACCTGCTTCACTTATTTTGTATTCTCCTTTATCAACAGAAGCATCAGCAGAATGGCCCAATATGGGTTTCGTCATCATTCTACTTTGAAAACTTGATGTACTATTTAACTTAATAATTTTAATTAAAAGAATACGGGAATTGTCTTCATATTTTAAGAATAAAAATAAAAAAATTAACATACTTAACTATGTATGCATGTTAATTTAACAAGGTAAACTTTTTTAATATAAACAGGTTTTTTAATGGATTCAATATTGAATCCATATTTAATTAAATTTTAATATTTTTTTATTTACTTTAACAGTGAATAATATTAAATAAGCGTGATTTAAGATTATTTTAATATTTTTCATTCGAAATTAATATGAAATAATGATAAATTTAAACAATGGGCATACTCTTGCAGAAATTTACTATGATTCTCAATCAACATTTTTCCATGTTAATTTTACATTGGTATTTTTTTCTGTGTGTAGGAACTTGAATTATTATTACCTCACGCTTTTATAACATAAACATAACAATTTAATTCATAGAACAATAATAAAAACAAAATAAAAATTGAGGTACTCAAGATATAAGATCAAAAAGTTAATTAATAAAATAGATAAAATATTTTAAATAAATATATAACATTTTAACGGCTTAGGAAATAACTTTCGTAAGTCGTCAAAAAGTATATTTCTGATTTGATTTACGAATTATCATGTTACCGAAAAATTTCGTTAATTTTTTACCGAGGTTGGACAAATAGTTTAAAGTCCACCGTTGTAGCATGCTTCGGATTCACAATCAGAAGCAATTTTTTCTTTTTTATAAATAACGTCTATATCAGTCAATTGCATGTCAAGGTTTTTCAAGTTGTATGTTGTAGTATCTTCACTGGTATATAAACCAACACAAATTGAAAAAATTTGTGTTTATCACCAAATAAACATATCGCTCCTTCATTTCATCAGTCATATCTCAAAAATCTAAAATTTTAAGTAACTTTAGCAAAGTTTTCCTTCACACCTTCTTGTATTATATCTCAAACTGAACCGAAGTTATAGGAAAATATATCTTTAAATCGGTACATTTTGAAAACTTTAATCGCATTTTGCCAAGATCGTTTGTTTTTGTAGATATGACTATCAGGGGTGTGCTAGAAATCGCAAACGCATAACGCAAGAATTTGGAAGTTGTTTTTAATAAACTTTAAACCTAATTCTTATACTTTTTGGTTTAAAATCCTGTTGAATATGGAAATATTTGTTTAATAGTTGTCATACAATTCTTTAATTGCAGAAATCTGATTTAAAAACGACTTTTAAAATTCTTGCGTTTTGCGTTTGCGATTTCCAGCACACGCCTGTATGTTGCAATAAAGGATTGATATGTTTAGGACTTGTTCATGGACAATGAAACTTTACTGCCTGCATCTTATTTTGAATTAATGTACTTTATGCGCATTTCACTGGTTGCTTAGGCCAGATCATCAGGAAACTTCATCCATAAAGATTTTAGAAAAACTAAAGATATTGTAGTGGGGAATGTAAGGAGAGATTTATTGTTGATGATTTTGTTTAAACTTTGATATTGTTACAATTAGAACTGTTGCGGTAATTCTTATACGCTTAACAGTTTTATTTGGTTTAATATCTTTAGTTTTTCTAAAATCTTTATGCCAAAACTTATTATAAGCTATTTCTATGCATTCATGTTTTTATAGCTGATAATGGATATGTCACATAATTTATTATATTCATATAGAAATTTGAATGAAGCAGCATATTATAATACATACACAGAAAAAATTATTTTTCGAATTCAAACAAAAAATTTGTAATATCAAAACATTTTTTGTCTGAAATCGGTCCTACAAACAAATTCGCATATTCAAACAATTTATTTGCATTTTGTTTACTAAAAAAAAACACTGATTTTTTCAAACAAATAATTTACAGAATCAAACAAAAAGTTTACTGGAATTCATATAAATTTCAAACAAATAATTTTGCTGAATCAAACAAAAATTTTTTGCACAAGCAATGACGCGC
Source organism: Pollenia labialis (assembly GCA_949318255.1). Classification (NCBI taxonomy): domain Eukaryota; kingdom Metazoa; phylum Arthropoda; class Insecta; order Diptera; family Polleniidae; genus Pollenia; species Pollenia labialis. The sequence goes on from OX439143.1 coordinate 83,063,971, forward strand.
ACCCAAGCTATCACTGAAGGAGAAGATGAAGGCAGAAGCAGAGCGGCGGCTGGCTTTGAGACACATTTTTTTGTTGAAATAATTTTTGAACGAAGTCTTGTTTAAACACACAATGTTTTTCTTCATCACTCACTGTTGCTGTATCCTTTCCTTGGCTAAAGAATAAGAAATGTAACAAACAACGGCAGCAGACCGACTCGATATGTTTTTCGTCATCATTTTATTTTTGTATTTGATGTATTTAAGTAAACAGTTTTCAAAAATTGAATACGGGATTTTGTTTTTCATTCTTTTTTTTCCAACTTTGAAACCAACCAAAAATTTATTTTGTTTCTTATAATGTTGTTGTTGTTTCTGTTGTTTAAAAAAGAATGAAACCTTTTTTTACCTGTTATTTTTGTTTTGTTTTTTTACTAATAACCTCGTCGCGCTATTTTATCATCTTTCTTCTTGTTGTACTTTTTTAAAGCGTCCAAAAATAAACTGTATGTGTTTTGTGTTGTTGTTCTTATATTTCACATAAAGAAGTGTTGCTTACGATCAAATAAAAAATGCAAAAAACCACAGCATTAAAGAGCGTTAAATATTTCATACAAAATTATGAAAAATTGAAACCAATAGCGCGTATATTATATTATTGAAAAGTTGTCAACATTTTTGTTGGTTAAATTAAAATCAAACAAAAATATTAATTGAATCAGTAAAAAAATTTGTAGAAATTAAAAAAAATTTCAAACAATCGTTTGTTTGAAAATAATTCGGCAATAATTTTTTCTGTGTACGGCATCAGCAAATAAATAAGAGTTTTGAATTGATTTTTATTATTGATATAAAAATCAAAAATAACTTTTATTTTTCATTAAAAAATATAAAAATCAAAAATAACTTTTATTTTTTATTTAAAAAAATAAAAATCAAAAATAAATCTTATTTTTTGATTTTGATTTTTCTGAAATTATAGGGAATTTTGTTTTTCCCGGGAAAACGGGAAATAAAATAATTGGAATTCCAGGGAAAACCCTACCAATAAGTAACTTCCCTAGAGGGAAGCGAACTGACACTGAAGTAGTCCCGTGATAGGTCTTTGGTGGTAGGGACCGGTTCCAGTTCTAACACTTTATATGAATAAGACCTATCACTTTTACATGGGGTTGTCATTGGAGGGGGTCAATTTACGCTATTTGACCAATCACAGGTCTATTCTCAATGAACGTGCTTAGTGTCAGTTACTAAAATGTAGTATTATTTAAATACAATGTAGTATTATTTCAATAAAACTAGTCCAAGAATTAAATTTAAAAGCCAAATTTTAGAAATTACCAAAAAATGTGTCACATCACCGCTAAAGACTGTTCTGTAATTCATTACTTTTTCTACCTTTTTGTTCTTTATAAACCAGTTAAGGGATTGGTTCTTTTTTCACTGGTCATGAGTCCTTTCTTTTTGTACTTGTTCTATTTTCACAAATCCCAGGACCAGTCGGTTGTACCAATTGACACAAATTTCCCGCAGGGTTACTATCAGAAAGATTTCCATTTTTTTTAAGCGTTGAAGTGAATTTGCATTTATAAAATCATTCTTATTTGACGCTTATTCGTGGCGTGGCGCTACCTAACGCGATGATGAAAATTGCCTAAAAGCCTAAAAGGGGTCATATAAATACATACGTTGGTTTCATACGCGATAGCAAATGTATATCCAAAGTTAACAGACTTCTTATACGATTCAGACTTTTTTATCAACGTTTCTCTCAGATATCTGGAAGACGTCGGACTATTTTGCTGGCTGGGTTATTTCTATGAGTGTCATTTTGATAGAAATTATAATTCTGATAGAAATTTTATATATTTTTCTTACTATACATACTATCATTCACTTTTAATACAAAACGACATTCCTTTTCATCTTGTCGATTGCATCCATTTTGGTTTGTATGTGCGGATTTTAATATTGTTTGTATGTGTGCATCTTTGTATATTCCCAGTTGGCCACGTCTTTAAGATTTTAGTGAGAATGGGTCCATGAAACCGTAAAATCTTTTACAACCGATCTGTGAATTAAATCAATTTTTTCAGGAGAGCCAAAACCATTCTAAATCAAACTATGGGCTAGATATTCCACTTTATGAACGATGTTGTTACGTTAAGAAATCTAAATCGGCCCTTTTTCTAGAAACTTTTAGAACCGTGTTTATGGCGTTTAAAATGTGACATCAACATCTCAAAATCGAAAAAACCACAGGCATAAGGACCATTTAAAACAAATCGTCAGCGACATTTTTGAACAAGTGTTGAGAAAATCTTGCAAAATGACAAGAGCGTCGGTGTCGCACAACAACGTTTCGTTAATATTTCATTATTTTTTTATTATGTGTCGACGATAAAATAAACTTGATTGACAAATGAGCCAAAATATCCCATATTTCATTGTCAATATCCATGTGAGTGACAACGTTCTCAATCTGTTCCCCAAGGACCATGAAGTCGGCAAAGTATTTTTCTAAAATATTAAGAGAGTTCCAACCCGTCAGCTGTAAAGCAGCAACTCGCTTTTAAAATGCATTGTACTAGGGAGTGGTAAGTAGATTCTAAAATCGATTTTCGATTTTTCGATTGAATTTTTTATTTCGGTTTTTGAAATCGATTAATCGAACCTCAAAATCGATTTCAAAATCGTTTAAGATAAATTTGCAAACTTAATCATTATATCACAAAGGGGGATACACCAGCATCTTTTTTGCCAAACTACGATTTTAACAGTGGGCAGATATGACTGTTTATAATACTGTTTATAATTTTCCTGCAAAAAGTGAAAATGTGTAAATTTTGAGATGGCCTTTAGAGGAACAAGAGGAACGATATGTATTTATGTACATTTCACATTAAATTGTGTTCTTGTGTAGCATCTTGCGTCACATAAAATGAAACCACTTTTGATCGGAATTGATTTCTGTGACAAGCCTGAATGTATGGATAATATTTCAAAGGATTATTGCAACAGTTCCTGATCGGTGGCGACTTTTTCTTTGCTTATGTGCTGTGAAAACAATATGATTATCGATCCCACCCTTCTTTATTATTTCATCAATTTAACAAAATAATTTTAACAAATAGAAACGGGGAATTTTTGATTATTTTTGCTACTTAAAAAGTCGCCAATAAAGATAAATCTACGATATGACAACACTGCCTATCCTAGCATTTACACTTGGAAGTAAATTTCTTGAAAGTCGCAATACTCTCACACTTTTTCACTAACACACAAAATTTTGGTACTTTCAGCCAATCGGTTGTTTCTTCGATTTTTCGTTTATAATACGTATACTCTACTTGCAAGAAAGTACTTTCACGTGTAAAGGCCAGGTATACTAGAAGAAACAAACAAACACACATACATGGTACAAACCATTTTGGTGAATATTGGCCACTATTACGGTTCACAACTCAAATAAGTTGATTTGTAATTTTTGTGTTATGGTTTACAACTTTGTTGAGTTGAGTTGGCACAACTGAGTTGAGTTGTGAAACCTAAAATGGGCCATATTTCAAATTAATGATATTCAAACAACGTTCGTTTATGGTTCAGTCGTCTAGGGGGTTGAGTTTTGAAACTGAGAGTCCTCTGGTTCGAATCTTGTTTTTTCAAAGAGAATTTTTTTTTCATTTTGATGTTCTAAAAACGATTTAAAAAAATATTTACGAGTCTAAGATTTTTAAATTTAATTTTTAATGAAGTTTTTAGAATTGTTAATATGTATGTATGTATGTATGTATATGTAAAAATTATTTAGGTTTTGTCTAGTTGCTCTGTATTCTGCTCGCACAATGGTGAAGGGTATATAAGATACGGCACAGCCGAATATAGCACTCTTACTTGTTGTTTTTCACTCTGCTTCTGCTGTGTTTTTAGAATATGTTGATTTTCACAAAGCTGACTTTTAGTGTTTGGTACGGTACGGTATGTTTGGACTGTTTTGATCACCGTCCATTGATGACTTTAATTTCTGAAGAACCAGAGCCCCTATATTAAAGTTGAAAGTATACCAAGGGTACTAATAGGTAAATACGTAAAACTACAACTTTAAACTTAGAAAACTGCATAAACATAATTGATAGATTTAATTAAGATTAAATTAAAAATTTTAATACAAATTAAAAAAATCGATTTTAAATACCCAATAATCGATTTCAGAATCAAATCACATACGTAAATTCGATTGCAAAAAATCGATTTATTTTACCACAAAATCAATCTTCGATTGGAATCGAAATCGATTTACTATTCCCTGCATTGTACAATGCAGACGTATAGAATTTTATAATTTAGCTCTCTCCCAAAGTCCAAAATAAAATAATTTCGATGCGTTCACTTTAAGCTCGTTAAACTCGATAATACATTTTTGACTTTGACTGCGAAGTATTAAGATGTTTTGGAACTCAGCCATGTTGTTAGGGGTTTTACGAGGCACAGTGGCAGAAAATCATTTTTCAACGGCCAAAAATCTGTAACTTTTTAACCGATAGAGATAATTTTGCAATTGGGAATTTAAGGGCAAAGTTGAACTTTTGATGTTTTTTAGCATTTACTATGCAAATACTTTTGATTGAGATTGAAAATTACGGTATTTTTTATGGGGGATGTTTTTAGTTCAGTGTTTTAAGAACTTCTTAATTTTATTATGATATCTTTATTCATATCAAATTTATAGTATGTGTGTCACTCATATTGAAAGCCTTGTTGTTAATTTACACTATAGAAATAATAACTTTAATGTTTGACTAATGGTATCTGACATGGATAGAGATATCATAATGATATTTTGTAGTTATGTAGAATGAAAAGATCTTAAAATAGTGGGCTAAAAAGCATCCCCATTTTTGATTAAAAAATATCCCAATCCCGGAAAAACGCTTTTAAAAAAATTATTTTTTTTACAAAAATGGCAATACTGTTACTATTTACTACTGGATATTGATCAGAATTTTCCAAAAAATTATGGAAATACATATTAGAAAACGTCACTGTTTTATAAAAATCGGGTCTTGAATTATTAGAATTTTTTACTTAAATTAATTTTTTTTGTACAAATTTTCATATTCGAATGTGTATTCTAAGTCAAATTACAATCCTCAAAAGCTTTTATACTTTAATAGTCTTATTCCTTCAATATTTTCCAGGATTGTAATTTGTATTCAAAACATTCGAATAATATGGAAATTTGTGTAATAAAAAATTACTCAAAATGAGAATATAAATTCCCAGATTCTATTTGTTAATTTTTTTTGTTAAAAAAATTTCATTTCTTTTTTTTTATTAGGGCATGTGGGAGAAAGAAACAAAAGTCAAATTGACTAAACTTGCTTCTACAAGCATACTCCTAACAGTTTCTTTCGAAAAATATAAACGTTTTTATTTATTTCTGGAGAAAATATTGCTTTGTCAGCGAAAGAACACAAGTATTCATATTTATTACTTTTATACGCATATACATTAGCCTCGAATATACCACTATACTTATAGAATAATGCATAAGCATTTTACAATCTAACATTTCATTGCTTCAAGTCTGCTTTCCCACCAATTTTAACCCACTATTGATAACAGTTTGATATAAAACATGATCCACCCGATTAAAAAACTCGAAAAACCGTTAACAAATCAACCCAACAAATCCGTTTTATCCGAATATCTCTAAAGACAAAGGAGATAACCTAAAAATTTAAGCATTTTTTTTAAGTCAGCGTAAGTCTAATTTTGTTGCAATCCATAAAAACATAATTTCTGGCGAATTTTTCAAAAGTTTGAATATCCGAGGTAACCAATTTTAGAGGTCCACAAGTCACTCTCACGACCCTCTTCTTTAAATTAAGTCGAAAGTTGCCCGACTTTCACAGTTTCAAGAATTGCATCAGTTGCAGAAATATTTTTCAAAAAAAAAAAACGTTTGCAAACCATTGTGTTATATTTCAGTAAAATAAAAGGAGCAAACAAATGGTGCAAGTAATTTCATTAATGTTAAAAAAAGTGTTCGACAAACAGTTCCAAACAGTTGCAAAAGTAGATATGGGGTTAAAGAGTACACTTTCAGCTTTCTGATGATACTCAAATCTCTCTAACCCCTTTTGCCACTAACAAGTTCTATTCCACTGAAATTCGGATTTAGCTAAAATATAGAACATGGGTAAACTGTTAATAACACATCAGGTATAAGTGATACAGTGATGTAAGGAACCATTTCTTAAAGACTACTATCCCACTAATATAACGAAAAAATTCGAGCCGTTATTGATAAAAGTTTGCGAGAAGTCATACATAATTTAGTTTTGATCAAATTTGCAAAAATTAATTTTTTTTTTAAACAGCATGCCACACAACATGATACGAATATAATTAAGGGAAAAATATTATGATGTAATATTACGAATATATTTGGTCATAATGTGATTCAATAATAATCGTTATATGGTGACTACAATTATAATTCTTATCATAATATGTTGCTATTAGAATATGTTTACCACAACCATGTTTAGTCTTTTTGTGTAGGAATCACTCGTGTCTATTAGTTTTAAATAATTAGAAGGGAAATCATAATCACAACATTTACCCAACCTTTTGAGCCCAGATCTACAATAAAAAACAAGTCAGAAAGTATAGTCGGTCAACTCTGTCTATATGATAGCCTACTCCACATTAGAAACTATGTGCTAAATTTAATAAAATTTTCTGCAAATTTGCGACCTGTGCTTTGCCCACAAGGTTTACATGAACAGCCAGCAAGCCGGACAAAAATCGTTCATTCAACTCAAAAAATGATTCTGAATCAATCGGTATACGTAAAGAGGTGTGATTAGGACCAATATTTTAAGGTGTTACAATAGTGTGGCCGCAAGTTATATGGAGAATTTTTTTTCGTATTTTCACTTGGCAACAGTGTTGCCAATTTAGCCATTTAGTGGCTAGATTTAGCCATTTTTCACCCTCTTTATCCATTAAAAAATGCGTTTAGCCATTAGCCATTTTTTTTAGCCATTTCTAACTTGTTTAGCCATAAAATTTTTCTTGCCGTTTTGCTTTTAAAAGAACAATTTTTATTTTATTATAAAAATTTATAAAAGCAAAATAAACATTTTTAACAATTTTAACGCCTTTAATTTAAATCACAACTTTTACAAATGTTGAAAATTGCTATAAACGATAATGATGAAACATCTTTCAAAATAAAGGAACAGTATTCCAATATTAAATTTAAAAAATGGATCAACACAAACATCGGTGTTTCTTTCTGGTTGCAAATATTTCAATAAAGAGATGTAGGCGGCAACAATTTTTTTTTGAAATTTCAGAATTTACTATAAAGTTGCTCTCTCTTCCATGGTCTAATGCTGAAGTAGAGAGGGTATTTCGCCAAGTAAACATCGTTAAAAGTAATTTGAGAAATATGTTATATTTAGCAACCGTAAATTCGATTTTATCAATGAAATATTTATACCAACACCACAATAGGGGAGAGGGTACTATGCGTTTGTGCTGATGTTTTTAACACCTTAAAATATTGGCACTAAGCCCACCTTTTCGTATACCGATTGACTCAGAACCACTTTCTGAGTCGAATAAACGATGTTTGTCCGGCTGGCTGGCTGTCCATGTAAACCTTGTGTGTAAAGTACAGATCGCAAATTTGCAGATATTTTAATAAAATTTGGTACACAGGTACTAATGAGGTGTAGGGTATCATATATTCGGGGTTGACCGACTACATTTTCTTACTTGTTTTTTATTGTAGATCCGGAATCAAAAGGTTAAGTAAATGTTGTCCTGATTTATCTTCAAATTAATTAAAACTAATAAGCACTAGTGATTTTTATGAGATGAACAATAACGACATAAAATGTATCGATGATTTAATTTTTTAAATATCTTTCAAAATATTATATAACGTTTATTCTTATTTAAGTAATTGATCTTAACTTACAATTTCATCGTAAACAACTGAAAAACTGTTTTGATATTGAATGTGAATGTGTTTTTATTTAAAAAAAATTTTAGCCATTTTTTCTCGTAAATTAAGCCATTTTTGGTCTCCAAGTTTTGGCAACACTGCTTGGCAACCCCTTAGATTGGTTCCAAATTAGAAAAAAATAATATATAAAAAATTTTAGATCGTTTGCATAGTTATTGGGCGTGCCTTGAGCCCACAAAGTTTGCTAAAAATGCTATTTTTCTTACTATGTGGCGATTTAATTGTTGATAACTTCAGTAATATTTACTTTAGAGAAAAACCTTATTCACAAATATTCTAGGGCTATATCTTATGAACAATGTTGCTCTGTATTAGTTTTCTGTAAAATTAATATTTAATCCAGAAAAAGCCAAATTAAAAAATAACACCGAAATATTCAAATATCGACGCATTCTTTACCTGGTGATTACACTACGTTACAAATTTTCAACAAAGTCGTGACCAAATTAATCTTTATGTAAAATGTTCCCCTGAATCCGAATATGAAGTCAGAATTGTCAAAAGTAGAACCGTTTTTGAGATATTCCAAAATAACCGTTATTCGGTTTTAAAAAAAGATAATGTGACTGAAATGCAAATATCTTTAAACATTTTAAACGGACTATGTATTTCTTTCTTTTTATTGAGAGGTAATAAAATTACTAATATAACAATGGATTGCTAGTGAAGATCAGTGATGTTATACACTTTTTTGGAAAGTTCTTACGCAGTCCCAAAAAACCCCTATTTTTCTCTACAAAAATCCCTACAACTTTCAAATGATATATAGCAAAACAAATAAATCCATTTGTATTAATGGATATAAATTTTATTTAAAGTTGTTCCCAGAATGCATTTGGATGATAATTTTTTATAAAAATCAACTGAATAAGTCTTCTCAGATAATTTTTGTTGATTAAAAACTGATTTAACAGTTGAGCGATTGAAAAAGGATTCATATATAATTCATTGACGAAGAAATAATAAGATTGGCGAAACTAGAAGCCCAAAAATTATTGTCAATTAATGAAAATAAATTAAATTACGAATGTTTTCTTCTTTTATTTCCAAGATCCCTATAACTTTTGTTGTTTTGTTCAAAATAAAATTTGTTCAAATAATCATGACCCATAATTGTGCTGCTTTTATCAAAGAACAAATTAAAAACATGACGATTAAAAATTTATTTAAAACATAATCAAAAACATTATAATTAACGATTGAAAAATAAGATGATAAATACTCACTAATAATTATAAAACTACCATTAAAGTGCTCAAAAAGAGATCACAAAATTGTATCACAAGTTATTCTTTGAGGTAATTCATTGCTAGGTTACCATTTTCTCACACTCACTTTACTATTTCGACTTTACTCCAAAACGTTTTGATTCCCATCTTTTACATATGTATTATATATTTCTTGCTCTAGAAAATAAGGTTCAACAGATCTCCTCAAAGCTGAAATGACGGCAAGCGATGACTCAAAGAAATTTAACAATTTGCATTGCTTCCGTATTAACAAATTTATTAGTATGCTATCACAAATCGAAAAAAGCTCCCAAACGTATAGTTTTCCAACATTACTGAAAAGTCCCTACATTTTAACGATTTCAAAAAATCTGTCCTTTTTTCCCTACGGCTATTTTTTTTAAAAGAAAATCCCTACGAAAATCACTGGTAAGATTGTTCAAGAAATGACAGAGCTACAGGGGACAGCGGACAAAAAAAATAACTTGAAAAGAGCAAAATTGAACAAAACCATAAAATTTAAAATAAAGTTTGAAGTTTTGTCCACTATAACTCATCCATTTAACGACTCATCTTTACAAACGACCCATGGTTATTTAAGAAATTTTATAACCTCTCCAGAAAAGGAAAGAAATACATAGTCCGTTTAAAATTTTTGAAGATAATTGCATTTCAGTCACATCATCTTTTTTAAAAACACAAATAACGGTTATTTTGGAATATCTCAAAAACTGTTCTACTTTTGACAATTCTGACTTCATATTCGGATTCAGGGGAAAGTTTTACATAAAGATAAGCTGTCAGATTTATTTGGTCACGACTTTGTTGAAAATTTGTAACGTAGTGTAATCACCAGGCAAAGAATGCGTAGATATGTGAAAATTTCTGTTTTATTTTTTAATTTGGCTTTTTCGGGATTAAATATTAATGTTAAAGAAAACTAATACAGAGCAACATTGTTCATAAGATATAGCCCTAGAATATTTGTGAATAAGGGTTTTTTCTAAAGTAAATATTACTGAAGTTATCAACAATTAATTCGACACATAGTGAGAAAAATAGCATTTTTAGCAAACTTTGTGGACTCAAGGCACGCCCAATAACTATGCAAACGATCTAAAATTTTTTATATATTATTTTTTTCTAATTTGGAACCAATCTAAGGGGTTTGCCAAGTGAAAATACAAAAAAAATAATAACGTCCACCCTAGTGTTACAAGCATCAGCACAAACGCATAGTACAATCTCCACTATTGTGGTGTTGATATCAATATTTTATTGTTATGGTAATTGATTAAATCGAATTAACGGTTGCTAAATATAACATATTTCTCAAATTACTTTTAACGATGTTAACTTGACTAAATACCCTCTCTACTTTAGCATTAGACCATGGAAGTGAGAGCAACTTTACAGTCAATTCTGAAATTTTGTTGCCGCCTGCATCTCTTTATTGAAATACTTGCAACCAGAAAGAAACACCCATGTTTGTGTTCATAAATTTTATAAATTTATTTAAATTGGCTAATGGCTAAACTCATTTTTAAATGGTTAAATCGGGTGAAAATGGCTGAATCTAGCCACTGAATAGCTAAATTGGCAACACTGATTTTCAGCCACAGTGCGACGTTTTCTTTAAAATATATTTTTAAAAAAATAACCTTGAACAAGAGCGGAAAGCGAAACGTTTTCTTCCGCTTAGCTTTATAAAATTACAATATTTTAAAATTACGACTTCCTAAATTATTCGCTACTTTGCAAACCCTTTATTTACTACTTTCAAGATTTTGAGGCTTATGACGTTGTTAAGAGATGACTTACAAGTTGGCTTGCCAGATCGAAATTGGCAAAAAGCTTGACATTTAAAAGTAAAAGATTGATTTTTCTTGACAGTAAAAAACTCGGTTAAATAAACAAACAAATTTATATTGTTGTTAAATAGAAGATAAACTGACTGACATACATTTTCCTTAACATCGTCGGTAATAAAGGGTAATTTATGACCACTTTTAAGACAAAATCGCTCATGATGTCAGTAAAAACATTGATTATATGTATCCTTTGTGACACTGTCGCTGTTCTTGTTAGCAAATGTACTCTATGGCGATAAACCACAGACAAATGCAAAAATTTTAGCTCATCTTGTCTTCAATAAACATTAATTTTACAATATCGCCAAGAAAACTTCCAAGATGTAATCGATTTCTTCTTGCATATATTTGCGATGACTATTATGTCAACAGCAATTTGGCCAACTGGGTTTCTTGCAATTTATAAATCATGTTTAGTAAATATTGTAGTCGTTTTCATACTGTACATCGTAAATACAGTTTACAATACATGTACATACGTAACTTTACATACATAATATTTTATCTTACTGCAAAACTGTTTGTGTGTGTGTATCTGTTTAAAATTGTAATCTTTCGGATTAATTTTAATAGTTTTTTTACTTACATTAAATTATTTTGTGAAAACTTTGAAAATGCTTTTTTGCCGTATGCACCGAAAGTTTAATTAAAATTATTTCGTTTACAGAATATTTAACTTTTTTCTTTGTACGGAAAAAAGAGAGAGAAACGAAATGTTTAGTAAGTATTATTGCTGTTGCTATTGTTGTTCGGCAAAGTTGTTTAAAACTTTTTAATAATTCGATTCAATAAACAAAATTGTTTATTGTTAACTAAATTTTCGATAGAGTTGGCTATAATTGGGACACGGTAGTTGAATGTGGGGTTTAAAAAAGAATAAAAATTGAAAGGTCTTTAAGAATCTCATTCAAGGTTTTACTTGTTTTTTATTTTATTTGAATAAAAAATACCGTTTAATGCAGTAATGCCAGCTTTTATGCAAAAGGGTCAAATTGAAAAAGAACTAGTTTATTATATTTTTATGTTATTTTGTTCTAAAAGGACTAAAATATACTTTTTTAAGTTAACACCTAAATTTTTTGACATAATAAATTAAAAAAAACAGCAATCGAATGTGATCGTGTTCAAACAGAACTGCGTGGAGACCACATTTTCCATACAATTTGACACAAAAATTTGTCGTGAAATAAATTATTTTTAGCACTTTTTTAATGTTCTCACATAAAGACCATACCATACTTTTATTAAGTTTCATACATTTTGTAAACAAAAAATGAAAATTAAAAGAAAATAAAAAAATAGAACAATAAAATGAGAGAGAATTTGATGTTACTGCCGACATTTTAATTGTGGGCTTTAGGATTTTTGCCTGAAGTTAAACTCAATTCTGTTTGAACACATGGTTTTATTTTCAATTCAATTTAGGTACTCGTATAGCAGAGCTGCAAAACAATCGTAGGTAACGGGTCCGCCATCTAACGTTTTTTTTTTGTGAATGGTAATTAGTATTATCCTTCTGCTGAACGAATATTGTTGAAGCCAACTGACCATCCAATGCGTTTTCGCTTCGCTAAGTGGGCCTGTGATCGACTTACAAAAGATGCCGATTTTGCCAAACAAGTTATTTGGCGGACCCTTTACTCTGGATTGTTTCATCACTATCGATACTATCGGAAATTTTTAAAAGTTACTGCAAAATTGATTAGATGTAGTCAACGAAACATTTTTAACAACTCGATTCAAGTTTTAAGCAGTGCATAAACTTTTTGAGATCTTTGGGAAAAAGGAAAAAATACTTAAGTTGACTTAACCTAATTTGAGTTTTTTTTTAATCTTCATGTTCAAAAGTACACATGCAACAACAACTAGAACCAATGGCACCCTTGAGATCTTCGCAATCAAAATTACACACGGGTTTAAGTTTCAATTATTTTGTACGAAAAATTACTCCATATCTTTTTTCAATGTGCACTAATATTTGCAATAAAATCTTAAATGTACTTCCGATCTGTGACATAAGAAATGTTTAGGAACAAAAACTTTAAAAAAAATATAACCGCAAATAAGTGATGGTTAATTAGAATAGGAGTAAATTTTCAAAAATCACCTTTAAAATTTAAAAAATAGACTTAAGGACTTTTCCCTTATTGCCATAGAATTGTGTACTAATTTACATATTAAAATAATGTTAATCGTACCTACCTTATAAAAACTAAACTAATTCAAAGAGAGCTACGTTGTTTATTCAGCTAAAATAATTTTAAGTTAAAAAAAAAATTGCAGCCAGGGTTCTAAGAAGTAGTGTTTTCTCGCTAAATGTGGCTATTTTTTTTACCTGTTTGTCATTTTTTTCTTAACGAAAAGTCTTAAAAAAATTAATGGGGTTATTTTGTTAAATACTTTATTTATTCTACTTCCTTGAAAAATCTTTATAAAAATTTTTGAAAATTAAAAAAATTTTATATAAATAAATTTTCAATGCAAGGTTTACGAAATAAATAATCTTTTAAATTTCTACACTTAAGTTGAATATTTTGAAGTCGAAGGTGAAAAAACGGACAATCCTGATGACAATTAACCGCCTCTTTATCTATATAAAGTTTATATTAATTATAAACTTTAGATGACACTTAACATTTAAAGTGAAAAACCTGAAAAACATTTTCTGTAAATGAAGTTTTCAGACTTTTTCATTTTAACCAATTGACTACCGAGTCCACAGAAGTGGCACATAGAAACTTTTCGAAACTATCGAAAGTATTAATAGTTTTTAAGCTAACTATCAAAACTATCGATTAGGCCGACTATCGATAGTTTTGCAGCTCCATCGTACAGCTGAAGCTTTGCATTTACATTCTTTTTGAATTGTTCTTTGTTAAATAATATTTTCAGTTCTTGGTCATCCTCGACCTAAAGGACCAACCACAATGTGCTTAAGTTGGTTTAAGCAAATGTGCGAATACATTTTAATTATGTGAGGCAAACCATATTGAACTTAAGGAAACTTTTTGCTAAGTTTATTGAGACTGCCATTTGCTTAAGCAAGGTGCGAATCTAATCGCATATTCCGTACGGAATCAAATGTTTTCTATTTTGTTTTTGTTTTTTTTCAATTTAAAACATTTGAGAGACTTTTTGTTAAATTTTGACAGTAGGTTAAGCAAAGGCTTGCATATTATGGTTAGGCCTTAAGTCCATTATTCGTTGTTTGTTTGATATTTTGATTTTTTGAATGTTTCATTAGAATTAACTTTTAAGCATTTTAAGTACTTAAAAAAGAGCTGCATCTAGACTAAAAAAGGCTAAGTTAGCATCCCTGGTTTAATATGACCTCATATTATTATTTATGTAAAAAGTTTAAAAAAGTTGATTTGTTAGTTGGTTTTTGATTTTGAGACTATTAAATTAAATTTACTTCTAGTTTTTTTCTCAAATATATATGTAATATATTATATATATGAACATTCATAAAACTCAAACATTTATTTAAAGCAGTAGAATTAAAAAAATATAAAAACAGAAATTAAAAAAAATGTATGCACAAATATTCATACTCAAAACTTCAATAAAAAAAGTTAGTATTGCTTATTTTATAGTAAATTGTTAATTTAAAAAGAAGAAATGATCTTTTTTAGATTTTATACTAAGATTTAGACAATGCGTCAATAATTTTATGGCAGCTTTTATCGGGTGAGCGAAAGCCATTAATTATACGCTTCCCCACTAGTGAGGAATGAGGATATACAAAGATTGTCCCTGTGACTCTTTGGAAATATTCGTCTACGACACATAAAGTATATATCGCACACCTACTTCAAAAGCGGCTCAACTCAAAATTTTCATTTTAGGGTGATATGCTTAAACAGTGCACAACACACTTGTATATGGGCAGTTCCAGCGAAAAGTCTACTTTTTGTCACGTAACGCCAGAAGTATTTTAAATTGTTTCTCAAAAAATTTTATATGTATCGTTTACTTCTTTATATTTTGGTGTAAAGCGCAACAAGCTCTACATTAAGTAACAAAAGGGATAACGATTGAACAACATGGTCCGAAAATACAACCTTATTTGCAATCTGGCGTTACATTAAAAAAAGTAGACTTTTAGCTGAAAATTCCCATATTTACCTTAAAACGAGCAAAGATTTTTAAATTTGATAGCTTGAAAAATAAATCTATATAAGTTCTTTGTTTACTAAAAAAGGTTTTGTACAAAACTTCTTGCTCAATTCGCAGTATTTTTCAGTTTTGTAATGCAATCAAAATCCACTTCCGTTTTTTTATCGTCACGCCAGGACAGATTTTTGCTTATATCTGCAAATCCTTAGCGTCGATTACTGTAATTTTTTTTCTGAATGTAGAGCTACTTCATTACTTTGTATATATAAAAACCCTTTTTACAAATTTGACTTCGTCATTTAATTTTTTTACATTTTGTGCTACAAACATCACGACACGTCAAAATGGAAATGCCCATATCTAAAAAAAAATCAGTGTATTTTGTTGTTGTTAATTGATAGTAACAAAATAATTATTTTTCAGGAGAGCAAATTAAACAGTTTTAAACAGGCAAGATTATTTTTTTTATTTTTTAGATTAATAAAAATAATGATAATAAAAACTTTTATGCTAAATATCAAGAAATTTAAAATTTAAATTACATGCAAATTTATACTTTATAACTTTATTTTTAGTGGAAAAACGTTTCATATCCACAATCGCGATGTCTTTTAAAACATTTTTTCACTACGTAAGCGTCTTTTAACACGTTATTCCACGTTGCAAAACCATTTACTTTGTATCATTTTGTAAGTAACTTACAACGTTCTTCCACCAGCTGGCTCTTTGTATGCCATTTTGCAGGCGTTATGGTACATCAAATAATGTGATTTTATGTTTAAAATAGTGCTCGAAAAAAAACAAACAGTACATTATTTATCGTTCGGCTCACACACACAAGAACGATTTCTATTTTTTTTATTGATTGTGTAGACGAACACAACCCTTAATACCGTTCGTAACTATTTTAAAGAAAGAACCGAACATTATATAAGGTTCTGTTCTTCGTTAAAAAACAGAACAATTGTGGTGATACTGTGGACAAACATTATATTTTAGTTCTATAATGTTTCTTTTTTTTTACATTGATAAAGAAATGAACAAAAAAAAATTTTTTAGAAACGGTCGCACCACGAACAGTTTGTGTGTGTATTGTGTATATATTTTGTTTATGTAAAATTATTTTTTTGGCTTTTTGTTTTTTATCGAATGTGTATATTGTTTTTGTAAAAAATATTATTTTTTTTGACAGCCAAAAGGGACGAAAATTAATGAGCCGAACACACTGAAGTTTGTGGATTTAAAAAAAAAAACCGAACGGAATTAAATGTTCTCACTACACTACTGCGTTTGTGTATTCCACAAATCTACCGAACCGAACACTAAAGAACGATATTTAGTTTTTATTTTCGAAAACTGCTTTGAAGTTTTCAACATTTCAATCTTTAAAGTAAAATACATTTTGGGCGTTGATACAATAGAATTTATATTTCCATAAAATGTTGTACCAATAATTGTGACTTACTTCAACTTTTAGCTCCACTTTTAAAGTATTTTCCAAAATACATTTGCAAGCTAGACTCGTTAGCGGACAGACATAAATCCCAATTGTCAAAATCGTATGTATGTGCAAAAATGTGTACATATGTGCGTTAAATTGTTTTTGTTTTATGTAAAGACAATTTTGACAACTCGGCTATTTTTAGAGGGCAGCATGTCTACACTCCCAATGAGTCTACCTTATGCAAATGTTCCTTGGTATTTACCTAACAGAGAAATTATAAGTGCCTAAAGTAAACAAAAAATACCACCAACATAACACATTTTCTTAACAGTTTGGAAATTAATTATTCATAACAATTTTAATATTAGCTCACCTAAAAATTCCGAAATGATCATTATTTATTTTCAAAATTTAATTAGTTACCCAAAATTTAATTCAATGTATTAATAAATTTTAAATAAGTTTAATTTACGAACATATAAACCCAGAGAAAAAATAGTTACTTTAATAATAGTTTTTATTACTGCAACCATTTTAAATTTCAATTAATGCCCTGCATTATTTTTCAACCATTTAACATCTTATGACTGTGCAAGGAACCATACAATTATTGCGGTAAACATAAAAATTATTGTGACAATTACCAAACAACCGAGGACAACGATAAGGGTACGGCAAGAAGTATTATAAATATTTGTATTTGAAATACGTATTTAAATAACAAATATGTAGTTTCTAATCTTTCCAACCCTGGCAACAATTGAGGTAGCGATAATAAAGTTGCGGTTACAACAATATAGTTGCAATTATTATAATTAATTGAAAAGTTTTCCCTTATAAAAATTTTGATATCTGTGACCGTATATAAACATATTTTTATTTTACTCGTATTAACTTGAATTTAATTTCCAGTACTTAAAAATAAATAAAATATACAAAAATCAATTTTTATATTGAATGTTGTTAAAGAGGAAAAACACTATCATTTTATTGCCCAAAGCTACTCTTTTATTAATCATTTTGTCGTTTCTATTTTCTGAAACTAGAGAAACTGAATTTTTATTTATTACCATCATTGTTGACCAATTTCCAAAAAAAAAAAAATCAAAGGAAAACAGTTACAATTCAATAAAAAAAAGTGTGCTGAAAATTCGCCCAACTCGAAACAATTCCTCTTTTATACCCTCATCCACTAGCAATAAATTATGGTGTACTAAGTTTGTCATTGCGTGGGAAACTTTTTTAACATTCATTTAAGACCTCACAAAGTTAATAAATTCTGTGTCCTTGAGAATGCACCGAATTGCGCAAAAACTTTCATGAAGATCTGTCTATAATTTATCATAGGCCCCATATAAAACCGAATCTCGGAATTTACTTAATACGCCTTACTCTGTAACTAATATGCTATTGTAGTAAAATTTGGTCTGTCATAAAATTAGAAATCACACTTTAAAATTTCGTGAAGATTGGTCTGGCCCATCATTTTCCAAATGGTCCCACTCTGGGATGTCATAGATATTGTAATAAAATGATGTCTTGTTTAGCTTTATATGGCTAGAAATTACACCATGCAGTTGTGTGATAATCGATCCATAATTTGCCATATGTTGCATATTAAGCGGCCTTCCGAAAAGAACTTTCAAACGCATTAACCGTTAAAAAATTGCAATACTGTATTGAAATTTGGTCCAATTTGATTTTTTTTAAACACCAGAAATCACTCTACCCAATATTTGATTATCGATCGAGAATTTCACATCAAGTGTACGCATAAAACCGCTACGAATTATAATACATGTGAAATCCCACAGATCCGATTAAAAGCCCACTCCTGATATATTCTGACTCTTGGTTGAGGGTATCAAAGATTCGGCACAACCGAAAGTAGCACTCTTCCTTGCTCGATACAAGAAATGAATAAATCAGAAAAAGTATAAAATACAATTTTGAATGAAAATAAACAAAAGAAAACATTTATGGGAAAATATCTGTATAATAAACGAAATAAACCAAAAAAATAAAAAACAAGAAACAGAAATTGTTATAAAATTTACTACAGAAAATCAAAGTGGTTGTATTTGTTGTTGCCACAATTGAGTCGAAACAATCATCTCGTTTGAAAAATGCTACATGCTGCAACCAAAAAATAAACACAAATAGGGACCAAAATAAAAATTGCAATCAATGAAAAATATTTGATAATCTATTATGGCCTACAGTGGTTATTATTGCACAAATACGAATTTTAAAAAAAAAAACTAAACCGAAGTTAATATTTGGAAGATCTGAAACAAAAATAAAAAAAATATATAAAAAAGTTTAATTATAATATCCTAAATTTGGTAACTTGAAATTTAAAGAAAAACATGTTAAGATGGCTGAACTCTTTTACTGCGCAAATAAAAATTTTTGTGGCGGCAGCACACTTTGAATAAAATTTTTATACAAATCTTTTTATTTGTATTTTTATATCGGAGGCTTATATGCAAACCTGCTAAATCTTCTTTTTAAATCATTTAAAAGTTTTAGGTATTTTTATAGACAACTTTTTTAACGCGTAGGGAAAAAATAGAGATTTTTTCGTATAACATCACTGCTCCAGAAGTACATTGGAAAAAGTCCGAAATAAACAACCAGAATATACATTGTTAATATTGACCACCATATTGTAGTTACTTTGAATATAATATTGTTAATTTTAAACAAATTGTAGTTAATTTTTACCCATATTATGATGGATTTCGACCAAAATCTGGTTCATTTGGGCCAAATTATGGCAAATTTTTACATTTTTATGATAATAGCTAACCGCAATATGTTTACCTACACACATTACCAATGGTTAAATCAAACCAAAGTATCTTGATCTTAGAATATAGATACCTCCAAGCATATGCTTCTACTTCAGACAAGAGTAAAATCATAGTTGAGGGTAGTGCACTAAATATTGATTAAAATCAACATTGTTGCACTCTCACCAAAGGGTAGCTTAAACGAGTCGTACGTATTTTGGCGAAAATGCATCTCTAATCTAATTATTGTTTGTTCGAGCCCCAGGTCAATCAGGAATGAAAAATTATCAATAAATTTTAATTAATTTCATGTTGTAAAATTCCTTTCTTCATAAAAATAATTTAATGAAAATTAAATTTGATGAACTTTAGCTTAATTAGAAATATAAAAAATTTGGATTAAAAACCATAAAACAGTTTGACAAAAATAACCCCAATACTGATTATTGTTTGAAAATTTTCAAAAACAATAAAAACTTATTATGACTGGGTTAACTTGAGTGATCGCGTAAAGCAACCTTAAATAAAACTGCAAACAATTAAGTTTGCACTTTTCGCTACCAGCTTTAGTGATGATTAGTAATTTTTTGCACTATATCCTGGTACTGTGCTCAACATTTCACGTGAAATGCTGTCAAAACGCATATGAAAAAAACTTATGCGGAATGTCTTTGAAATAATGTTGATAGAGTTGTACTCTGTTCATTTTGTGAAAAAGTTAGGAAATGTTTCTGGCAACATTTTTTTACAGCTGCGAAATAATGTAAGCTGCACTTATTTCACGTGGAATTTTAAGCAAAAGCAAAAAAGTATCATCTGATTATTAAATAAGAAATAAAAAATTTACATAACACAACCGGTAACAGTTTTTTATCCATATTTATATTCTTTTTCATTCAATTTTTTAATAAAAAAATAATTTTTAGTTAAATACATGTGCGGTTTGTTTACATTCGCAAAACAATGTCGCATACTTTGCAGGGCTAAAAACGTCAAATTGTACAAACTCACAAGAAAGGTAACATTGATACATGTCAAAATTTTCGTGTGAAATAATTAATGTTGCTCAACATTTTTCACCAATTTGAACAGAGTACCAGGCTTATCACTATAAACAAATTTAGCGGATATTACTAACGGTGATTGAAAGCTTAAAATCTGCACACAATTCTAATGGTGCAATTAAAAAAGCTGCATATAAACATTCTCTCACTAAAATTTAAAAAAAAAATTAAGTATGTACATCAGTGTTGCCATTAGGATACGAAAGATCAATTTTTCGTATCTTTTGATGACTTCATGTACCATGTATAATCCTGACATGTTTCGTATCTTTTGAATCTGTACAGAAATGAAATAAAAGATAATTCTTAGCCAACTAAAACTTATTAAGACTGATATCGTTGTCGACTCAATATTAATACAATAGCAGCTTTAATAATGAAGAAAGAAAGCATAAAATGTGTTTTAACATACGATCCACCTAAATCGATGATTACTAGTAGTGCGAAGTTGTTCTGAAGAAATATAAACATATGTTTTATTTTCAGGAAATTTAAATGAATTTCTTGATTCTTAGTATAAACGCCTTAACTCATATATTAGTTTTTACAAAGATGAATTTGTTTTGATAACATCCAAAGATAGTTACATACATATAATTCATTTTAAAGTTTGCTCACTGTATTTTTAAAAATTTACATATTTATGACTTAAATAATTATAAATATGAAGTTATATGACATATGTATGTTCTAGAATACGAATCCATTCGAAAGTGGATTACTTCAGCATTTTTGGTGTTCTGCATTTCACCTCCACATGATTTTATTCGTTTTCAATTAGAGTAGTAGGGGTTGGTGAAAGTAAAACGAATCGACTTTTTTTCAAATATTTTTAACAAGAAAAAATTTTGTTTTTAGTTTAAAATGTTCTATTTCTAATTTAATCAAAATATATAGTCACATAAAACGCAAAAGGTCCTAACTTACCCAAAATTTGGTGTATGTAATTATAACTCATTTTTTAATGATTTTTATGTTATTTTCCAAAAAAATTTTTTTTAATCGATCTTAAATTAGTTTTAGAGTTTGTTTCAAATTTTGCAATTTTTCGCGAATTTTAGCCATGTTCGCGATAAAAGCGATTACTTCCTGTAAGATTTCTGATTCTTTACAGCTTTAACGATTTATAATAAAAAGAAGACTTTGTTATCATGCCGCTGTTAGCAAATTTTTACGAATTTCCGCTAGATCGCAATTTTAACCGAATTTTTGCCATTCTTTATTGTTTTTGGGACTTTTAATCAATATGATGGCTTGTTTGAAATATTAAAAATTTTCGCGAAATTTCGTTATTTTTGGAATTTTTTTTAACCCATTTAGCGATTTCAAATAAATTTTAGTGTTTGTTTAAAAGTTTGCAATTTTTCGCGAAAGAGGCGATAATTTCATTTTATTCTTTACAGCTTTCACGATTTTTAATAAGTATTAGACTTTTCTATCATGCTGCGTTTGCAAATTAGCGAACTTTATTTCAACTTAAGTTTTCTCGAACAAAAACTTCGAATGCACAAAAACATGTGGTTTGAGAACACCAATTTATGAATTATGCGGATTCAAGAAATTTTTCGTTTGCAATTTGAGTCGAAACCTAGAATATGCCTGATAATTTTTTTTACAATATTCATTAAATATGAAATTAAAATGTTATGTTAAACGTTAAAAATGCATTTTAAATTTTTTTTCAAAATGTATCTTTTTGGGAAAAATTGTATCATTTTGTAAACAAAAATGTATCTTTCACGAAATATCACTGGCAACACTGATGTGCATGGATTTTGATTTTTGTGTTATGATATGCATAAGCAAAAGATATTAAACAAAATAAAATGTTTGCCAATAAAGGAATAATTCGTCGCTTTAATCATAATAAAACAAGTTTTGGATTTAAAATTTAGTGGAAATTTTTTTTTGCACTCAAATGAGTGAAGAAAATAAAAGTTGCAATAAACTGATGATTGCTTTTTTGTTAAATCTATTAAAACTTTTGTTTTTTAATGCAAAATTTTTTAAAATCACTATCACTCATGTCTATTGAGATTGCTAATTTTCAATTCGACTCAACATTAACAAAGTAAATGCAATAATTTTACACTTGACTGAAAATAAGTGCATCTATCAGTAAAAGTCAAAATAAATTTGTCTTTTGCTGTGCCATTTTCGGTTCTAAAACGCAAAATTCAATAACTTCCTTGTCAAACAAAAAAATTCCTGAGGATAATCTTTATCGAACACAAAATTTCGTTCTTTTGACTCATTTTCAGGCTTTGTAGATATGTACGTACGTATTTTACAACGCGGTTCCTTTGATTAAAAGTATGAATTCAGGTTTGCTTGTTCAACCTTTATGAACTGGAGCCCTTCTAATGTCTACACAACTCCTTCAGTTGATGCTCTTCAGCTTTAGCGAACACTTGCACACCAATAAGGTTGCTGATGACTACTTCACCTCCGCTTCTTCTTTATCTATGTCCTTGTTATCTGGTGCTGTGATAAATATATCCGCCTATATTGATGCTATCATCTCCAATCTAAAGAAAAGTAAAACAAAACGATAAAACCTATTCACATCTTATTATCAATTAATCGTACGCAACACACCTTAAATGGGGTGTTATGTGTAAATTTCATTTTACTACTTAAAGGTCCACTATTATAACCTAATGATAGAGTTTCTGATAGTTAACGTAAACAATTGCTATCGTGAACGATAAAGGCATTAAGTTTTCTCCATTATTACAACTGTCCGATAAAATTAAAAAATGTTATTTATATACTGTGCAAGCATTGCATAGAAACCGACAACTTTTGGTTGTTTAAAATACGTAGTGGCAACGACTTAGTTTTGTTTATTTCTTAAATTAATTAACAAAAGTAAATTGTTGTGCTTTTTTTTGGAATTGTGTTGTTTTTTGTATTGAATAGTTTTTAATTTTTAAAATTTGAAAAATTTAATAAGACTTTAAACTGTCACTGAAGTTAACATATCTTCAGCAGAAAATATTCTTAAAGTTCACTTGTAAAGTTAACAACAGGATAAACCTGCTGTTATCCTATTAGTCACTTTTTAGGTTAATGTTAACTTTGTAATTACCAGAAGTTGTAATAATGGCTCTTAAATGAATAAAACCTAATAATTTTGTAAAGTGTAAAATAATAGTTTTGATATTTTGCTGTGGACAAATATTATTAATCTAATTTCGAATAAAACTATATCCTTGTATTTACTTATTCTTTCCTGGAACTCATGCTGGCAAAAATTCAAGAAACTGGTCAACATATATGAAATTTACCACAGCGCGAAAAAGACAATCATACGTAGTAAGTTAAATTAAAATGATGGCCAATTACCTGTGTAGTTTGAATTAACGAATCATATTCAAAGAAAATTAAATGCAGCTGTACCTTAACTTAAAAATGTTCATTAAAAAAAAAGATAATGCGGGCTTAAGCAATTTGCAGGAAAGGTTCCGCTTTTTTTGTTAGATATGGTCAAGTATTTACATGTTAAAATTTGTTTCGTTACTAAAATTTTCAATTTTTCTAACGGTAAAAATAATTTTCGGGAATTAGCGAAAACCAGAGAGTTTTAATTAATAATGGACCCAACCAAAACTAATTTTGTAAACCTACGTTTATTTAAAAGTTACCAATCTCATGTTTTGTTAGGATTTAAAACTTTTCTTACGATTTATTCTTGGCGAATTCTGTTTCGAGAATTTTCCTTTTATGAGGGTATGACGAAATTATGAAGAAAATTTCATCGGTTTAATTAAACTCAGTCCATTCAGATTATATTTTAAATTCCGGTCTGTATTTTAATCAAAATGTTCCATGACTATTCCGGGAGATTATTTTTATTGGTGCACCAATTTTCACCAATACTGATTAAGCCCTTATGACACTACATTTTTTATTCATTAAATGATATAGAATTGATAGAAAGAAACAGTAAATGCTAGAAAGAGCGAACTATAAAAAATGTAAACAAAGTTTTTTAGTTTTTTTTCTCTTGTTATGGTTTTGTTTCAGGGATGGCGTTGAGAATTTTTAAAATTGTACCAACAACCTTTAAAAATTTTACTTTTTTACTTTACTTTCTTAACTTTTTGAATTTTATTTATGTTCTTATAAAACACCACAAAAAGGTATTAAAAATCTTAGTTTAAAAAGTATCAACAAAAAAGTACAATTGAAACAACTTAGCCATCCCTGTTCTGTTATTTGTATTAAATGTTGCCAACTTTTTGTTTATGAGAAACCTAAAAACAAAATGTGGTTAATCGCTGAATTCGCCCATAAACCGCTGATGCAGCAACACTTTTAATATTTCAAGCTTGAAATGTCAATTTTAATTTGAACAATTTTACAATTTTTTTTGACATAACTTAATTTTTTATCGATAACACCAAAACTTGAACAGTGCATTAAAAATGAAGTGTCATAAGGGCTTTAGGCTCTGTCCTTGAATCGAAATAATCATGTTTGCCAACGAGCTCTACTTGTTTATTCTAAAAGATAACTTCTATTAGAGCAAAGTAAAATCAGGGATGAAAAATGTGAGGCCTCTGCCTGGATCACAGGCCTAATATGACTACACAAAAGGAGGGCCACGTACAGGTCTACGATTTGTGTTTCTGACTTTACAAACCATCCAAGATGACTGTGTTATTACCAGGAAATTTCGGGAATTCAACTTTTTTTGTATTAAATTTTTGACATTTTGTCATTTAATTTTTTTTTGTAATTTTAACTTAAATAAGGCCCGTTTTCACAACTTACCGATAGCTAAAGGTAGGATTTTATCAGCCGTATAAAAAGTTATATATTATTACAACTTCACTTTAACCCACCAGGTAGGATGAACCTTAATTAATTTTATCGCTCACTTCAGATTAAAGTTAAGTTTTAATAATGGAACACTTTATAAGGTCGGGTAAAGTATACTTTTACTTTAGACATTCTAGGCCACAAAATATATTTAAATTATATTTATAAAATAAATACATTTTAATTAATAAGATTTTGTTTATCGTGCTTATTTCATGATTTTAATTCTTGATAAAAACACTGAGGAGGATAATCTAGTTTCTATGCCCATTTTACTGGTTGCTTAGGCCAGATCATCAGAAAACATTTTCTTAAAAAAATTTTAGAAAAGCCAAATTTCTTAGCAAATAAAACTGTAGAGTAAATGAGAATTGCAAACACTCAAAAAGTCTAATTTGCAACGATATCAAAGCTTAAACAAAATACCAACAATAAACAGTGAGTTTATCTTTTTTACATTCACCACTACCAGGCGCGGATCCAGCTCGAGCCTTAGGGGGGGGAAATTTTTTTTTGATACAAAAAAGTAAAAAATTTGTTTTTAAAAAAAACTCAACAATATGGTTAAATGAAAGCAAGTTTTTTATTGCATATCCCATTTTTGCCATTTCTTCACATACATATATTTTTAAATAGAAATTTTTGGTCCAGCTTGCTAAAGAATAGTTTTTTGCAACCTGGAAAAAAATTTTTAAATAAGCTTAGCGAATATGAGGCAGAATCTATTAAAAATGCTAGCTGAATAATGCAAAAATCGGACGTAAAAAGTATTTCAATGCATCTGCTCAAGCCTCTTGAAGTTACAAACGAAAGCGATTTCTATGAATGAAAGCTTTGGCTTAATTGGCAGTGCTAAGGAAAATAATACAAGATGTCAGTAAAAAAGATTTTGTTGAAAAGTTGTCGGTAAATTATTCAATACTCCTGAAAAATCTATATGGCTTGGCATTTCAATTTTAAATAAAGTGTTTTAATCGATTTTCTCACAATTTTGATTTAATGAAAGTGAAACGGATGAATTTATTGACAACCTTTCTCTATCTGAACTTTTAGTGTTCAAATATGCTCCAGTTACATCTCGCGACGTTGAAAGAGTGTTTTTCATTTATAGAACTGTTTTATGTGATAACAGGAAAAAATCAGGGGTATTCTAGAAATCGAAGACTCAAAACGCAAGAATTTTAAACGTCGTTATTTAATCAGATTTCCCTGATATTATAAAAATATTTCTTTATTAAACAGAATTTTATAACAAAAATTAGATTAAAGTGTATTAAAAACAACTTCCAAATTCTTGCGTCTGGCCACAAGAATTTTTTTTTGACAATTTAAAGAAACATACTATTGTAATAAAATAAATGTTTCTTAAATAACATGTTTATTTTTGCCATTTTTCGTGCCATTTTGCCAGCCATTTTTAACCATTTTTCGTGCCATTTTAAACTTGCCCTGCTGACGAGCATTGAAACGAAAATTTGAAATATTTTTCTTAGACTTCGGTAGATATTTTCATCACAGTTTGTTAAAGCATCTACAACGTTATCTGATAGATTTTCAGATATTTCCCATGTTTGTTGCAAATGCAACAGGTCAGACTCAAGTTTAGATGTAAGTAGGTGTTTATCTCTTTTATCAAACATAATCAGCTCATCAGCTAGTTGTGATTTTAAAAGTTTTTTATCTGTATTTGACTTGATTACACTTTGAGGTAGAAGTTTAGGTATGTTCAATACATTTAGGATATCTATTGGGAAACGTGTTTTGCGATTTTCTGAAATAAATGCAAAAAGAGGAATGTAACCTACAACTGGGTAGTAATCTTCAACATTTTTAATGTGATTTGAACCTTGATTTGAACGCAGATAACTTTAACTTTTTAAAAAATCGCTTTAAATAGTTCTTCGGCTTTATTTCTTTTCTCTTCAGGGATTGTAGTTTTGATAAGGCTTGATCCTTTTTGAAGATCTATATCGTGCTTGTGTAAAATGATACTAAGCGGCTGTGATACAATAAGTATCACATTTAATATGTTAATTCCGTAAATGAATTCAAAAGTACTAAGCGAGTTCCTTAATATAAGGCTTTTGATGAAGTATCTCTAACTTTTTAATCAGATATTTTTTCCAAAGCTTCTACTATATGATGTACACTAGTTGCAAAGTGTAAAATTGAGTCGTGACGATCCAACCATCTTGTCTCGCATAATGTAGAGAGTTTGGCTCCCAAATACTTTGCTAAAACTGCGTTTCGCTTGGGATTATTATATTTAATAAAACTTGTTTTATAATTTTTTTAATATTTTTTTCTTGTATGTTGAAATATCTTTAAGATAAGGAAATCTGGGTTTTCCTCGAAAAATCTGTGTTTCCGTCAAAAATTATCGAATAGAATTTTGATTCATATAATAAAGGCTTATTAATAATTCAACCGCATTTTCAAGTCAAAATTTATTCTTTGGATATAAATAGATGCCACCTGCTGGGATTGAATGTAGAATAATAAGTATTTGAATACTATTAGAATTAAGTTTTGGATACTTATTGTAAATTTCGTTAGATTCAATAAAAAAAAAACAAAAAAAACCTTGCTGGGATTTCCTTAAATTTTGTGCATATAAAAAAATATTATTATTGGGAATTCTTGTATTATCGAGATAAACCAAACATATTTTTATAATTTAGGGGGGGGAAATTTCCTTATTTCCCCCCCCCCCTGAATCCGCGCCTGACCACTACAATTTTATTTATTGAAGTTCGAGGATAGTTTTTATTCTTTAAATTCTTTTTTTTTTTAATATTTCGACATCCTTTGGACGTCAGGAATCTTTAAATACAAAATTAAACATAAATCATATTTCTGTCACTAAATTAAACAGTATGTCATAAACAAATAAAAAATGAATGTCTACAACGAGTCACAAAAATACACAACAATTAGTTTGTAAGTCTATTCACGTAGAAAAAACATGGTTGAAGAATGGTTAAAAAACATATTATGGTTTCTGCAATGGCAACAAACAAACTTTTGTTGTTTTTAAAAACTTTTTTCACGATTTATAATATTTTGTTTCTATTTTACAATAAAGTGTTTACCTCCCTTGAAACTTCAAATATGGTTGAATGTAACAATATAATGTTTAAATAAAATAAAACTACATACACTTAAACATATTATGGTTACCTTTACCATATTATTATCACGTAAACATATTATTGTTAAATTCATCCATGCAAAAGCTATAACCATATTATGGTTGCCTCCAAACATGTTATGGTTAAAATTTAATAAATATAATATGTTCGAAATTGTAATATTTTAAAACATTTAAAATAACATGTTAAAAAAGCCACAACATTCTGGTCGTTTGCATTTTACTTGGTTTGCTTAAAATTCGCATTCATTTTATTTTAATTATTGATTAAAACACATAAATTTACGTAGAAAAAACTAGTAGAACAGAAAAAAAGGTAATATGAATGTCGTCACAGGCTGGAATATGAGCTAAAGCGGATTTTTTATAAAAGTAGAACGTAAAGGCCGCTTTAGCCGACCGTAAATGTAATGAAATGTAACGTACTGTAAGCTCGTTTGTGCACTTATAGAACATGTAAGAACGTGTCAGCTGTTTTTTAAAAACATAAACAAAAAAGCATTAGTATACATAAAACAACACACACAGTGATGAGAATTAACAGAGTTCAAATGGTGACCGCATTGCAGAAAAAGTACCAAGTGATTTAAATAGTTTTAAAACTGTGTTTCTTGTATATATAAATACAAAAATAATTTAATATTTGATATTTATATTACAGATTTACAATAAACAAATATGTATTATAGCATGTATAACTTCTACTTAAATTATTTTAAAAATGTGCATGCCTACACAAAACAAGGGTTTGATACCATTACCCTGTAGTAAATAAAATAGTCAGTTGCAAAAAACACTAACTATAAATTAACTATTTTTCAAATGACTACAAATTGGTTTAAATCTCAACCAAACATATTGCATAGAGGCACACGTAAAACACAAATAAAAGCAAAATAAGTGAAACAAGCATGCCATGAAGTCAAATGAAAAAATATATACAAATTTATTAAAATAATTAAAAATTAAAACGATACAAATCTGTTTATGTTCTAGAAATTATGTTGCGTATTTATTTCAGCATTTTTATACATTATCATTTAAAGCAATTTGATGCAAAATGTTCTTAAATAATTATTTCTATATAAAAATATGCATGTTTGTTCATAGGAACATATATTTTTTTGACAAAAATTATTTAAAATTTAAATAATTTATTATAAACCGACTATACTATTATTTAACTACAAATAGGTTGAAAAATAAGTAGTTAGTAGTCAGTTTAAAGTCAAAGATGGCCAATTACTACTGCCTATGGTATGCGTATGTTAAAATAATGAGTCGGCGACAAGGAAAAAAGTCACTTAATCAACTAGATGTGGTTATAAAAAAACCAGTTTTAAGTTACTTAAAAATGTGTTTGACTTCCTACAGGGTAAAAATCTGAATTTTTATTGCTTCTGTATATGTATGCATTTGTTTATTTTATACATGCATATAAACATACATTTGTATAAATTTATTATATGTATGTATGTATGTATGTAATGTAAGTTATTTTGCACCGATATTATTACTGGCAAAAGTACCTAAAGAAAAATAGTGATTTTTCCCGCATTCCATTTAAAATACAAACAGCCCATCACTATCTACAACTGTCACGTAACCTCGTAATGAAAATCTAT
Organism: Pollenia labialis; assembly: GCA_949318255.1. NCBI lineage: Eukaryota > Metazoa > Arthropoda > Insecta > Diptera > Polleniidae > Pollenia > Pollenia labialis. The sequence goes on from OX439143.1 coordinate 83,094,119, forward strand.
TTTTACAGGTTGACACGTTACGGTTAAGTGGCATTGCAGTCAGTTAAGCATTTACATTGCTTTCCATATAACAGAAACGATCAGCTGTTTACATTACATTTACATTTCTAGATTTACGGTCGGCTAATGGGGCCTTAACTCCTATTAAAATTAAATAAAATTGTAATTTGACACTTTACAAACAAATTGAAAAAATGGATTAACCATAATATGATTAGCATTCACCATATTATTGTTGATCCTGACCATAATATGGTTACTTTTCTCAAAATTCTGGGAAATGTTTACCATATTATGGTTAATTTTAAACATAATATGTTTAATTTTGACAATTATTATGGTTATTGACTAAAATATGGTTAATTTTGGCCATATTATAATTGATTTAGGGAAAAATTTTGTTGATTTTAAACATACTATGGTCATATTTAAACATAATATGGTAACCTGCAAACATACACATTATTAAAAACCAACCATAGTATGTTGCTCTTAGAATATGGTTACCTCCAACCATATTTTTTTCTACGTGTTATTGCACAAATTTTCGAATAACTAAAAAACTTAAAAAAGAATAATATTTTTTGTTTAGAGTTATTTTAGGTTTAATTGAGGCGATAAATTCATAATGGTTTGTCAAACTTGGATTAAATATTCATGCATTACTTTCAAATGCTGGCCTTTCTCTAAAATTTAGAAGGACCATGCGAAATTTTTGACAAAAACTTAAGATTTACTAGCAAAATTTGTAAAATAAATCTTTTATCACGATTACCCTCCAACTACTCTGAGCGGATGATCTCTAGTAAAATTGACATAAAAATAGAAACGACAGCGTTAACGACGACAATCGGTTCTAGGCACCGGAACGACTCAGAGTTCGGCGAACACTGAAAAAGAATTGTCAACTCAGCAACACCTTTTCTTCAGGTCTCGCTGCTACAGCAACAAGCCTGATTTGTTTAAAAAAATCCGTAAAGAGTTAAAAGTTTTTTTTTAATTTCTGTTAATATAAAAATATTTTCAATATGATTGATTGATTTTTTTAAAAACCTTAAGACTTTAAGGAAATTTTATTTATTTATGTCCAAATATTTCAAAGCAAATAATTTGTGTTAAATTTAAGAAACTTTTACCTTCTATTTAATACAATAGAGTATTTATTTACTAACTTTTTATTTAATTAGGTTGAAACTTTTTAACAAAATGTTGTTAAAAAAATGAAAATGAGAGAATATTAGAGTGGTTTTATTGTTTACTTGGCCGAAATAAAATCGAAATTTTTTCAAACAAAAAAAAAAAAAAGTTTTAAAAAGGTCTTTTTTGTGTGATTGATTTTTATTGCTGTTTCTCAAAAAAGGTTAACACGGATTTCATTTCACTTTCGATTGAATTGAATTTGCGTCACATACACAAATATTAAATAAGGTGTCATGCAAAATTCCATTCAAAGTCGACCCTAAAATTACGTGCATGCAACATTTTTGTTGTCAGTAACAAACAAAACAAATTCCATATTCTTCAATTCTTCTTTGTATGGGGTCTAGGTCACGTTTGCCCTCCACGGTCTCCTTCTCATCAGCATAACCAGTACCCCAGGATGTATTGGATTGTGCTGAACAAAAAATAAAGGATAAAAAAAATCACAAGCACAATAAGAAGAATGACAAACAAATTATGTCCTTCTTGCTGCATGTTCGTACAACATTTATTTTGTCACTTTTTTAATACGAGCTTCATTTTATTTTATTTTTCTTAATTTTTTGCGACATCTCATCAATATTATTCTTTAATTTGTTTTATTTAATTCCCTTTTCTTATTTTCTCAGCGCAATAAAATAAAGAAAAGAGTGAATGAATGGGAGGATGGATGATAAAACAAAAGAATTCGATTAATAAAGTTAACCACTGTGTAGAGCAGCATCAGCGGCAGCTGCAGATACGGGTCGTAATTTTTGATGATGATGAAGATGATGTTGAACAGTTGTATGCGTTTTTGTTTTCTACAGATTTCCCTGCCTTAGTGTGCTATTCTCCTCATTGTTTTCATTGCTACCCAACATAAAAATGGGAAATTGTCATAAACGAAAAATAAAAACGCGTTTCCCTATCGTTTTCTGTTCATGCCGCCATTGTTGTTACATTTATTAAATGTGAAAAAGTGCATGGATGAGCGTGCAATTGCACGACACTGTTTGCTGCACTGTGGTACGAAAATAGTTTTTGTTTGTATGCTTGTTTTTGCATGGGATTCAAGTTAGGGCTGTTGAGGACAAAACCCTTCAATATTTTGACTTGATTGTTTGTTTGTTATTTCTTTTTTTTTTTTTTAATTTCTCTTTTGTTTTTGTAATTGCTCTTGTTGTCGTAGTTATTACCAATGTCTTCTTGTTGTTTTGTGATTTCTTTTTTTTTTTTTTTTGTTATTTCTGTGTAACGGAAACGGAAGCATGCAATTTGTGTTGCAACAGCAAGACAATGCCAAAGGCGGAAGTTTATTTAATCGATGACATAAATTTATACAATCAACGTATAACTTAACTTGGACCATTTCTCTTTATTTCACTTTTTATTATCGTTTTTATTTCTTTGTCTTGAAGCAGAAATGTTTTTTAATAACTTTTAAAATTGTTCATGTTCCCAAAACTGACAATCAACCCAAGATAATTGTAATTTCGTTTAATATTTATTATACTGGAAAAATAAAAAAAAAGTGATCAGATGGTTAAATAACGCTTATCAAAGCGAATGCATTTTTAAATATATGTATATGACGTATTGATCAAATTGCTTTTATTTAAATGTAGTTGTGTGATTTTTTTTAAATGACTTTCTTTTATTTTACAGATTCCAGTTTTGGGCTCCACCACATTGCAAAAGTGTTCCAATCAACCGTTTAACTCTTCATCGGCGTTATTGGTGAAAATTTTATCAAATCTCGGCTTAATCGTTGTAGCAATTGTTTTATTGGCTGCAACAGTTTGGTGTAAGTAACTTAATTTAATTATTATTGGAGGTGTAACTTAACCCTTTCATGCACTTGTTGTATGTGTACAATAACATTTTTAGAACAAACCTATCATTTCCAACGGTACATTTTTGCATAACAAAATATTTCAAAAAGAATTTTGTCGTAGGGCTTTGCTTTAAACTTGCATATAAGTAAATGCTTCTTGTGTTTTTTATTTGACTTTTGAAAAGAATGGAAGGAAGGGTTTAGGTATTTATTATTGGAAAATATGCTGCAAGAAAATTTAAACTATACCATATTAAAATTAATAAAATACTTATTTACTGTTTAAAGCAGCGTTTTTTTTAAACTGCAGTCAAAGTAGAAAAACTGCAATTTCTTCCACTACTTGATTTGTCATTAGCCAAACAAAAACTGTTGCTTTAAATTCTGATTCATTAAATGTAAACCGTCGATGTCAAACCAACTTAAAAAGCAAAATGTTGTACACACATTTTTGTTGTTCGTTTGACAGTTTTTGGTTTCGACTGCAGTTTTTTAAACCCTGGCTTAAAGCAAAACTAACGAAATCAAACATCTAACAAAAATAAATAAATTTACTTCTACTTGGGTACATGCAATTTTTTAATAATAAAATTATTTTCTTATTGGCGTCACAAAAAATATTGCTGATGTGTTCCACACTTTAAAATATTGGTCCAACCTGAATGTACATTGGTCGACTTAGAATCCCTTTTTGAATCGATCTAACGTCCGCTGGCTGTCCTTAAAAACCTTGTTCGCAAATTACAGGTCTAAATTTTGGAGATAATTTGACGAAACTCGGTAAATAGTTTCCAATTGCCAGAAGGACCAAGCCTATAGAATATACTGACAATCGATTTATAATTTCACGTAGCCCTAATACAAGGTTCTTTCCGGACTAGTGTCATTGTCATCAGAAACCATCTTAGTATTTAGATTAAGTTCGGTCCAACATTTTTTATTGCGGTCTAAATCATCTTACCAAATTTAATTGGAATAAGCTTATGTATATTTGACCATAGAGAAGAAAGAACTTTTACATGAATCTGAACGGGATACTTGAGGTCAATGGTCCTTAGAGTAATTTAGAATTCTTCAGACAAAAACTTTGATATATCATATTTAAAGATCCGACTGTAAATGCCAGAAATATATCAACAAATTTAAAAAGGCGGACCCTACATTCGGCAAAAAATTTGTTTTTCTAAGCTGAATTGCAAATTCTTCATGTAAGAGGGTGTACGTCGCACAGTGGCTGAATATCGATTTCCATAGGCCAAAAATCTGTAGCTTTTGATAATTTTGCAATTTTTCTCAAAGTTTTCCACAGTATTTTTATTTAGCCTAATTTACACACTCACACAAGTCTTATGCTAGGAACATAACTGGGACGAACAACGAATTTTTGGCCGCGAACATTCGTCGCCAAAATATTTGTGTATATGAAAATACACACAATAACGGTGTCGGTCGAAATTCGTTCCATTATACTTTGTGAGTTAGAAATCTAATGATATTTGTTGCGATTGTCAAAAAATCGAATGTTACATTACGGTTTGAAGCTTCACTATCGCACATGAACATGCTTTTGTTAAAATGCAACCCTGATCAAATGAAAAGTAATAATTTGAAAAATTTCGTATGGGACGTCAAATTGTTTTTGTAATACATACTTGTCATTTTCATGCTGGCTGTAATTTACAATCTGTTAGTTAAATAATGGATTTTGGAATATTATTAGGCAAAAAACTTGACTTTATTCAACATATAACGATGACGGTTAATAAATCCCGCAGTGTTCTGGCTTTTATTAAAAGATGGGCAAAGGAATTCAACGATCCCTTAACCACAAAAATTCTTTTTACTGCGCTGGTCCGACCAATTTTGGAATACGGCAGTATTATTTGGGACCCGATCTGTAATATTCATAATGAACGTATCGAATTAGTTCAAAAACAATTTCTTATTTTCCGCTTAAGAATGCCTGGTAATACCTTCATATTCAACAAGACTAGCTGAAATAAATTTACCAACGTTAAAAAGCCAGAGAATGATGCTAAATATATCTTTTATGGTCAATCTTATAAATGGTAGTACACATTCCGACTTTTTGTTGAGTAACGTAACTTTTAATATTCCTCAACGTTCACTTCGTTTTTCAAACCTCTTTATGTCAGGACATGCAGAACAAACTTTGCTAAATCAGATCCAATAAGACAATTATGCAACTGTTTCAATGAAATGTATAACTTTATCGATGGGTGTGAAGATAAATTTTAAAATTTATAACCCTAGACACATTCTGTTATGTTAACCACTTGACAGAACTCATGTTAACGCTGTTATGATGTATGCGTCCAGATTTCTGGAAAAGGAGTCAACGTGGGCGAAAAAAATGATTAGGATTTGTGGACAATACAATTCTCTCTCGCTTCCCAGAAGAATGACACTTTGCATTCACACTTTCTCATATTATGTATGTATTTATACACAGTATTTTTTATTTACTTAAATAAATTTTTTTTTATTTGAAAAAATTAATTTGTTTTGGATAGGGCATGTGGGAGAAACAAATGTCAATTTGACTAAAAATCGCTTCTACAAGCATATTTATAATGTTTTCTTCTGAAAATATAAACGTTTTTATATTCTAGAGAAAATATTGCTTTATCAGCGAAATCTTTTGGTGAGATAGCAAAAATAAGTACATATTCATATTTATTACATTTATACGCATGTGCATTAGTCTTGAATATACCACTATACTTATAGAATAATGCATAGGCATTTAACAATACAACATTTCATTGGTTAAAGTCTGCTTTCCTTCCAATATAAAAACTGTTTAACTCGCTATTGGTAACAGTTTGATATTAAACAAAATCCACCCGATTAAAAAATTCGTAAAATCAATTAAGCATATTTTTTGTATGCCAGCATAATTCAAAATTTTTTGTAATCCATAAATACTTATATTTTTGGCGAATTTTCAAAAGTTTTAGTATCCGAGGTTTCCAATTTTAGAGGTCCACAAGTCACTTTACCGACCCTCTGTGAACCCGTGTTCTTTCAAATCAACTCAAAATCTGTGACAGTTTCAAGAATTGCATAAATTGCAGAAATACATATTTTGCAAACCATTGTGTTATTATTTCAGTAAAATAAAAAGAGCAAACAAATGGTGCAAGTAATTTCATCAAAGTTAAAAAAGTGTTCAACAGACATTTCCAAACAGTTGCAAAAGTAGATATGGGGTTAAAGAGTACACTTTCAGCTTTCTGATGGTACTCAAATCTCTCTAACCCCTTTTGACCCTAACAAGTTCTATTCCACTGAAATTCGGATTTAGCTAAAATATAGAACCTGGGTAAACTGTTAATAACACATCAGGTATAAAGGATACAGTGATGTAAGGAACCATTTCTTAAAGACTACTATCCCACTAATATAACGAAAAAATTCGACCCGTTATTGATAACAGTTTGCGAGAAATCATACATAATTTAGTTTTGATCAAATTTACAAAATTTGAATTTGTTTTGAAAACAACATAAAATATTTGTTTTTAGCTTTTGATGCAGTTTTTTGTACACGTTAGTTCTAATATGTTTGCTATCGAATGGCTTTAAAATTTTTGAAATCGGCGATAACAAATTGGAGCTTTGGCCGATGATTTTTAATTTTCGCCACACTGTGGCGCACTTTTTTTTTTTTGCTTGTAAAGTCTACATACATATCTGAGGCATTATGACAAAACATCTTAAGTCAATCATACGAATTCTCATTAAAAAAAACAGTTTGTTAACGTTTTTAAAATTTTGTATTATAAACGAAGATACGGTATGTGAACTCTGTTCAATATTGAAAAGAATTTGAAATTATTTATGGCAAACAAAAATTTGAAATGTTTCGAATTCGTTAAAATATGTTAGCATGTTGTTATCAATCATTGGTTTCCATAAAACTATTGTGCAATTTTATCACCGATTTTTATGTGATATTCGAAGTTGGAACAATATATTGGCAACAGCCAAAACACTTATGATTTTTATTGCAAAATGAAAAGAAAGAGAAATTTGTTGGCAACATTATACAAAAGGTATTCATTTCAGTTGTTTTATTATTTTGAAAAATGGAAAAGTGGAAAAATTTAATTTTTGTTACAACAACCACAAGAAAAAAATCCACAAAAAGTTTAATTTGTGCCAAACTATAACAAAATGTAAAAAATTCAGGATAAAAATATGTAATTTTCCGTTATAAACGTCAAACGAAATGATGTTGCCATTCATAGTTAATTCATTCATTGTTAATTTTTAATACAAAGTACGAAAAATTAAATATCTTTTTATAAACTCTTGAATTATACAACTCTGATTTTAAAAATAATTTTTTTATAGTTACAACATTTCTAATTGAACATACCATTATTTTCGTAAATATTATCCATTTCCGTTAATGATGTGACAATCAAATAATTCACTTTTAGCACTAATTTGGCATATTGAAAATATCAATTACTTCCGCGAATTATTTGACTTTTTTTAACAGTTTGTACTTAAAAAAAATAAAAAAACCCCCGTTCACGTTAATAAAAGTGTAATTTTTCTATTCTTCCAACAAAAAAAAAATTTGAAATGATGCCCTTACGATGTTGTTTACGGGTGTTTACACTGACAATGACCGCTTATATTGTTCCGCTAATAAAATAAATGTATCTGTAATTTTCCGTAAGATTAACTTAAATTTTCTTTATACTAGAAAAAATATGCTACTTTGAGTTACCCATAATAAGTAAATTCAAACACAAAAAACCTTAAAGTTTTTATAATGAAACGACCGTTACTTAAAAAAAAATTGTTGGTAACTAATTTGTTTGGTTTGAAAATAAATCCATTCCTTAAACAAAACATTTCAAAGAATTTAATCAGATATTTTACTTGACATATCCTGTACAAAATTTTACAAAGTACGGCCGTGTTTTTCCTATAGGTTATGTTAACCTTTTTATGAAATGAATGAAACCATTGTTCGACTTTTGGCTAATAAATTACTGATGGTTTAAACGCTGGTTTAGTTGAACTAAACTTGAATTTATATGTAGTTTAAGCTCAACAACTATAAATCAGTGTCCCATGAAGTAAATGTTGTTAAAAAAATAACATGTAGCAGCACTACGATAAATCTTATTAAATTCATATGGTCTTTATTGGTAGTTTAAATGTCCAATTTTATGCGTTTAATGATGGTTTATATTATTAGTGATTTATAGATTTGTGGGCTTAAACACATTTTATACCAAAAAGAGAGCTTAACTTGCTCTGATTTTTTAGCCCTTAAGCCTAGTACTCTGTTCGAATTTGTGAAATATGTTGAGCAACATTAATTATTTCACACGAAAATGTTGACATTAGGGTGATCGATTATTCGACTTTTTTCAATAACCGGTTTTCGAATATTCCGAATAGTTGCCATTTAAAAAAAACCGGGTTTCGGTTAAGCATTTTTAAAATAACCGGTTAACCGGTTTGTATTCGAATACATAAAAATACAAAAATCAAATTAGTTTTTGTAATAAAAAGTTTATTAGAATAAAAACAAAACAATTCACGAAGGTAAGGAACCAACAAAATACATAGATATGGCAAAAGGTATGTTCAGACCTAACAAATATTTGACGATAAAATCAAACAAAAGCGTGACCAGTAAATTGATAAAACTAAAGCATTATTTTAAATAATTTCTTGTTATTTGCTAAACTTTATCGGGTATGTTCTGTAAATCGAAATGAAGTGGATTTAAAACCGAAAAAATTTTGAAATCGAGCCTGTAAAGAATGTTCATAAAAATATTCCTTTTAATATACTTCTTACTTTGAGTATCAATTTTATTTACAAGAACAGGTCTTAAAAAAACGAAAAACTACAGTAATTTTGTTAATAATTGAAATCAAATTCTCGATGGATTTCACTTCCACTTCATTTCGTTTTGTAGAACATGCCCGTATGTCTGAGATGGTAATTGCATTTATGTATAAAGTAGTTACGACACCCTTAAATAATGTTTGCTTCAGCCAAACGTTTTGCAAAAGCAAACAATTCTTTAAGAAAACTAGTGGTTACGTTAGGAGTCAAATATTTAATAGGTGTGAACATAGCTTTAGAATTTTTTAAAAACATTGGTTTTGAAAATATAGGAATGCAATAAATTTATTATTTGACATATTTTCCTAAATTTATTGTAAATGAGTTTTAATTTGTTGCTGGTTATGCATGTCTATATGAAGCAGTAAACTTCAGCCATATTTTTGAAAAGTGGCAAACAGAACCTCTTATCCAGGATTATATAATTTAATTTTTTGTTTGTTTCAGCATTATAGAAACAATAGTAATATGAACATGCTTTTTATATGAAATATCTGTCAATTCGTCGATCACACAACTTAAACCCTTCCAGGACATTTTTGATTCCTTCAATTTTATTTTAAGTTCTTGGTGTTTTTATAAATAAAACTGATGAATTTTCCCATAACGTTGATTCCGCCGGTATGTTCTTGCTTTAAGCATAAAGATGTGCTGGAACTACTTAAGAGTTTTTCATTCATTATTGGCAGCATATTTTAGTAAAGTATTATTTGCAGTCTCTTAAAAACTACTTGACCCTGTTAAGTTTTACTTGGCGTTTATTTATGTCAAGCTTGTAGACTAATTAAAAGTGATTAATAAGTCGTGATGTAAAGAACTTTTGCCACTTATCATTTTAGGGCCGATTAAGCACAATTTTTTTTTTAAGTCAGTTCGAAATATCACCAGAGATGACATCTTTGTAAAGCTATATATAGTATTTATAATACTGTCCAATTGCTTATTACTTTTTAAGCTGAACTTTTTTTGTAGTACTTTATATTGTTTTTGGTTTTTGTTACAAGAACACACGCTTATATAAGCGATTAGTATTTACATTGCTCATAATGTTTTTTTGAGTTTTGTTTCATTTTGTTTTGACATTTTTTATAAAAAGTTCAAGTTTGCAAATATTCAATTAGAAAAATACTTAAATTACGGGTGCATTTAAAACAAAAGTAAGGAATAAGTATATAAATTACACATTACTAAAATAACCGGGTAATTTTACTAAAATAACCGGTTTATTCGATATTCGAAAAATGGACATTTTAAAATATTCGACTTGGGCAAAACTAAAATAACCGGTTAAAACCGGTCGAATACTATTCGATCGATCACCCTAGTTGACATGCATCAATGTTACCTATCATGCGAGTTTATATATTTTGACGTTTTTATTCCTGCAAAGTATGCGACATTGTTTTGCGTATGTAAAAAAACCCACATTTATTGAACTAAAAATAATTTTTTTTAATAAAAAATGTAATAAAAATGAAAGTAAATATGGATAAAAAACTGTTACCGGTTATGTTATTTCAATTTTCTATTTCTTATTTAATAAACAGCTCATACTTTTTTGCTTTTGCTTAAAATTCCACGTGAAATAAGTGCAGCTTACATACATTATTTCGCAGTTGCAAAAAAAAAAATGTTGCCAGAAACATTTCGGAACCTTTATTTCATTATTTCATAGATATTCCGTACGAGTTCTTTTCATATGCGTTTTGACAGCATTTCACGTGAAATGTTGAACAGAGTACCAGGCTTTATTGCAAAAAATTGAAATATGGCGAATTTCATATACAATAATATTGCAAGTGTATGGGTCGTTTCAGATTATTAACTATTATTATAATTTCCCACTTCGTATCTATCTACTTAGCACTTTTATTAAGATGGGTTTTACAACTTTACAACCGTCTCTTGTATGTAGTTTTCTTGCGGTTGTAGTTGTTTAAACTTTTACTATTTGCAAATCTGTTAACCTGCGTCAACTTACGGTTCGCTGAATATTTTTATATTGCCACATGGTATTCCTGGTATGCACGAAAAGGACAAAGAAACGAATTCACCTGTATGTTTGTTTGTTCACTTTGGAAAATAGTCAATAAATAAAGGTTAGCATTTCTACCTTTCGAAGCGTTATTCCAAAAAGATACATAAATAAAAAAACCTGCACAGAAATTTAAGTTAAATCCAGCATTGATTGGAAAATAGATAAAAGAAATTATAAAATTATGACTGAAAAAAATTTCTAAACTATTGTCACTTTATTTTCAGTTTTATTAGCTTTTTAAAGGTTTATTATTTCTTTTTTAACCCTTTACTTTGCTCCACAGGGAGTTAAGTGGACTGAAGAAAAACCCTTTACCACAGGTTGAAAGGGTATGTGTAAGTCTGTTATTCAGTTTGTAATTCTTACAATATTGATCTTAGACCCTTACAAAGTAAATATATCCTGGAGTAGCGAAGTTGACTTAACGATGTCCATGTGTCCGCGAGTATGTTGAAATCAACTTTCCGAAGACTGTAGATATAATAGAATTCTGGTTGTTATTTTTGGTCACGTATAGCCTGGAATAGATTGCTATTTAAATACAGTCAGATTAGTCCATAAACGGCTAAGATATGAAACAAACACAACAGCGACTAAAACAGAAAATTCATGGCGCCAAGGTTATCTCATCTATAATCAGCTGCAGAACACTAGCCAGGCGATCACAGTGAACCTGTCCCAGACACAGTTGATTAGTTAAAATTAAAGCAAGCATTGGCAAGAAAACGTCTGGAATATGCGATTTGACAGGAAGCCGGCATAATCTTTTTTAATTCAACGTTTGGCCATATTTTTCAAGACCAGTTAAAGAATACTTAGAAATTAGTAGTTTAAAAGTTATGTTTAACCCACTTTAACGATCATTCCTTCGACAGATTTACATTTTTTTCTGTCAACGCAGAGAAAACGTTTCACTTTAGAACTGGATATCTGATGTTTGCCTGATTTATGATTGGCCTTCAAAAACTGATAAGTTTTTTTTGAAGCGAAATCCGTATGTTTTCAAAAAGATGGGAACGGGCCAAAGTAGTATTTGCAAAACAATCACTAAGAACATCGGAAGTTTTAGGCCCCTATTATGAGTTAAATTCGATAAACGATTTTCGTTGGCTATCGAACATCGATTATCTAGTGTAAATTTGGTATGAGTTGGCAGCACTTTTAAAAATTTCATTGTGCATCGAATTTTTCAACGAAAACAAATTTGCTTTCCACGGTGCAAATAAATGTTGAAAATTTAATTATTTGTAAATTTGTTTGTGTTTGTATACCAAATATCATATTCTTTATCATATTTGATTATTTCATGCAAGTCCAACGTCGTAAACAGCAATATTCCTTATGGAACAAAATTCTTTTTTGACCAAATGATTTGCCGCAAAGTTCCGCATGTAAAAAAGTGGGATGAAACTCCACTGAAAACAACCATAATTCCGCCGTGGTCACGTTAAACTTTAATTTTATTATTTAAATTTGTAAACAAAATTTTTTATTTTAAGTGACAGCTGATCGATAATGTACTATTGTTAATTAACAAAATCACAATAGTAAATTTTGATCGAATGCGCGCCATAATACCAAATGAAAATTCATACGATCGGCTAATTCGCCTCTCCAAAACTATCTAACAAATTTTAATGAAATTTAAAACATAGAAACATCATATGCTCGGGCTTGACCGACTATACTTTCTTACTTGTTTTTAAAGGCTTTTGGGAGGCTTTTTGTTAAATTTTGACAGTAGCTTAAGCCAGCTTATGCTTAAACTTAATAATTTTTTCCATCTACGTTTAGGGAAGTGACACATAAAGCAAAATTTCGATACTATTAATAAGGTAACTACCGAAACTACCTATCGATAGTTTTGCAGCTCCCTAGTAAATGCTAACAAAGGGTCACACTTTTACAATACGCCCTAGAAATTTGCAAAAAAAATCCACATTTTTAAGTTTTACACCCAATACTTCTCAGAAAATCTTAGGCAAGTATGAAATTGTTAAAAAAAAGAAATACAACAAGATATATTTTACACTTGGCAAATAAGTAAATGATTAAGAGTACAAAAATTATAGAAATGTTTGAGATAAAATTTTTGTTAAATACAAGAAAAAAAATCTGTTAAGAAAAAACTTTGAACTGATTGAATATTTAATACTTATATTTCTCTCTTTTCAGTATATTTATATTTGAATCCATCAAGTGGCACTACACAAATCAATCCAGACGGTAAGTTTAATTAACAATTTCTATGTTCGCTTTACGATGGAGTTCTCAGCAAAAACTCCACTAAAAATGTCTAGTTACGCACCGGTGGGAGAAAAGTCAGCGTTATATTAACATCTTTGACTTGAAGTAAAAGCATAAAGAAAAAATTCTATAAACTAAAAACTATTTTGTGAACAGATTTTCAAGTTTTTTTTTTTTTTTTTTTTCTTGTTTTAGTAAAAGTTGCGTTTTTTTTAGTTTAGTTTCGCGTTTATTTCATGGCATAAAACTTGCTCTTTGCAACAGCAGTAGTATTCATGCCACGACCTCTCTCTACCCAGAAATCGAACGTACGCCACCCGTCCACCACCAGACCACAAGCAAGCAAAGTGCCAACGTCTTTTAGAGAGTGGCAAAAGCAAAAATAGTAAAAATATGTGGCTGCAACAGCAGCAAGTCATCAAGTTAATACTCGCACCCGAGTATATTTTCGGTCATACCAAAAATTTTATTTATGACTTAAGTTCAATTTTTTGTTTTTACTCTTTCTCCAGAAACGTTTCAACGCGATACTAAAATACAAACTTATTTTCAAACTAATTTATACATATTTTCTATAAGATTGTGTGTACGCGTGTTTTAAGTTGGTGGTCGGACGTATCCCCATTTTCGTATTGGTGAAAATGAGTCAGCGCGACAAAAACTTTGGAAAATGATAAGCCAAAAACAGAAAAAACCGCAAAAAAATAAAACAAAAAAACTATATAGCGAAGAAAAAGTTGTTACCTTTTAATATTTTATACTGACTCTACAGGGAAAGCTCCTCCACACCAGCATGAAAGAAAACTTTATCGGTACGTTTGCCACAAACACATCGATATCATATTTCTATATATTATTTTATTTATATTTATAGTCAATGAGAGACAGAACAAGCATTTTGCAGGATTTTATTTAGTCAGAACTTAACTTGTTGTTCAATATTTGCTAAAAACTAAAATTTTTAAAATGATTTATGTGTGTTTGATAACGATGACCCCAAAAAAGGTGAACCAAATTCGTGCTTGTTTAGTAAAGTTGTAGTTTTTTTCTGTATCCTTTTGCCTTTCTTAATTTTTTATTATTAAAATTCTAGAGAAATTTCTCCCTCAAGTTTGAACTTTTTTTTTTTGTAAATCTTGCTTTGATTAGAAAAACTAAAACTTTTGCAAAAAGTGGCTTTGATAACACCACGAAGAAGAATAAAACTCTTTAAAATTATCAAAGGTAATATACTTTATTTTGACAATTTTGCTGTCCAGAAAAAAAAACTTTGAAATTAATACAAAGAAAGATTAGGGAAAAGATCGTGTTTCAGTTGACAGTGAGTGGTGGCACGTGTGTGTGCGTGTCATCTGACAAAATGTGTACGTTAGAAACTACATTTAAAGCAGAGTTGCCAACAGCGATTCGAAAAGTTACACAGTCGGTGGTCCAAAATTGTTTAAAAAATATTTTATTTTTAAAAACAAATATTGAAAATGTTGTTGCAATTATTCGGCTGCTGCGAAAAGTTCCTGCGTTTTGCAAAAAAAAAATCGATTGCTACTACAGAAGTCTCTTTATTGACAATTTTTTTAAAAATGTCACTCGGAACGTTTTTGAGTGCGTTTAAACTAAATCGCAAACTCCAGAAAAAACGATTTTCATAGATAACAAATGAATAGAAAACCATTTTCTGATATAAAGGCTCCCATACACACATACTGCTCATGCAATCAGCATGGCTTTGTAAATTTGAAATGTTTATTTATATATGCGTCACACAGACAACGCAGTGAGGAAAATCAAAATAGGTTTGATTTTGAAATGAACTCATACCGCTGACAGTTGTTCAAATGAACAATAAAATAAATAAATTAATTTAATTAATTGCTTTTCAATTTGAATTAAAACAAATTTAAAATACATAGTTTTTGAGAAAAAAACGTGTGAAGAAAGTAGTGTTTTTCTTGAATTTCACGAAATGAAATTTATTTTAAAATTATGATTGATAGGTTTGTAGTAAAATATCAATCACACACGTATACGAATGTTTCATGGGAAGAAGCTGTCAGCAGTATGTGTCTATGGGCCCCTTAATGCTTCCGAGTCCGAATAAGTGATCATGTATGTTTAACCTCAAGGTAAAGTTATCTTTAATAGTATCCCATCTGTATGTGACTTCACGTGATCCCAATAAGACACTTTCTCTTTACAGAAAGATTATTGCTGAACCACTGCCAAGCACAAACGTCTTGTTTGGAAATTTTATTAATTTTTGGTTTGAAAAAAAAAATATTTGCTTGGTTGTGTACTAACAAAAACAACCCTACTTAATGAAGTAAAATACGATTTACTGGTTTGTGTAAAAACAACCACGACGTAATAAGAAAAAACACATTTTTGGTTGGTTTTGACTGACAAATTGTGTTTTTTCCGATGTTGTTCAAGCAAAATGTAAAAACATTTTTTTGTGTAAATTATTAAAACATAATAAAATTCACTAAAAAAAAATCCCGAACGATGTTTGTTAAAATTGTTGAGCAAAATACATAAAACTTTCAAAGTTGAATGATGATGCAAACCATATATTAAGATTTCTTCTGTACCCAAGGAAAAGAAATGCCACAGAAGTGAGTGAATAAAGAAAATAGATGTGAGAAAAAAAACTTCATCTAGTTTTAAGAATAATTATTTTCACAAATAAAGAAATATATATGGGGGATTCACAAGGTGTCACAAAGTCATATGTCTTAAAACAATAACATGAAAATATACAACTGTTGTGAACAACCCCTCATAATTCAGTTTGTTATTTTAATTTAAATCACAGATTTAAAACAAATATAAAAAATAAATATTTACCAAAAATAAAAATATTTTTTTAATTCTAATCCATGAATTAATAAATTAAATTATATCTTACCTGACTATTTTCTATTTTTCAGTCGCAAATTAGAAATTAATTTTATTTTGCTTTTTACCAAACAGCAGAGCCGTTGTTAGCCGGATTAAGCTTACCATCAACGGCGACGGCTCACAAAAACTATTGCGGCTCGGCTCAGCCGTTCAGTGTAGGTCTCTTCTGATAAATTACGACAGCACAATAAACATAGCAAGCAAAGTTCTATTAATTTAAGACACTTTTTGTTTACAAAGCAACAACAATTTTTTTAAACCATTGTAAAATGTTAGAACATCATGACAATATAACATGATAGCACACCTTGTGAATACCCCAATAATGAAGCTACTTGCTCTTGCCGTACCTTGGTGATTAATAGAAAGATTGACTATTCGACTTTTTCAAAAAACAGGTTTTCGGATCTTTCGAATAGCTGCTATTTTTAAAACCCGGTTTTTTGTTAAGCATTTTTAAAATAACCGGTTAACTGGTTTTAATTCGAATACATAAAAAATACAAAAATTAAATTAGTTTTTTTAATAAAAATGGTATTTAAATAAAAACAAACAATTCACGAAGGTAAGGAACCAACAAAATACACAGATATGACTTAAGCTACGTTCAGACGCAAAAAAATGATTGAAGATAAAATAAAAAAAAGCTTTATATTTAATCATTTCTGTTTACATATTTACTAAACTTTATTCTTAAGATGATAATTGTATAATGTTATTTAGAAAGTCTTAAATAATGTTTGCTCTAGCAAAACGTTTTGCAAAAGCAAACAATATTTAGTTGGTTTTTAAAATATAGGCATCTTATAAACTTATTATTTGAGATATTCTCGCAAATTTATTTTAAATGAGTTTTAATTTGTTGGTGGCTAAGCATGTCTATATGAAACATTAGACTGCAACCATATTTTTGAAAAGTTTTATATTTAAATTATTTATATTTTAAATTATTTTGTTTCAGCATTATAGAATCGAATTGTAATATGAACATGCTTTTTGTATGAAATATTTGTCAATTCGTCGATCACAATTTTAAACCTTCCGCGACATTGTTTGATTCCTTCAACTTAGTTTTAAGTTCTTGGTGCTTTAATAAATAAAACTGATGAATTTTTTCATATCGTTGATTCCTCCGTATGTTGTAGTTTTAGGCATATACTTAAGGCAGCATATTTAAGTAAAGTATTATTTGCAGTCTCTTAAGAACTACTTGGAACAGAGTCAAGTTTTACTTGGCGTATATTTATGTCAAGCTTGTGGACTCATAAAATAATAAGTGATTACTAAGTCGTGACATTAAAGATCCTTTGCAACTTAAGGCCCCTATTACGGTTCACAACTGGTTGTGATCAGTTGTAATTTTTGTTATGGTTTTGTTCACCGCAATTTAGCAAAGTTGAAAACCATAATACAAAAATTAAGAAATAGCACTACACTACAAGGTCTACAAAAGCAAGGAAAACGTATATTTCACCAAAATAACCTGTTTATTCGATATACGATAAATGTACATTTTTAAATATTCGACTTGGGCAAAACTAAAATTACCGTTGAGTTGCGTAAGCGGTCGAATACTAACCGTTCGATCTTTCTAGCGATTAATAAAGCAAAACGTATGTACACTCACAATAACTGAAATTGTAATATCAAATAAATGAAAATTCAGTTAAAAACCGGTCTACTTGTTTGTAACGAAAAGTTCTTTTAATTTTTAATGTCAAAAACTCAACCCCATGTTCCGAAAAAACAAAGGAATATTCAGTTATTTTATAAAATTCAGCAATTTTCGTTTACTTCACAAAAGAGCCGAATTTCTAAAAAATATCAGACAAATCGTTGAAACCTAATGACCTAATGAAAAAGAAATATTTTTATTTACTTACCCCGTTACAAACGTTAGATTTACTTTTGTTGCACTGATTCCGTTGTTTACAGAAGAACTCTCAATTATAAGACATCAACCAGCTGCATGACCGATATGGTTTTGCAATTATTTTACTTGAAAAGTTTGATGTATTTAACTAATGGTGTTTTCTTTTCTACAAAAAATGTCACATTTTATTTAAAAAAATGCAATTTGGTGTTTGTTTATTAAAAATTCTTTGCTCTCTAAAAGGGCAGCGTGTTTTATTCTAAAATAATGCACCCTCAAATTTCATAAGGCATTGCACTTTACGCCCCGTATAAATCGAGAGTGTTGATAATGCCCTGTAAAAATATGGCTTCTGTTTATATATGGGGTTACCAGACGAAGTTTGGAAAAAAACGCCTTTAATCAGGTCAGTAAAAATTTTAAGTTTTAATAGTTTTTTTCTATTATTTTATAGTAAAAACCAGGGCTGTGGAGTCGTCCGAAAAAAGTACTAACACCGACTCCGACTCCAAATGCTGACCTTTTTTAAGTGCGACTCCGACTCCTACTCCTCCTATATCTTATCTTGATGCTAAATGTATACAGTAGTTTTGACTTAGCTGCACAATCTCCTTTGCACGATTTTTTGTGCAGGTAAATCAAAAATGCAGTTATCTTAAATGCATTTACCTGCCTTAATGTGCAGGTACACAATTGTGGTTACCTGCACAAAAGTGCAGCTAAAGTAAAGTTTAATTTAAAAGTAGAATAAAAAAATTATTTTTTTAATACATAAATTTATATTTTATTAAAATTTTATTTCAACCCAGGAGCTTACTGGGAATCTCACAAAGAGTCTTTTTGATCGTCGACGAGCTCATTTTTTAATTTTAGACGATTCCTAGCACGGGAGAAACTTACACGTGCTGATTCGTATGATTTTTCCATAACGCAGCGAAAAACGCTTATATTAATCGTAAAGGGAATCGTTTATGATGTATGTTGAGATTATCTAACGAGTCTTTAAAAAAGCATGCGTAAGTGTCGTATGAGAATCATGTATGTATGTATGTAGGTATTATTTTACAACTCGTGAAATACTCAGCCGTATGACTAGCTACCTAAATAAGGGGATCTGGCCTATTTTTCATGCCAAAACTTCTAATTTTCATACAATTTCTATAAAACAAACCTTAAGGTCGCGAAATCAACACCATCCTGTCGGAAAATCCTTTTTTCAGTAATTGTTATACGACTCTTACAGAGAGCCCCAAAAGGTTCATTTCAAGATTTAAAGACGAGCGTGTCAAAAAATAAATAAATTAAAAAAATATTTAGATGTTTTTGTTACTCGTCAGATAATCACCAGAAGATTCTTTTAGGACTTGTATATTAAACATAATCGTCTAACAAACAGCCTATGCTAGCTGGGAAATAACAGATAATTTTATACATGTATGCAGTGATGTCAGATGTAGGGAAAATTCCCTACTTGTAGGGAATTTTTCTCCAAAAATCAGACTGTAGGGAAAAAAAGAAAGATATATTATTTTCGTAAAAATGTAGGGAATTTTTCCCTTGCATGTAAATTAAAATATAATCTAACTGACTTATAAGAAAACCTCTGTGGTATCACAGAAGAATGACTAAATTTTTTAAGTAGTAGTAAAAAAAAAATTTAAATATTCAAAATGTTGTGAAAAGTTTAATGTTGATGCTAATCTTCTTACTTAAGAATGGCTAACCCTGGAATATAGTTTTTCAGAAGAAGAAATTAATTCTCTTTCAAAGATGGATTTGGAACCATTTTGGTTGTAAATATTAAAGTCCGAGAACTTCAAAAACTGAGTCGCGAGGCTTAAAATTCCATATGTATTCTTAGATCATACTTACAATCAAAAATGTTAAATTGTACAAGCTTCCGTTGTACAGAAAGTCATTTTAAGAATATGATATCGTAAGTGCTTTACAACTGATTTTTTATACGTACACATACCAACATATGTGACAGCGCATAGAGAAAGGGACCTAAGGGTAAAAAAAATCAATTTTTTTTTTGATGTGGACAACATCTGAGCATCGAATGAGACAGATCTCATGCCCCAAAAAAAAACCGGGGTTTACCCTTAGGTCCCTTTCTATTTTGCGCGTCACATATGTAGATTTTTATTTTATTTTTTGTTTTTTGCTCAAACTAATTGAAATTTATTTGATGTATGTTATTGTTTTTTGATTATAGTAATTAAAATTTACTATATTGAATTAGTAATAATATTTGAGTTTTACTAATATGTACCTAATATAAGGTAGGGAAAATTGTAGGGGAAACATATTGCTGTTGTAGGGAAATGTGGGGATTTTTTTATGCAAACGTAGGGAACTATTTAAATTTCATCTGACATCACTGCATGTATGTATGTATGTTTGTTTATTTAATATAAAAGAAACATTAACAAAAACAATGAGAATTCACAAAGAACATAAAACATACAAAAATAAAATAATTGCGATTTATATTTTTATAAACAGCTTAAATTGGATATTTATGTGAAAAAGTGGCCACCATATATGTTTATATGTGCAGCTAACTTTGATGTTTTGTATGGAAATATTTTAAAGCTGCCCAAAAATATGAAAAATGTGCAGGTATACAAAATGCACGTAAACAAGGATTTTGAAGAATAATTCCAGAAAATATTTATTTTGGGCAGTTAAGTCAAAGTGCAGCTAACTTTGATATTTTGTATGAAAATAATTTTAAAATGCCAAAAATTTTGTGCATTTATCTTAAATGTGCAGGTAGAGAAAGTGCACTTAAAAAAGGAATTTGTATGGAATTAGAAAGAATAATTCCAAAAATTCTCAATTTTGTGCAGTTAAGTCAAAAGTGCACGTAAACAAAAGGCAGGTAAGTCAAAACTACTGTATGAGACTCAGTGATGTTAACTTTTATTTTTTCATTACCGTACGCAGTGTGACCATATTAGTTTTTTTCGAGCTAAATTTAGCTTTATTTTTTCATGTTTAGCTATTTTCATATTAAGATATTTCATTTAGCTTTAAGCTTTTTTTTCGGCTTTTTTCAACAATGCATTAAGCTATTTTAGCCTTTTTTTAATTTTAATTTCGTATTTATTCGTATATCAAAATAAATAAAACAGTTTATCCAAATAAACTTATTTGTGACTTAGTTAAAAGGGTAATAGTTTGACAGTGCAGAAGTAATCGCTTTTGCAGATTTGAACTACATACATAACAGTGCTGCAGGGCAAGAATAAAAAAAGCTATTTTTAAAAAAGTTAAAAATGTTTGTCAAAAGTAACAATTTAAAATATTTCTTGAATAAATAGTAAGTTTATATGATTTGTAAAAACCAAATACATATTTCTATACAATATTTCAGTGATAATAGCAAGACTATCAATTATGAATAGAACAAAAGCATAACAAATAGTAAGTTTCAAGCATATGCCCACTGCATGAGAAAATAAAAAAAAAAGTTTAACCATACAGTACTTTTTGTTTCTAGTCCAAACTTTAGCTATTCCAATGTATCTGTTTTGCTGCCGTTTTTAGTAAATTTAATATAAGATTTACATGATAGCCCGTTTTCACAACTTACCGATAGCTAAAAGTATACTTTAGTCGGCCTTATAAAAAATTTTCCATTATTAAAACTTTACTGTAACCTAAACTGATCGATAAAGTAGATTAAGGTTCATCCTACCTGGTAGGTTAAAGTAAAGTTGTAATAATGGAACACTTTTTATGCGGCCGATAAAATCCTACCTTTAACTATCGGCAAGTTGTGAAAACGGACCTAAGGGATGTAAGCATATTTGCCATATATTCCATCTATAAGCGGCCAGCAAAGGCAAAAGTAAATCGAATTATTATTAATACGATTACCGTATGACGTGCTAAATTTATTGTTGAGGGAAAGCTAGCTTCTATACGCATTTCACTGGTTGCTTAGGCCAGCTCATCAGGAAACCTTTTCCAGGGATTTTAGAAAAGCCAAAAATATTATACAAATAAAACCCTAAAGCGAATAAGAATTATAAACACTCAAAGTCTTACTTGTATCAATATCAAAGCCAAAACAAAACACCAACAATAAACAGTGATTTTATCTTTTCTTACATTCCCCTACAATTGGTTGGGTTCTTTTCGACTCGAATTGTAGTTGTAAGTGGTTAAAAAGAAAAAACAAAATTAAAAAACAAACTGCTTCATTCTACTGTCTTCGTAAGAAAACAACAAAAAAAAAACCAATTTGCCAATTCAGTTTTTTGCACGGGCACATGCAAGTATGTATATTATCAAAGTTATTTTCGGGAATACAAAATTTATTATTAATACGATTTCCGTATGACGTGCTAAATTCCTAGTTTTTCATATTCGTAAAAACTTATTGGTGTTAAGAAATTGGAATTTCGCCATTTATTTAATATCAATCTATTAACAAATTTGGGTTTATGTATATTTTTTTATATTTTGAAGAACACACTTTTTGATTTATATACATATTTTTTTTATATTAAAGCACAAACTTTTTGTCAGCTGTTAAAAACAGGGCGATCCATTTTTGTGTTTTCTCGCCAAATAAAAAGATGCAGTTTTACATATTCGGGAAGATATTTTATACATGCACCTTTTAGAATGTGGTATTTTTTTGTAGAAAAGAAAACACCATAAATTATTTTTATTTAAAAACAAGAAAATTGTTTTTTATAAAATTTATTTTTTGGTAGTTGAATTATATAAAATAACTGAAAATTCATTTGTTTTAACGGAATTTTTGACAGTAAAAATAAAAGAACTTTTCGTTATTTTTTACATTTTCATTTTGAAATTTAAATTTTGTATTCCCAAAAATTGAAATTACTTTTTGATAATAAACAGGCAGGTGCACGGCCTAAAAAACACTTAATTGACAATATCTTTTGTAAGTTGTTGTTGTTTTTTATTTTGTTTTTCTTAACCTACTTACAACTACAATTAATGTTGAGAGAATTTCAACTAATTGTAGCGGGGAATGTAAGATGAGATGAACGCACTGTTTATTGTTGATGTTGTTTTGTTTAAACTTTGATATTATTACAAGTATAACTGTTGCTATAAGTCTTATACGTTTAACATTTTTATTTGGTTTAATATCTTTAGTTTTTCTAAAATCTTTATGGATGAAGTTTCCTGATGATCTAGCCTAAGCAACCAGTGAAATACGCATAGGAATAGCTTATCCCATCAACAATAAATTTCAAGTGTTTTTATCAATAATAAAAACTGGGAATTTAGCACGAATAACAAAATCTTTTGAAATTTAAATTTTGTATTCCCAAAAATTGAAATTACTTTTTGATTTTCATTTAATTTTACATAAATAAGAATTTAACTTGATTAACGGACAATATTAACTGTAAATCCGTATTAATATGCACTTAGTTATTTGAATAACTGTTAGAAACAGTTAAAAATAAAATTGCTTGGAATTTAAATTTTTTATTTATTTAAACATGACTGAACGGAATACTTCTTAAATAAACTATAGACCGTTACTGTAATAATATTGTGAGTGAACTAAATCATTTTATTAATCACACTGCTCACATAATCAGTGGAGCCGGGCACTCCCAGGCAATAGCCACCAGCCTCAATCTCACCCAGGATCCGTGAGTGACCCTGCGTGGCATTCCCCAACAATCCTAACTCCATCAGTCTAAGAAGTCTCCTGGCCGCCATTACCATTACATACTGCTCAATAGGCAGAATATGTAGAATAACTTCCAGGGCCGCCTGGACAGTTCTCTAAACAGTTCCATCAACAACAGGAGTGATGATTGCCCGATATCCTGCAGCATCGCGGGAAAGATACCATCTGGTCCTGCCGATTTGTAAGACCCAAAGGTATTAACCTTCCATGTCTGAGGTGATCATATAAAATAAATAAATAAAATAAGCCCGAACCACAGAAGGGATCACCACATACCACCCGTTCCCCGACCCACGATCCACACACCCCGGAGTGTGAATTTCCATAAGCAGACAGAGAGATTCAGAGTCAGATTCCGCCAATGAGCTGTCCGGTCTTAGTGAAGCCGGTGTTTGGTATACAATAGGGGAGGAAATCCTTGCGCCTGGACGAAGGCCCAACCATGCTATCTTCCGCACGATTCTTTAAATCAAAACTGTACAATTAATAGTATTAAAAATATTGGGGTCTAATTTCATTTAAAAAATTAGAGTATTATTTCATTTCTATTTGGGGAGTTAGTTCATTTCACGTTTGGATTTTTTATTTAGGCCCAACACTTTTGCGCGTTATTTCATTATTTTTTGGGGGGTTATATTATGGGGGCTATTTCACGCTGCCGCCGTAAATATATCATAATATAGATGGAAATAAAAATAAGGACAACTAAATAAGAATTTAATTCTTATGTTTTTTTATACTAATATGTATTATTAACCATTTATTTATTGCTGCAACGAAAAGTTTTTTTGAAATTAAAGTCTAAACGGGCACATGTATGTGAACTTCATACACAAAAAAACTAATATTTCACATTGTGTGAATGCCAATGGAAGTTCAAAAAAGATAATGCGATACGCTTATCAATAATATTGATAGCATTTTAATCAATTTTGATAGAATTTCAATCAAATTTAGCTCGAATAAAATGTTAAATCGCTTAAATAGTCATTTAACCAAATTTTGGGAGAATCGATTCATATTGGTGGGTCGATTACGGACAGCAACACAACTGAAGTTAAGTTGCCAGCAGTGAAATTAGGAGACGCCGCTCATGTTAAAATATACAAAATTTCTATTTTTTTTTAAATTTAACATGAGTGAGGCGTTGCCTGATTTCGCTGCTGGCAGCTCAACTTAAGTTCAGTCGTCATCCGTAATCGACCCATTGATCTCTCTCTCTCAATCAACTGTTTCGAAATTGCTTTCTCTGAAAATAAATCCTTACAAGTATTTGCCTCACGATAAAATTTAGCAAACAAAACACTTAAAAATATATGAGCCCCTTGTCGACAATCATATTAAAACGAACAAACTCATTTGTGTAGATATCGGTATTCTGACTAAATTTGGCCGATATAAGTCTTATAACAATGTTAATTCGTCCATTATTGCCCATAATATATACTTTCCAATTTGTTTAATATTAAAGTTTTTCTAATCCGTAACAGTCATTTGGATTTACATTGTTTTATCTTCTCTAATCTAAACCCTCCCATTTATATAACAAATGACCTACATATATTGTACCAATTACTCTCTGTTACTGTTTCCGCTTGTTAAAATTAATAAATATTCATTTAGCATGAAATTATCAAAAATTTTCCAGCTTTATAACAGCTTTGTAAATAAAATTAATGAAAAGTTAAAATGGATTAAACATACTTTGTTACACACAGCCAGTTAGTCCAGTGCTACTCGTATAATTAAATATTAGAATACAACTAGGAACGAAAATTTATTTTAATTTTAACATTCTCAAACAAAATAGATAAATCGAAATTTATACAGACAAACAACAAAGAGAAATATTAGTTAAAAAATATTATAGCAGCCGGTATCAAAGTTGAGTGGTAAATATACATTTAACTCATTAACTTTTTGACTTTTGCACAACAATGCACCATCATTCATACTTGCCTTCGTTCTGAAAATAACACCCACAATTCTTTCAACTGCAACCTCCATCCATGGTAAATGGAAATATTTGAATTTGCAAATTTAGGCATCTTAATGTTGAGTATATAAATATTTCTCTTGAACTTTTTTAAGAAATAATTTCTTAACAAACTTTTAACAAAATTAATATTGTTATGCCTGTTTCCCCCTTTTTGCCGTTTTTTTTTTATTTCTTGGCATGACTTAAGGGTTTTCGCATTTCGTACTATAATGTAAAATATAATTAAACTTCAAAAAAAAGTAGCTCAATGAAGGGGCTTGTTTTTATTAAAAATAATTGAAGAAGCTGTGTACATTAGACCAGACTTAATTTTTTTTTTTTTGCAAAAAAAGTGTACCGCCCCCTCAAATTGTTCCTTTTTACGCCAGTAGTGAAATTCCAAAATCTTAGACTGATTGCCCTAAGTTAAGGCGTGGTACATGCAAACTAAAGTGGCTAAAACTGATTTATATGGACGTTTTAGCCACTTTAGTGGGCATGAGCCACGCCTTAACTTAGGGCAATCAGTCTAAGATTTTGGAATTTCACTACTGGCGTAAAAAGGAACAATTTGAGGGGGCGGTACACTTTTTTTGCAAAAAAAAAAATTTCCCATACAAAAAAAGTTCGGTCTAGTGTACATATATAAATATATTTTTAATCAGCGTTTAAAAACCTGCAGTCAAAGTAGAAAAACTGTAATTCCTTCCACTTCTTCATTTTTCATTAGCCAAAGAAAAACGGTTGCTTTTACTTCTGATTCATTAAATATGAACAGTCGCTGTCAAACCAACTCAAAAAGCGAAAAGTTGTACGTTTTTCGTATGGCTCTGTGAAATAAGTCCCAGGTGCAATAAGTCCCAGTGCAATAACTCCCAATGAAATAAATTCCAAAATAAATTAAATAAGTCCCAAACTGGAAAAAAGAAATAAATCCCAAAAAAATTAAATAATTTCCAAGTCCAAAATGAAACAAACCCAAACTTTTGGGAGTTGTTTCATTATGAAATAACTCCTAAAGACATTAATGAAATAACTTCCAAAAACAGTCCATCGAAAAGAAATGAAAAAGGGAAAAAAAAAAAAATTAAAAAACTCCCAAAGAAATTTTTTTACTTGAATATTTACATATCAGGTTACCAAAAAACTAACATTGAGTCCTCGACATTTTGGCAACAAATGCGGCCTTTTTTTTAGGCCAAGTTAGAGAGTATTTGATTCACTACCCATACATATGGCACAATCGTTTGTACAAGGATTATCTCCTCTATGGTACAACAAACACCGGCTTCGCTGGCTAAAGCTTCTTTGTATATCCATTCTTCAGCTGGTTGCAAGGATTTTCTTTTTCACTCTTCCTCTTTTCACGTGTTTAACATACATCCTTTATCTTTTCAAAATATTCCAAATGTATGCGTAGCAATTGTTTAAAAGGTAGCATGTCATATCGTCCAGTGTCATAGTGTCCGTGGACAAGGCCGAGCGCAAGGATTTTCTCCTCTTTGATAAAACAAGTACCGGCTTCGTTAACTAAAGCTTCTCTGAACAGGCGGCCTTCGGCCGGGCGCAAGGATTTTATCCTCTATGGTATAACAAACACCGGCTTCGCTAACTAAAGCTTCTCTGTGAAATCGTCCTTCGTTCGAAAACAAGGCAGATCTTAGCAGCTTTACTTAGCGAAACCGGTACTTGTTATACCATAAAGGAAAAAATACTTGCGCCCGCCCAAAGGCCGTCTGTGCAGAAAAGCTTTAGTTAGCGAAGCCAGTGTTTGTTATACCAGAAAGGAGAAAATCCTTGCGCCCGGCCGAAGGCCGTCTGTGCAGAGAAGCTTTAGTTAGCGAACCCGGTCTGTTTTATCCCATAGAATAGAAAGAATCCATGGACACTATGACACTGGACATGCCACTATCCCTTTATAAATACCGTTTAAAATGTTAAACAATTTTAAGAAATTGCAAGTAATTGAAATGAAATAACTCCTACGAAAAATTAAATAACTCCTGAAATTGCTCCTACTTTTGTATGAAAAATTGTTGGGTCTAATTTCATTTTTTCCTTGGGAGTTATTGCACAAAGCCTTTCGTTTGACAGTTTTTGATTTCGACTGCAGTTTTTTAAACCCTGTTTTTAATGAAAACGTTAAGAAATGTTAAACTTTATAAGGAAGAAGATGTAAAATCAATTAAAAATAGATAATCATTCAAAGCGAATTTCGATCTACCAAAGGTTAAATACAATTTGGTTTAAAGATTGATGTTTGACTATTGACTGCCAGCAGTCGACGATGGCTGTGAGTGTTAAGCGGCAAACCCCTCTGAAGAGATTGAGTGGTTGCAATCGAAACATGTATGGGTAACCTGTTCGTAAAAGCCTGGGTTCGAGCCCAGAAGCAGTTTAGAAAATAAATATTAATTAATTTTCATGTTGTAAAATTCCTTCTTCATAAAAATAATTTAATTAAAATTAAATTTTATGAACTTTAGCCTAATTAAAATACCAAAATTTGGATTAAAAACATTTTTTAAACTGAAAACCCTGTATGAAAACATTAAACGGGTGTATATCTGTTTAGCTTTCCATGCCTTTACAACTGTTTAAACATTGTGGCAACATTTAAAAATCTAGAGCTGGGGAAAACAAAACTCTTGCCAGTTTTAAGAGCAGACGCAATAATTTACAAAGAATTATTTTACTGTCACATTGGGCATAAGAAGCCTGACCTAGAATACAATTAAATTGAAATGGAAAAATAAGAATATTAAATAAAACAGAAGAAAATGGGACGAAACAAAACAGAGTGAGAGAGTTGTGCACAACAAAACAAACCACTACGAAAAAGTAGACAGGATGAAAGAAAGTCTAATGCAAGTAAACATTGTATAATTGAAATAATTAAAATTTACTAGATTTTCTTAGCAGAAATATTCTTAAAAAAGCAATTCAAATGTATTTTTTAAGTGTTTTCACAACAACGCCCAGCAAACATTGACAATCGAATTGTTGAGTTTTTTCTTTTTATCAAAAAAAAAAAACAAACAATACTCATTCAATAAAATTGAGCCCATAGACTTGAACAAATAATCTTATAATGCTTTTAAGAACCTTAACAAAAAAATCACTTTAACATGACGATATCTATCTTGAACGGTTAACTTTTCTAAAAACTTCGATGTTCGATCTGTTTTGTGTTGCTTCAACTTATTAATATTCTTTAAGAAAACATTTACCTCTATCGGAAACAAAATTTTCCCTTAAAATTTGTTCACTTTTCTCTTAAAGAATTTATTGAAAAAAGAAATAATTACCAAATCCTTTTTACGCTAGGCGTGTCATATGTGTCAAACCATATTGAATTTAAGGAAACTTTTTGTTGACAAAAGCTTACAGCTCAAGAAAGTGTTTTCGTTTATTTATTTAAAAAAAAACAAAATTTTAAATAACCCCTGATGAAGATGGTCAACAAATATGATCGAAAAATTGGGAAATATAATAGAATTTTTAAAACAAATTATGTTAATATATTTTTTATTTAAAAATTTGTTTAATTCATGACCTAATGCCGAACAAAATTAACAAACAACAAAACTAAAGGTCAACAATTTACAACTTAAAAAAAAGTTTTATGAAACTCTCATTTGCTTAAGCAAAGTGCGAAACAGATCGCAATTCCGTTCGGAATCAAATGTTTTTGATTTCGTTTATGTTTTTTAAAAGCATTTGAGAAGCTTTTTGTTTATTTCGGACAGTCGGTTAAGCAAGCTTAGCAGTGTTGCCAAAACTTTATGACCAAAAATGGCAGAAAAAATGGCTACACACGATTTTAACCAAAAACACATTAAAATTCAATAAAAAAAAAAACAGAAATGATTTATTAAAAGTTTTTTACAATTTGTAAGTTAAGATTAATTTGTTACATAAGAATTAACGTAAATTAAATATTTTATTATTAAAAAAATTAAGTCATCGATGAGTTCGATATCGTTATTGTTTTTCTCATTGTAATCACGTGTGCCTATTAGTTGTGAATAAAATCAAAAGTTGCTTAGAGATTTTAATCATTTGTGGCTTTTTTTGTTTGACATTTAGTTTTTTATACGTTTGGAAAAAATTAAAAGCCCAGCTTAATTTTTCCAATTTTTTATCAATTTTTAAAAAACAAAAATTTCGAAATTTTGATAAAAAAAAAATATTTTTTTTCCATAAAATTAGAAAATTTTATTGCGGAATTTCGGTTTTTTTTTTAGTAATTTCAATAAATTTAACCGTTTTGGAGTAACGGGAATGAATGTTGTGCATCCTCCTCTATTTTTGAAATAACGGTATATCTCGAAAACAAAGGCTAAACAAAAAAAAAAATGTTAGCACCATTGGATTCAGCGTACTCGAATTATGTTAAAACGGCATGTGCCCGGCATGTCTATTTTTGCAACCTTGTAAATACCCCAAATGATTTTATATTTTGTTTCTAAAGCCAAGTACTCTGTTCAAAGTTGTGAAAAATTTTGATCACCATTTTGACATGTAGGTATCAATGTTTGCTATCTTGCGAGATTTCAAAATAAAAGTTTATGTTTACATTTATTTAATTCAAATATATAGCGGTACCTCACCTATTCAACTGATTTGTTTCCCTTAGCTTTAACATTTTCAGAAATCCCTTCTTAGGGGACTTATTTGCACAAAATTAATTGTCTATATTTAATATGACTAAATTTATTTGTTAGGGCATGGCGATTTTAAATCAAACTATTAATAATATTATTTTTTATAAATAAATAAATGATTCTCGGAAAAAATGAAGAACAAATTCTGTTTATCGCACGACAATGTGGTAAAGAGTGTCATATGACCAGACTTGACCGATTATACTTCGTTTTTTTTTTACAATAGTAAAATGTTTGCTGGGAAACTCATTATGTTGGTTTGTTTTTAACGTTGCAAATTATATTTTGTTGTTGTTACGTTGTAAACGTACTGCTGGAGTATGAAAATTTAATTAATTGTGTACAAATGAGGATATAATAAATTTTTCCTTGCTCATCAAATTTATCGCAGATACTTTTTTTTAATAAATAGTACTTTGTGTGAGTTTCTGGATAATTTTACAGAATTAAACTGCTAATTGTGTACTTTTAATATTATTATTATTACGTTATTCTTTTATTTACATAAAATAAACAAATTTTTGTTTAATGCTTTGATTCCATGAGTGCTGTTAATTTTAGAATTCAGGTGAGCCAAAAATTAAATATTGTAGCTCCCAGAAATTGAAAATTTACATTTAAATCCCTAAAACAAATTGCTCCATTAACATTTTTTTTTTAAATTTTTGGAGTAAAAACATTTTTTTTTTGTACTAAAAATTAGCATAATTTAAAATCACAAACATTAGAACAATTTAGCTTTTGAATAAAGACTTGATTGGACGTAAATGTTTAATTTTAATTTTAATAGAAACAAATAAAAAAGTAACCGACCCAACGATATAAAACGCTACACAATACAGTACTTACAGAACCCGTGGGCAACCATGGTCCTCCTGGAACAAATTTATGTGCTGATTAGGGCGTGCTATATATGCATTTATAATTGAAAAATATGGTTCACAAATTAAGAAAATAAACGCATTTATTATAGGGATGTAACGAATACCGATACCGATATATCGGTATCGGCGATATTTAACTGGCGATACAGCGATATTTTATTTTGGTTTTTTTTTTTTAATAAACAGTTTAAATTTCAATGCAAATTTTTTGCATAATTCGTAAGCAGAGCATAAAATCAAACAGAACAATAAATAGTTTTTAAATTCTTACGCTAGAGGTCACACTACGCATGCTAAAGTTAAAATTAATCCTACTTCATGCTTTCGATACGTACAGGCATTCTACTCGTTTGCTATGTAACGCATAGAACGCTTAATGTGGACCGGTAGCTGTAGCCGTTTTGCTTTGCACCATAGCATGATACAAAGAAACCAAGATAACGCATTCAGCTTTTAAAAATGAAATGTTTCTGCGCATCTACGTCACATTTGCACTGCAGGTCTGTTTAAACGAATTCGCAAAATGCAAAAGTCGTATTACTATTAATTTAAAAAAATAATAATATCTTACACAATTTAGTTTAATTTCATCGTTCTTTTTAATATAATTTCTTCTAAAAAAATCTTCAAGCTCAAGGTCACTTTTATATAAAAAATATTTATTAACAACTAAAGCAGGGATTTTTCGGTTTTTAATTACAAAAAAATTGTTTCAAATAAAAAAAGAAAAATCCCTGAAGAGCTCTTAATTGAGATAGCAAAATATTCGATTAATAATAAATATTTTTTATACAGGGCGGTAAAATTTTAAGGGCCGATGTTGACTTTGAATAAAACACAAACTATTTAGGAAATTATTGTCTTTTTTTTATTCTAATAATATTGGTATGGTTCAATTATGTATGGAACTAAATATCGGCCAAATAGCGACAGCGACCTCGGCGGCACACCTCCATCCGATGGTCCAAATTTTCGATGATGCTGAGGGATAATTGAGGTTGTATGTCGTTAATGTGCCGAATAATCTCATCCTTTAGCTCTTGAATTGTTGCTGGCTTAATGACGTACACCTTTTCTTTCAAATAATCACATGATCTTTTCGGCCAATTTTCATCACCACCACGTGAAATAGCACGGCCAATGAAATTGTCGCGCAAAAGAGCCATTGTTTCGTTAGCTGTGTGGCTAGTGGCACCGTCCTGTTGAAACCACATATCGTCCACATCCATACCTTCCAAATCGGCCAATAAAAGGTTCGTTATCATCTCACGATAGCGAACACTATTCACAGTAACTGCCTGACCAGCGCATTTTGGAAAAAAATACATTCCAATGATGCCGACAACCCATAAACCGCACCAAACAGTCACAGTGTCGACAATCACTATTGGATTATCATGCGCAAAAATGCGGCAATTCTGCTTATTGACGAATCCACTGAGGGGAAAATGTGCCTCATCACTGAATCACGAAGTGCACGATATGCATTTTGATTTGAACGCCCATTTCCATAATAAGCCTGAATAACCTTAACGCGTTGCAGGCTGTGTATCTTTCCATGGTTCAAATTGAGAAATGTCGAATGAAATGCAGAAAAAAACTTGACGTTTAGGTGTGGGTCACATTCAACATCGGGCCTTAAAATTTAACCACCCTTTATATTTGGTTAATTTTTTTAATATTCTATAGAGTCCTAAATTGGACCAAAGGTTTTTATTAGTGGATGCGGCGGCGTCACTTATCAAAATGACATATAAATAAAGATGGATTAAGCAGGTTAACACTCTAAGCCGACGAAATGCAATAAATTCCCTCACACACTCGTATATTGCTTTCAGCAGCATTTTATTTGCACTGTCAAAAAGCGAATTGGAAAACATAAAGTCATTAGCAAGTACTAAATTTTAAGCAACATCACATTAATCACGCTTTCTGCATATACAAATGTATTTAGTACAAACAATATATTTATTACATATTTGTAAGCAGATATTTAAAAGAGTCACTGTTTATCAAACATTAAAAATATATCAAACATAAATTATATATAATTTCTATATGTAAATGGATCAAAATTTAAAATTCAAGGACATTTCCTAAGTCTGCCAATCATGCCGAGAGGAAGAACCAAAAAAATTTTAAACACCAGCAACTCTGCGAACACAATTGGTTATAAAGCTATCGGCCATGTTCTGACAATCGCACGATTTGAAATCGCAAAACGCCAGACTTATTTTATTGTGTTCTTAATCTCGTGCGTTCAGCTTGCAATCTGGCATAGTTTCTGATAAATATTCTAGCTCCTTTGGGCATACTTTTGCAATTTGAAGTCGCCAAACTTCTTGTTATTGTGATTTACAGAACACCTATTATGCGATTTCAAGTCAGAAATGCCAATGTTAAGCGTTTTGCGATTGTCAGAACATGCCTGTATTACTTTGGAAATACGTAGCAGCACAACGGAAATGTAAAACAAAAAGTTGTTTGCCTAGTGATGTAAAGTTTTATGTAATTTAACGTGGTCTAATTTTTTTTATTGTTTTTTGATTTTTTTTTATTAATTCGAATTTTTGGAATCGAAACCCCCTCTGTGCGTCGTTTTTTCAACTGACACTAACGTTACAACGGAGGACGTACACACAATGAATACTTTAATGACGGAAATTTTTATCAATACCGAGACAATTTCGTGTACTTAAATTAAGTTTTTATTCTGACACGAGACAAAAAATTAAATTAAAATAGATAAAAAATAAACTAATCGTTTAACTGCATGTAGGTTTAAAGTCACCTAACTCTAGTACTTTGCGTTAATGGAGACCTACGATGAAGGCCAAAGCTCATGAAAAAACCTGAATTTATATCAACTTAGTTAGCACAAAGGATTCTGTTCGGCTTTAAACGTATATTGTTTTTTATATTAAACATTT
The DNA here is from genome assembly GCA_949318255.1 of Pollenia labialis. Lineage (NCBI taxonomy): Eukaryota > Metazoa > Arthropoda > Insecta > Diptera > Polleniidae > Pollenia > Pollenia labialis. The sequence goes on from OX439143.1 coordinate 83,128,248, forward strand.
ATATTAGACTTTATATTTTTTTTTTTTTTTAACTCAATATTGGTTGAAATTTTTATTTGTTACAGTGCACTATGGCCGAAATCGCGATTTTAGCGGCAAAAAATACTTCCCGCCAAGCTAGCTTCACCAAATTCGGTGTGTAGACTTCTTATGATAAAAGATAAATTTCAAGTAGTGGCAAAACGTACTCCCTGGCAATCAAGTTTCACCAAAATAGTTATACAGACTTCTACTGACAAAAAGTGCGACGTGAGAAAAATGGGTGTGACACGTCCCCTTTTTCCAAAGTAATAGTAAATAGTACTTCCTGGCAAGCTAGCTTCACCTAAATGGTTACACGGACAAAAAGTGCGACTTGAGAAAAAATGGGCGGTCCACGCCCACTATTAAAAATAAAGGATGCTACCAGAAATTCATTTGTTTTTTAATTCAAAAATTTATAATTTTAAAGAAGTTGTAAATGCTTATGAATTATGCCCGTAATTTCTACAAATAGATATCTAGCTGTGTATAGATATCTATGGTGTAACGAATTTTTGATAATTTTAACATGTTTGTCTTACCTAATGGTTGAACTGTAGTGTAATTTACACCATCGATTTTTGACAGTCAATTAAAAATATTAATAAAAATACAAATGTTGCCATATTTTAAAAGAAAACTTAAAGGAAAAACACGTAGGCAAAATTAACGTTGAAATTACCAAACTATTTTTACCGGATAGGTAAAGATAACTGTTAGGTACGAACACGACCAGATATCTATTTGTAGAAAATAACAAAATAATGGCTACATATGCTCAAAAGATATAAGGCTTAATTAATCAAGGTCTGTTTCTTCGTTTTCATCCGCTTCTAATTCCAATGAATAATTATTTAACGACTCTAGCTAACATCAGAAACAGAACTATAATTGCAGCTGGAGGCTTCTTGAGATGTTTAAGGTAATAACAGTTCTGGCGGTAATTCAGGCATTTTAAAAAGATCAATGACTTCTCGAGGAAACGAAAGTTTTTTCAAACTATTTACACGTTCTTGTACACATAAACTAGAAATATATGGGTCAGAGCTATCCATAGCTCTATGATACATGTCAAGTATGTTGTGCACTCTTGAATCCTTTCGAGCGTGACCAGTTCGATCTTTTTTATAATATTTGTTTCAGGCATTAGATGCATTTTCTGCAAGGCAACCTACGGGTACTACTGGAGCCTCAATTATTTCTGACGAATGCACTAATATTTTGTGTATTGTAGCAGACATCGAATACCATTTATACCACTGGTTGTAATGCAATGAGCACGAAACTTTGAGCATCAATTTCAAATTCAGAGGAGAGAGCAATTGATATTATGTGTACATTTTTAAAAAAATCAATATTTATACCAGTAAAAGATGCTAAAAGGTCCGTGCGAGGAAATGCTCTTCTAGCTGTGTTGCCATCGTTGGTGTTGCCGCTGCCATTTGCTTTCGGCTTATCGACATGAAGCAAAAACTCTTTTTGAATTTTTTGTTTCTTTTCTGCCAGGACTCTCTCTTCTTCTGTTCCACGAACTTGCAATTTTTTTCAAATCTAGCTTGTATGAAATTTTAAACAAACATGAAACTACGAGTCCACGCAAGCAAAGCGCTTATTCCATCTGTCAAAGCGTCGGATTTTGCTTCAAAATTAGGAGAATCAAAGTTTCTTAAAGTTCGAAATTGCTTTGGACCGGCATGACAGATACCACTATTGTGTTTTATGTTTAATTGACGCATATTTAAATACTGCTTTCTAACAAAAACATTAGAGCTTCATCAGGTGATGCTGCCGTAACTTCCTTATGGCTAGTATTAAGAACTTTTCGAATTTTGGATGGCCGATTTGGAGATATAGCAACTTGTTGTAGGACAAATTTCAAATCCGTTGCGTGGAATTTTTTGGCAGATATAGAGGCAGCATGAACTTATAATTGCGCATTGTCTGGCTGGAAAGCTAATTCGGAAGCTAATCTCCTTTTATTTCTTTCGCAGCTATCATCATAAGTCATTTTTGGTCGCCCAACAGCACTCATCTTTTTCGGTACAACAAAAATTGTTTCTCGACCCAACCATTCCTTATTATATTTTCTAAATGCTTTTTCATTTCTGGATTGCTTATCCCATTTCAGTTTTATAAAATTATATAGGTTCAGAGCTTTAGTACATATCAATTAACGTATGGAATCTTTCCTTTTATGTAATTCGAAACATTCCTGTTGTTTCTCCGCCGAAACTCAAATATTTCAGAATTTTTGATCCTGGGTGTTTCTACAAAAGTAGTAAAAAGCGTTCATTAGCAGTCAAATGCATACACTTTTACCATGACATAAAACTTGAGTTTTCTACAAACAATCACATGAAGTTTTAGTGTTACTCCACGAAAAACAATAAAACTCTTCAGATTTCACAAAAAAGTACACACAAAAAACCACCAAAAATGTTCAAAATACAAACATTTAGCAAACTATATTTGTATATAGTAAAAATAGTCACCTCGAGTATTACAACTCATATTAATAAAGTTTTTTACACGAAAATATTTTATTAAAAACCACTTTTTAATGTTATAAAAATTTTGCTGTTTCACTTATATTAACACGTACTAAACAATATGTAAACATTAACAGATGTTCGTACATAAGCAGGGTTGCCAACAGTAAAAAATTTTTTTTCTTATCAATATATTGGGTATTGAACACCATCAAAAAAAATTTAACAAATTTAAAGTTTTAAAATTGACTTTTTGCCGCAAAAATCGCAATTTCGGCCACAGTGCAGTGTCTGCATGCCAAATTTTAAGAAAACCGGTTGATTAGTTAAGAAGATATAGGGAGGGGGAGATTTTACCTCTTTGCCCTATTTCATGCCCAATTCCGTATTTCCTTTCAGATGTTGCAGTGCCTGCATGCTTAATTTTAAGAAAACCGGTTCATTACACAGTGCAACACGAAAAAAATAACTATATACGGACAATAAATAACCATAAAGGACCAAAAAAAAAGACCCATGTCTCCCAGTTTTGTCCCAAAGTCATGCACTTTTTTGATGGGCCCTTTAAGATGTACGGCCTCGGTGTCACAAAGACAAAGTTGTAACTCTTGCCATAAAGATCAAAAATTGTGAACATATAAAATCAAAAAAACTTTATCTTCAACATCAAAATCGCAAAAAACTTTAAAAAATTAAATTTTTTAACCTATTTCCCCCTGTTCAGGTCCACAGGTAGCAAACCGTTAAAAATTCAAGGAAACAATCAACTAAAAAATGTACCTAAGATCTCAATAAAAAACTTTCTAGAGCATATAAACTTCCTAGGAATGTTTCTTAACACCGTTTAGGTAGCCGCAATAGTGAAAAATTTCCCGAAAATTCGATTTTTTATCCCCAGGAAGCAAAGCTTTCAAAATTCAAGGAAACAATCAACTACAAAAATGTACTTAAGATCTCAATAAACAACTTTCTAAAACATATGAACTTCCTAAGAATGATTCCTAACACCGTTTAGGCAGCGCTCAGGTAGCCGCAAAAGTAAAAAATTTCCCGAAATTATTTTAATTATTAATACGATTTCCGTATGACGTGCTAAATTCCCAGTTTTTCATATTTGATAAATACATTGAAATTTATAGTTGAGGGAAAGCTAGCTTCTATGCGCATTTCACTGGTTGCTTAGGCCAGCTCATCAGGAAACCTTTTCCAAAAATTTTAGAAAAGCCCAAAATATTATACAAATAAAACTCTAAAGTGAATAAGAATTATATACACTCAAAGTCTTACTTGTAACAATATTAAAGCCAAAACAAAACACCAACAATAAACAGTGAGTTTATCTCTTCTTACATTCCCCTACAATTGGTTGGGTTCTTTCCGACTCGAATTGTAGTTGTAAGTGGGTAAAAAGAAAAAACAAAATTAAAAAACAATTTGCTTCATTCCACTGTCTTCGTAAGAAAACAAAAAAAAAAAACCAATTTGCCAATTCAGTTTTTTGCACGGGCACATGCATTCAATACTGAACGATCCAAATCGTCGTCAACAATACCTTTTTTAATTTTGTCATCGCTACGCTTTGGGAAAACGCTTTTCAAATAGTCGAATGCGTTCGGACAATTTACAACGGCCAATTCGATGAATTTTTTAACAAATCCGAATTTTATGTGGAGCGCTGGCAGCAAGATGTCTTGAGTATTGTCAATTAAAGGTGCATTCTTCAGTCTATGTTGTTCTGAATTGCATAGGAAATGATTCAAAGGGTAGCGCGAATCTCAATTACAAAGAAAACAAAAGAATTTTGGAAAGCCATCCTTATCGATGATCCCTTGCAAAATGCTGATGACCTTTATGTTAATACCCATTGCTAGCGGAATGGAAGGTTTTCGGTTCGACACATGCAACAACACTGCTTTCAAGCTTGAAATAGAACCATCAATAAATAATCTCCACTTCCTAGCAATGTAGTTCATTCCGATTTTTACCATCAAAGCTTTTATGTATATCGATGCAGTAAGCGAACGAATTGTCATCATTAAGAGTTGAAAGGCTATGAAATTCAGTTTGCCGTTTGCGGTACGCCGTAGAGTTCACATTAGCATGTGTGAGTTTTCTTTTCTTTAAAAACGCTGTCTAAAATATGGCAAATCGCTGCGATAGTCCCAATATGGCCACAACGAAATCCATTTCCATTTGTGTTATTAGTTGTGGTCTATCTCTTCCCTGTTGGGGCTCGTAATCGGTATCAAATGGATCTTCATAAGTGTAGTTCTTCCTGTAAATTCTGTACTACGATCTGGACTTGGCGGCCTTGGCGATACAAAATTTTCAGGTGCAAGCTCTGGTAGTGTGGCTGTTACAGTTGCTTTATAAATTTTGTTCTTCTCAGCATGTCGATTTAGACGACATGTGTTATTTACGCATGCATAGCAACTGGTTGCATCATGATCACCTGGGCGATTAATCCAGTTTACTGGCTTACAATACTTCATATTATTTTTGCCTTCACTTAACCATGCCATGAGATTGTTATAACATTGGCAACACACTGTATTAGGTGTGTAATATTCGCCTGTCAAGTCTACTTCGTCGAAAACTAACTTATGCTCTTTTGAATTCACTAGTTAAAAGATTCTTTTCTTTTTGAAATCTTGTAGAACTTTTTATCCTGATTTGATGACCCCAAACGCAGCAAAACGAATATTGAAATTGTCAGTTGCCAATGTTGTGTGCGCATTATGCTGTATTACTTTCTCTATAACTTTCACCGCTGATCTCTCGTTGACTTCGCGCTGTGTAATGCCTCAATGTGATCGTCGTATTGCTTTTATTTTGTGAGCTGCGTCCCTTGATGCGTGTGCTATGCTTACTGCTTTGCCTGTGATGTTGCTGTCCATGCGTGATCACGTTAATTGTTAGTTGAGACCTTAGGTACATTTTAATAGTTGGTTGTTTCCTTAAATTTTTAACGGTTTGCTACCTATGGACCTGAAAAGGGGCTACCTAAGCGCTCCCTAAACGGTGTTAAGAATCATTCCTAGGAAGTTCATATGCTCTAGAAAGTTGTTTATTGAGATCTTAGGTACACTTTTGTGGTTGATTGTTTCCTTGAATTTTGAACGGTTTGCTATCTATGGACCTGAACAGGGGGAAAAAGGTAAAAAAATCTAATTTTTTTTAAAGTTTTTTGCGATTTGGATCTTGAAGATGAAGTTTTTTTGGGTTCACAATTTTTGTTCTTTATGGCAAGAGCTACAACTTTGTCTCAGAGGGCTAATCAAAATTCCGAACGGTTTGCAAGATATAAGCCTGAGAAAATGATCAGTTTTTTGCAAAAATAACACCGAGGCCCCAAATCTTTAAGAGCCCATAAAAAAAGTACATGACTTTGGGTAAAACTGGGAGACACGGGTCTTTTTTTTGGTCCTTTATGGTTATTAATTGTCCGTATATGTTTATTTGTCCATGACTTTTAAAATTACACACAGTGTTATTTAAAAAAAGGAGGGGAAGCTTTAACATCTGTCTCCCTATTTTACGCTCTCTAGCGATATGAAATGTAAGTATCTTACGACCTATTCTCATACCTAACAAATACACATACAAAATGTCATAAAAAAACACTAAAATATTGAAAAAAAAGTTAAAAAACACGAGATACGTTTACGGCGGCATTGTGGATAACTGGTTCGTGCTTTAAAATATTAACGATTTTACGACTTCCTAGCATAAATTACGTAAAGTAGGGATGGGCAAATTGAAAAAATATATCGATATATCAAATCGATACTTTTTAAGAGTATCGATATTTATTATTTCAAAAAAATCGATATATCGAACGTATTTCGCTGAAACTATTACCAAATTAAAAAAATTATGCACAAATCTTATTATTATTCCAAATATATATAGGCACATATATTGTTCCAAAACCGCATGAAATAAATCTTTTCAAGTTTGTTTGACTTTACTGTTTTAATTAGAAATATGCAATGTGAAAACCCCGCTTTTTTCTTAATTCTTCATCTTATAAATGCCAATCATTTTAGATCTTCATATTAGTTTAAAAAACATATGATGCATGCAGTGTGCCAATTCCTTAAAAAGCATATTGTTTGAAAAACGGTTAAAATTTAGATTTTTTAATGAAGACTGACTTTAAAAAATATCGAATTCGATAGTCGCATTTCAATATCGATATATCGGGATTTTAAGTATCGGCGATAATATAGATTTTTTTCTTTAATATCGATATATTGATATATCGATTTTTTTGCCCATTCCTAACGAAAAGTATAACAAATTTAATTTATTTACATATATAAAATAAAATGACTAAGAACCTTTTGTGTCGGGAAATACTCTAATATTGGCTGAACTTATCTGTTTTCTAAACATCTTAAAACGCTTCTAATTAACTAATTCATTTAAGTACTGTCTTCGCTGCTTTAATTTTCTCATTCGTGTGACTCGCTTTTTGAATGTCCTTTTTAGCCTAACGATATTTTTATTTCATTTCAAAGAAAACGGTAAAAAATGAAAAGAGTGTACCGTCGGTCGTGGCAGTACAAGTTGCTGTTGTGGATGATGCTTTTGATGGTCGTTTAATTTATTGATGTGTTATTCGTTATCTTGAAGTTGTTGCTATTCAGTTCAGTTAAATTTTTGTCTGATCTTAAAAGTTGGACGTTTTGTTGTCCGTCGCCAACTTTACGCTTGAGTTTTCTTTTCAATTAAGTTAGAGTTTTAACTTAATTTCAAAAATAGTTTTCCTAACGTTTTCCTCGCTCTCTCTCTCCCTCTCTTTTCACATCCCCGCCACTTGGTTGGCTGATAACTGTAAAATTTTGTGAATTTTTCTTATTTTATTCTTTTCAAAATTTCTTAGGATGACAAATAAGAAAAAAATAAAAATAAAATAAAGACGTTGAAGTTAAGTCAACAATTATTGTTAAAACTTCTGCCTTTGTTGTTTTTGCTGTTGCTGGTGACGTTGTTGTTTTCATAATTCATCACCGTTGTGTCAGTCTTCTTTAGAAATTTAAGACGTGCCTTAGAAAATTTATGTTGTAGAAGTAGTTAAAGATGAAGGCGTGTGAATGGGTGTTTCTATGTGTTGAACAGTATTTACTAAAGTTCATCGTTTTTCGGTAGTTATTTTATGGATGATGTATGTATGAATGCAGCACTGAGTCAATAACTAAGTGAGCCACAAATTGGTGGTTGACATGGTTTGTCTTAGTATCTGTGTGTTTTAACAGTGAAAGCCAAAACAGTTAATAAATAATAAAAATGTATATCGTTTTAAGATTCAATATGTCCAATATTATTCAATTTTTATACAAACAAACTTACATAATTTAAAGCAGTTAAAAATAAATTAGAGGGTTGTTTTGTAAAATACTTCACCTCACTAAAAAAACAATTTTCATACAAATTATTTAAAATTCAAAAAATTTTATATGAAAAAGGTTTCAATGCAAGGTGAAGGGGGACTTACAAAATAATCTCCTTAATATTTAAACAATTCAGAAAATGTTCTTTGGTATCGTTTTGTATGTCATCTCGTATTTTTAATTTTGAAACGAACGAGTTTGGCAACAAACCTACTCACATGTATTATTGTAGTGGGCAAAATTTCCAAACGTTTTCTTAATTGATTATTTTTCGTTTCGAAACATTTCTGAAATTTGTTTGTCGACACTGTATAGATATTATTAAACTTTAACTACATTTTAGGCATCTATCTGCTAGTTATATACCCACTAAACATTATAAGTCACATTAGGACTGAATTAATACTAAAAGTAAGCGTGCTGCATCTTCAGCAATTTTTATTAACTGCACATAAGTTTTTAACAGTCAAAGGCAGGGAAACCAAAAATATGCAATTGCATGTTTTTCCTTGTGCGACCACAGAAGGCAGAAATAATACATTTATCCGTTTTAGGGCTTTTTATGGATTTTGGCATCGATTTGTTAGTGCATATGTTTGCATATTTTACCGTTTGCAGCATATTTTTTTTGCATAATTTAGTCTTTTGACAACATTTTTATATTTTGCCTTTTTGAGGCATATTTTGATACATTTTCTTAGATGAGCTTTCGAAGAAAATATAAAAAAAAATTTCAAAAAGTAATGAACAATGCGAAGGGAGGAAGCCCCGTTAGAATTATCGATTATGCAAATTTGTCAGACTCGATGTCGCAGTAATCAAGTTTGCATCGCGCGTTCGCTGTGGAGAACTTGTTTGAGAGTAATGATTCTTACGTAATTGCTTGTCGACAATTTTGTTCAAAGTTCGGTATTCTTGTAAATTTAATTCGTTCGTGAGTGCGGAGATTCCGCGCAACTGCTTCGGATATGAATGTCCCACGGCCAGGGCCCAGTCGATTTTCAAAGACTCCCGAAAACATTGAACTGGTTAAAAGCAGTTTACGTGAAAATCCGCGACTTTCAATACAGAAAAGAGCAGCCTCACTGGGACTTTCAAGAGCGGTTATTCATGAAATTTAAAAAAAAGGATCTGAAGTTTCATCATTTAAAAATTCAAATCGTTTAAGAACTGAAAGAAAGTGACTTTGGTTTACGCAAACATTTTTGTGAAACGATGTTGGAGCGTTTTCGCACTGTAAATCCCATTTTTTGGAGCGACGAGGCTCTCGTTTTTACTTAAACGGCCACGTCAACAAGCAAAACTGCCGTTACTGGTCTCCAAGAACCCGCAACACTCGATTGAAACTTCAAAAATCTCATTGCACTGCCCCAGGGTAACTGTTTGGTGTACCTTATCCACGCATGAGACAATTGAGCCATTTTTTTTTCGAAAATTCTCGAGGCCAGGCGACGAATTTCAATGTTGCAAATTTCAATGTATTATTACGGACTGCAAGCACATCCATCGTACTCTTCACACACGTGGTTTCAACAGGATGGGGCGACTGCACACACAGCCAAGGCTTCGAAGAATTTACTTCGGGAAAATTTCCCCCAAAAACTGATCGTCGGTTTGGAGACATCCTATGGCCACCGGGGTCGCCCGATCTAACACCAATGGAAAATATTCGTCGAGAATCAGCTCAATTTAGCCATGTTTACTGCAGCGTGTGGTCCAGAAAACAAGGCTCCGTTTTGAACAGTGTGTTCAACTCGACGGAAGACATCTCGAAGCCGAGGTAAATGGTGAAAATCGGTGTATAATTTCACATATTTCCCAAAAAACTTCTTTTCAAATTAGACTCTTTGTGTCCGTAAACCATCTGATTATGTTGGCATTTAGATTAAATTCGCCCCAAAAATATTTTACTGGAAATTCAATTATTTTCAAAACTTGGTTCACATTTGTCCAAAGCTGCAATCTAAAAATAGCTTTAACTTCCTTTTAAATGTTTAAAGTTATAAACAATTTAGCGACCTTCCTTAAAATCCTTTTTGTACAAAAAATCTGATGTGGATATTAATATCAGATAATATTCGGCACAAATAACTCTTATATGAATTTTAACCTCTTAAAAGCTTTGTTTTTTTTTACAGCATATCGTTTTCAAATCGAAAATTCGTCTGTAAATACTATAGTGTTTGGGCTTTACCGGTTATAATTTTAGGATTGTTTTTATTAAATGGAACTGTTATTAATGTGCTCAATATTTTGTTTTCAAATTAGCAGTTTTTAAATTTTTTTGGGCATAATTTTAACAACTTTCAGGGCATATTTTCAAGTTTTTTCTGCATATTGTATGCTTATAAAACCTGTTTTTCCCTGGTCATAAGTCATCAGCAAATTTGAATTCTTGTATTTATAAAATTTTCTACCAAAATCGTGAGTAACAAAAAATTAAATCGTTAACTGTAACGATTTGCCTATTCAAGTCCTATTTAAAGTTGGCTTTTGTATAATTTTACAGCAAATATGGATAGAAATTATAAAATATTAAAATTTGAAAAGTATATTTGTGTTTTATAAAAGTTTTCTAGGGTTTTTTTCTGGACAGTTGAAATTGCACGATTCCTAGAATTTATTTTAATAAAAATTAACTAAAGCCTATAGTACACAGAATGTAAAAAGTCACATGCGCATGTGGTTCTGACGTAATTTTGTCGTCATCACCCAACACGAACTTACTATTGTGGCTTTGTAGTGACGTCAAAATTACGTCAGAACCACATGCGCATGTGACTTTTTACATTCCGTGTACTATAGGCTTTTGTCATGCAAAAATAATTTAACTTTATAATTATGTATATCTTTAGACAAAAACTAAGTCGATATTTGACTAACATTTAATAACAAAACTATCGAGTAACGGCATTATTATTTAAAGCGTTTTAAGACCAACTTTTTACCGCTATTGATCTCATATCTTTATTTAACCACAATTCTAATTATTTTATTTAAAAATGTTATTAATGACGCAGGCTTTTACTAACGAAATTAAGTTGTTAGAAAGTAAATCCAATGATCATACAATTACTTTTTTAAAATTACAAATGCTAACCGTTTTTGGCATACAGTAGGAAGCTTAAAAATTGCTTTTAATTAACCATTGTACCTTAATTTACACAATTAAGCAGCGCATGTACTAACTCCACCGCACAACAGTGATTGTGCTGACAATTTTTTCTATCAAAATAAGAATTAATAAAATAATGTTAAACAAACGGGTTAAAAGTAGAAACTCGCAAGTCCATGCTATCAACTCTAAATTTTCTAGATACTGAAATAGAACATTGGATGTCAAGTAACGAAATTGTGCGAAAATACAAAAAAAGTTAAAAAACGTATAACGTAAAGTTTATAGATATATTAAATTATATGCAAACACATTTATTAAAAATCTATCAAATGTAAAATTAATACTCAAAAGTGTATTAAAACACATTTTTAACGAATTATTTCTTAGCTATTTATATCGTTTAAATTGTTAATTCCTTTTTGTTTGGTGTTTTTTTTGATTAACCATCGCATTACCAAAGATTTTTATGTACATCGTTTAATAATACCCACCCGCGTAACAGCATGTCTATAAGCGATGAGAACAAGTTATCGTCATACAAATTTTTTCAGTTTTTTTAACGAAATAATTTGTTCTGTAAGTAAACATTTCTTTTTAACTGAAGCATATTTAAGCGAGTTATTAAAGAAATAAAACCGAAAATGTCACCCGGGTCGTAATTAAATGAATGTAATTTAAATGTTAAAAAAAGTATGAGATCTAAATTGGAAAAAACGACTATTTTGTGCGACTTTTTGTTTTAAAAACGACTTTTTGTGCGACTTTTTCAAAATTCTCAGCGGTAACCCTGCCAACAGGTTAACATTTTTTTGTACAATTACTTGATACAGATGTGTTGAAGCCCGTTTTCACAGGTTAATTAAAAGGTAGTTGCAAAATATGTTGCACACCGTAATACTGTGTTAATTCAAACGTCTAAGTTTGACACTTTAATTTCTGAATTTATTTTGCAAAATAAACTCTAAAACTTAATTGGTTTTTGGAATAAAATTCTTAACTACTTGTTTTAATGCATGTTTTTGAAGCACGATTAAACTTGAAATTGTGGAAAAAACTTCAGAGTTTTAATGCATTCTGAAGTATCGTGAATGTCTAGGAACTGGAAAATTAAATAATTTTCTCGCTATCCATGGAAATAAAAAGTGCGGCTTGTCTACGCAGCTCTTTCAAAAAGCAACATTGGTAACATTCAGGGAGGCTTGGGCGTTTATGCTTAGATGCAATCTGGGATGCTACTAACATCCAAATGACAGTGTTCATTAAGTTTTCAGATTTCTTGAGTGAAAAGTTCCACCAGAGAACGTAACTCTGGTGCTACAGGTGTCAATAGCCCCTGGGGAGCAAGCACGAGTCTAAGCCATGGTTGAGGCCTCCGTTAGTATGATTCGTACGAGAAGAACTTCCTGTCTTCATGATTGTTGCCTTTGCGGAAGTTTTGCATTTCTAATAGAAGTTAGTTGCAGATCACGTAGTGGATGTGGTGTATACTCAAAACTGCCGAAATGGAGTCTTTAACATAGAAGACTGACGTTCCTTGTGGAAAAGCTCGGAATATGAAGGCTAACTAGGTTTCTATTCAACAGAAGCTGCTAGATTTTAATACAACAGTTAGATAGCTCCGGCCTTTTTTTTTTTTGTCGGATTACACACTTAAATTGCAACCGGAGTGGAAAGTATCCGTGCACACACAGTGGCACTTGGTAAATGCTTTAAATTAATCACCCAGTGGTTAAGATCCACCATGAGATTTGGCCATTCTTATATAAATCTGTTGTAAAATTTTTGTCGTCGTGGCCTTACATCAAATAATGAGCCACTTTACATCAGAGTAGTTCTAAATAAAATTTTGTTGATTCACAAATATTGTATTGCAGTTGTTCTAATTTTAAATAACTTCTTCAAAAAATATGTATCAATAAAGAAAACTGAAACCGGTTGAAAGTGAAAATTCTATATTTATTCAGGTAATAGACTTGTCGAAAAACTGTTTAGTGGGTGTTTGAAAACATTGATGCACACACATACCCATCTATGTATATGTTTACGTAAAATAAACTTTAAGCACACAAACTCTCTAAAACTCAAACGTAGTTTTAATGAGTGAACAAACGAAGCCAACATCGAACAAATGGCAGTTTGTTGTGTGTGAAACTTTCTCACTCTAAGACTTAACCTGCAAATACCTCTACTCTTAGATATGGAGATAAAAAGATACAAAGTTACAAAGCCGTTGCTAACTAACGTGCATACTAGTAGGTTTTTTCTAACAATTTTTACTTTTTTTTTTGTTTGTTTCTTTATGCTTTAGAAGTTGGTATTTTCCTGCAGGCGGAAATTCCATGTGAGACACATACAAATGTCCTAACTATCATACCTATAGGATGCAACTTCCTGTTAACGGTAAAAGTAACAGTATAAATTGAGTTGTTATAGTTTTTGTTTTTTTTAAGTGTTCATTGTATTCCTTTTTTTTTTTGTTTTATGCTAGTGGTTGTTAGAGACATTTGTTGTTTCTAAACAAAATCATTTATTAGTTCTTCTTTACAGCTCCATCCTTTGCTGGAAACAACCCCAGCTGGTAGTTAATCTGTTGGCTACTGTTTCAACAGATGTTTTATCTAACACCTCTATTATAAGCAGATGACAGGACAGGTATGTTTTGGCTTGTATAGAGAGGGTGTTACAATGAGTTGCTGCATTTAACGAAGGGGGCCTATTTTGTTCTGGATAATTGGAAATTGATTTTGCGAATATCATTGCATAGGAAATACGCTCTATACTTTAGGCAATTCAATTTTATATAGGAAAATTCTTTTGAATTAATAACAAGCATATTTCTAGAAAAGATTTTTAAGTTTACATATTGTTACATTATGACATTTCAGTTTATTTTATAGTTCCTTTAAAAAAACCGTGAGTCTGTTTCATTGCAAATTCAAAATAATCACAGTTATGCTTTTTAACAACAATTATTGTTAAAAATGTATAATACAGTCCACAAACACACAGTTCTATACCACGAACCTTTACATACTATTTGACGTATAAATCAATACAAAAATTGAAGCAGTTTCATAAACCTACGTTCAAATTAAATTTCCCTACTTTTTCCCGAAATAAAAGTCTAGCAGAAAACCAACCAATACTGCGTTTTCACAATTATAACATTTACTGCCTGTTGTTAGAAAACGTAAATAAGTGAGTAAGTGAGAAATTATATTGAAAACAAAAACAAATTTTCGTTTTTTATTTTTGTTTTCAATCGAATTTCTCACTTACTCACTTGTTAACGTTTTCTAAAAGCAGGCAATTAGTAAGTGTTGTACTTACACTTAATCTATACCGCATTAAGCTCAAATTAGACGTGAAATTACCATACAACCCAGTAAAGAGGGCACCACGAGTTAAGTCTTCTTATTAACCCCGTTTTTTAACTATGATTATTGTTTAAAGTTTCGTCAATGACAATATAATTTCGGATTTTAAGCAATGAAGGCGAAATTTGTCATTAAATACACTTTTAATCAAATTTTTATAATTTTTGTTATAAAATTCTGTTTAATAGAGAATATTTGTATAATAAATATTTGTTCAAAAATCATTTATTACAGATATCTTATTAAAAAACGAATTTTTAAATTCTTGCGTTTTACGTTTCAATTTCCAGCACATCCCTTAATTCCCACGATATTTTTTTCGCCCGGACAACAATTTTTTATCGTACAAATCATTTGAATTATTTCTCCCTTTGAACCAAAGCATTCAAACAGAATTGAGTCTTCAAGAAATGTCGGCAGTGACTTTAAACTCTTCCTCAATTTATTGTTTTAATTTTTAACTTTCTTTTGTTCTTTTTTTTTTTTGTTTACAAAATGTTCAAACATTAATGAAAATCGGGGGTAGGCATTGTTAAGGGAACATAAGAAAAAACGTTCACTGAACCAAATAGCTTCGTGGAGACAGGGTTACCGTTGAGAAAGTTTTTAAAACAAAAAGTCGCACAAAAAAGTAGTTTTTTCAAATTTAAGTCTCACACTTTTTTCGGTTTTATTTCTTTAATAACTCTCTTAAATTTGCTTCAGTTAAAACGAAATTTTTACTTACAGAACAAATTGTTTTCGTTAAAAAACTGAAAAAAATTTGTATGACGAAAACTTATTGAAAAAAAACCGAAAAAAGTTTTTAACGATAACTTGTTCTCATCGCTTTTAGACATGCAGTAACACCCGGGTGGGTATTGGTAAACGATGTACATTAAAATCTTTGGTGAGGCGATGGTTAATCAAAAAAACACAAAACAAAAAGGAATTAACAATTTAAACGATATAAATAGCTAAGAAATAATTCGTTAAAAATGTGCTTAAATACGCTTTTGTGTATAAATTTAACATTTGAATGATTACACAAGGGTACAAATTTAAACTTTTTTTGTGCCTCAAATTAGTAAAAATTTGCAATAAAATTCCAGACCGCAAAATGTCTGTTCCGCAGTGTTATTAATATATGTACACTTATAAAATTATTACAGTAACTGATTGTAGGTTATTAAGTTCGTTGAATAAAAATATAGTTATTTACGAATATTTTTATATTTCAACATTTATGTTTGTTATTCAAAAAACAAACTACCGAAAAATAATGTTTTTTCGTATTTATTTTGTTGTGTAGTTTGTTTTTTGTCGGTTCAAATATATTTTTTAAAAGTAAAAACTATTCAATTTTACGGAATATGCTGTTTAATAAATAAAAAATTTAAAAATGAATGTAAAAATCATTTGTTTTAAATGAAATGTAAATGATCCGTTTTTTAAATGAATTTTAAGTTATTTAAAAAGAATTTTCGTTTAAATTTAACTACACAATATTTTGAGTGTATAATAAACCTAACGTTTTATGTTTTTTTTTTAACTTTTTTTATATATTCGCACAAGCTCGTTACATACTTGGCATCCAACTTTCTATTTCAGTATCTAGAAAATTTAGAGTTGATAGCATGGACTCACAAGTTTCTACTTTTAACCTGTTGGTTAAGTTATTTTTCATTAATTCTAATTTTTAAAGAAAACAAAACATGCGCTGCTTAATTATGTAAATTAAGGCACACAGGTAAATTAAAAGCAATTTTTAAGCTTCCTACTGTATGCCAAAAACGGTTAGCAATTGTAATTTTAAAAAAGTAATTGTATGATCATTGGATTTACTTTCTAACAACTTAAATTCGTTAATAAAAGCCTGCGTCATTTATAACATTTTTAAATAAAGATATGAGATCAATAGCGGTAAAATGTTGGTCTTAAAACGCTTTAAATAATAATGCCGATCATCCTAGATTGGCAAGGAAATTCTATGAACACGATACAAAACAAGGCATATACAATACAGTTCAGTAGTTGAAATTGTCTGGATACAAAATAATCACCTGATCAATCGAATGAGGTTACATATCCCGAGGATTGTTTTAAGCGAAATTGCTATTTTGAAGGGAAAATATTTCAAATTATGCAGTGTAAAAAAGTATTTCACTTACAAAAAGGGGGCAAAAAGTTGCAAAATTGGACAATTTTGAAAAAGTCGCACAAAAAGTGTCAGAACGTCGCAAATGTTACAAATTGCAACTAAAGTCGCACAACAGTAACGCTGCGTTAAGACAACGAAAATTTTGGTTGAGCAAAATCAAAAAATGTTGCATCGCCAATGTTTACTCCCGCGAATTTATTGACTGAATAAATTCACAACAAGTGTTAATTATTAAATTTGAACTAGTTAACAATTAAGGTGAACAACATTATCTGCAGTTATATTGTTGTTATAAGTAAACGTTTAATTTACTATATTAAATTTTTAATTTTAAACTGATGTTTTTTTTTTAAATGCCGAGATTTTTTCGTGTGTACGCAACTTCGGTGTAAAAAGATGATCGCTATTGATGATGAGGCTTTTGTTCAAAATTGATTGTGTTTTTATCTATCTATATATACAGGGTGGCGCAGAACGTGCTATATGGTTTAAATGGTTTAAAACGTTTTTATTTATGCGATTATTATAATTTTTTTTTAATACAGTATATTATTAGGGTTTTTTTGCAATAAGCTTTGAAAAATTATATCCTGTAAGTGAAGTGCATTTTCTGCTACGCAAATACGCGCTCCGCCGGGATAGTCCAAGTTGTGTCGAACGCTGTCCCGTGCACGTTCAATATTTTGACCAGTGTGCACGGTAGGTGTTCTTCCGGGAAGGGTTCTTACAGACCCACGCTGACGAAATTTTCCAATCAAATGGTGTACTGCTGACGCTGTGGGTGCAATGCGCACATTAAATGATGATGATATGCACGCTTTGTCACCAAAATAGAATGTTCGTTTGAAAATTAAAATTCAATTATTTTTGTACGTTGTTCGATCGTGTAATGATTCTTAAAAATTTCCCCAAGTCTCCTTCACAAAATGCTGAAAAAAAACAAAGAAAGAATAATAATTAAAAATGTTATAAAGAATTCAAACCAAATAGCTCATCCTGCGTCACTTTGTATACAAATGAAAAATGTTTGCATTTTTGTATGTTTGTTTGTTGGCTTATAGACTCCTAAACTACTGAACCGATTTTTTAAAAAACTAATTTATTTATTTTAAATGCATTTATTATTACTCCGATTTTCTTTTTATTTATGCCAGGAATTGTCGATTTTGCAACGCATAACGTTGTGCCAAAGAAGTAACACTAGCACCTTTTTCAATTTCTTTTATAATGTCGCTTTTTTTGTTTTAAGGATAAATGCTTTTTTTTCGAATCCATTTTTATGTAACAATTTTATAACACCAATTATTCACTTTGAGACACGACCTTAATAGAACTTGCGCGCGGACTAAAATAAATTAAAACTTCATAGAATGCGTATTTGTGAGAGTAACTTGTCAACTTACTCTAAAAGAATCGTTACTTTATCGTTATATGTTCAAACTTGGTAGGAGTCACTCTTATAGTAAACTAATTAAGGTGGTAGGCGCAGGGGAAGCAATACCTCCCATAGGATGTATATATTTAACATCGTGTAACTGAAGAACTATTAAAGCTAGGGTCTTCAAACGTAGTTAAAGCCACTATTATGGTAAATATTAAATTTTAAAATAAAAATGGGCAAGGTTGCCGTACGAAAATACTAAATACCGAATATCTGAAGACAAAAGTTTTCAAGCTTTGTAGACCCACTCTTCAAACTAAAAATCAATGGGTCAGGTGCAGGAGGAGGGAGGAGAGGACCCACTCTTCAAACTAAAAATCAATGGGTCAGGTGCAGGAGGAGCAATTAGTATTATTTACCCAATAAAAAATTTCATTATTTTGCGAAGCACCAATGATACATTTCAAAATATAAGCTACGCAAGAAGATATACAGAGCAGAGATCAGCAATGAATCGTTTTTTCGCTACTTATATTGACTCATGCAATTGTAAGTATAAGTGGGGAGAAATCATTAATATGTGGTTTACAGAACACGAGCGCCCTACTCGTCCGTTCAACTGACATTTAAAACAATAACAAATTTCAAAATTTTGTTTTTGTTTTAAATGTAACTTGAACGGACGAGTAAGGCGCTGGTGTTCTGTAAACCACACATTTAACTAAACTACCCTACAAGAAATGAATGAGTGAGTGGTCACATTTTTCATTTTGGTGTTAGGAAAATGATAGAAGGAAATTACCGAAATAAAGTTTTCGGTCACATTCGGTCATTTCTTTCTATCATTTTTTAACACCAATATGAAAAATGTGACTACTCGCTCATTCATTTCTTGTAGGGTATTCCGATGCACTCATACTCACTGGAGAAATTAATATGAGTGCGACGTCGACATCATACTCATAAACTGGTATGGGCACCACTACATTGAAAGCTTTGCATGTGTGGCATTGCATTGGTTTGTTTACGTTTGCATTAGTTGGTTTTATGCTCTTTGTTGCTTGTATATGTATACACATCGTTCGCTCTTTTTGCATTTTCATTTTGAATTTGCTCATACGCTCATAAATGACCTCAGTTTGATGTATAATTTAAGAAAAATAATTATAATACTCACATTGATTCAACTCATTTAGCTCATCCTTTTACCGTTTAAACCAGGGTTTAAAAAGCTGCAGTCAAAATCAAAAAATTGCTTTTTCTTCCACTTTCTGATTTTTAATTGGACGAAAATAAACCGTTGCCTTTACTTCTGATTCATTAAATGAAAACAGTCGTAGTGAAGGCAAAAGCAAAAAACGAAAAGTTGAAAACAACAAAGAACATCGGCACTCGACATGTTCGGAAGTGTTTCGTTTGACAGACTGAAACTTTTAATAAATACCGAAGTTACCGAAGATGGGACGTTGTGTTTTTTCCGAATTTTTTTTTTTTATATAATACATGTGTACATAAATACATACATATGTATTTATTTTAATGCTTAACAATCTTTTTAATTTTTTGAAATTAAATAAAATGTATGTATTTATGTACACATGTATTATATAAAAAAAAAAAAAATTCGGAAAAAAACACAAAGTCCCATCTTCGGTAACTACGGGATTTTTAAAAGTTTCAGTCTGTCAAACCAAACACTTTCGAACATGTCGACTGCCAATGTTCCTTGTTGTGTACAACTTTTCGTTTTTTGCTTTAGCCTTTACTGCGACTGTTTTCATTTAATGAATCGGAAGTAAAGGCAACAGTTTATTTTTGTCCAATGACAAATGAAGATGTCGAAGTTACAGCACAATCTTATGACTTTCACTATCTCAACTGCAGCTTTTTAAACGCTGGTTTAAACACAACAGATGAAACACACAACTTCATAATAAGCACTGCCAGATAAATTTGCTGAAAAATCGTCCACTTCATACTTACAACTTTAGTAAACTGTAATTGCAAAATCGTCAATTGGCTTTTTCGGGGACAAATCTAGAAGCCTCGCATTTCGCTTCGTCTTTACAGTGTATATGTATATGTGTATGTGTATAAAATACACATTGAGTTAAGTTGATTCTAAATCAACCACTACAAATATTAATAAGTATGAGCACAATGACCCTGCAAATAATAGGACCAGTCCAAACACGCGTGTAAAGAGTAGTTCACAAGGGACTAGGACTAGTCCAAAAGTAACCCAAACGTATGGAAAAACATGGTCTAATTAACATTACGATGTCCTAGGGCAGGACCATATAACCCATCTTTGGACTTCAAATGAGTAGTTTTAAATCTACTCCATTGTGTACACAAGAGGATTAGTTTTAACTTCGTTTTAAAACGAAAACATATCGTTAAAAAACAAAGACACGTCGTCTCACTACAAACACTTTTTAACAATGACATGGTCCATGCTTGCATTACATCGGACCAGTCCATGGAGTAGTCCATTTCATGAAATTGGATCAGGTGGTCCAATAATATTTGCAGGGCCCTGCAAATAATAGGACCAGTCCAACCACGCGTGTAAAGAGTAGCCCACAAGGGACTAGGACTAGTCCAAAAGTAACCCAAACATATGGAAAAAACATGGTCTAATTAACATTACGATATCCTAGGGCAGGACCATATAACCCATCTTTGGACTACAAATGAGTAGTTTTAAAACTACTCCATTGTGTACACAAGAGGATTCGTTTTAACTTCGTTTAAAAACGAAAACATGTCGTTAAAAAACGAAGACATGTCATCTCACTACAAACACTTTTTAACAATGACATGGTCCATGCTTGCAGTACATTAGACCAGTCCATGGAGTAGTCCATTTCATGAATTTAGATCAGGTGGTCCAATAATATTTGCAGGGTCTAAATCAACCACAACAAATGTTAATAAGTATGAGTACAATGAATCAAATTAAACTTCTAACTGAATATGAGCTTGAATAACATTGCAATAAGTATGAGTGCGTACAAGTTCAAGAAATAATGATCCATGATTTAGCTCTACTCACTTTTTCACTACTCATTGCTGATCTCTGATACAGAGATGCAGTAAAGTAAGTGAAGGAACTCTTAACAAGTTTCATAAAAAAAATTAAATTTTAAGTGCAACGGAATTCTCTTACTACGAAGCAGGTTTGCAAGGGGGAATATCAAAAATAACTGTAAAAACTTTCAGTGTAGAAAGCTGATACCTACGTTCACCAGTTTTTTTATCTGTTGATTTAAGCGCATTTTGTGCCAAAAATATATTGCTTCAAAGTGGGAACTGGCCATATAAAATGCATGTCTTCCGTAAGCCGTATGGCAAACGAAACTCTTACATTTCTCGCTTACAAACCTGCATTGTTTGAAATTTAATTTTTATTGGGTTTATGAAAAAGCTTACTTTTGCTTGTTCCCTATAGACTCTAAAACTACTGAACCTATTTTCCTGAAATGTTCACAGTAATTTTCTGATTACCCGGCGCTCAACATAGGCTTTTTATATTTTTATAAAAGTATTTTAATTTTGTACAAATAGCTTAGATTATAATACACAACATCGTTAAAAAAGTAGGCATAGCAACTTGATATTTCTATATATCTGTAGAACGGTTTCTGCATAAGCGTTTAAATTTAGGTCAAGACGATAAATACACGAGATCTGTTTTAAAAAACCTTAACAATTTTATTTCGCAATTTAAGCGCACCGGGTTAAGCTAGTGATTTATATAACAAATTTTTTTGTATTTATTTTATTTTTTTTTTTTAGAAGTTTATTTATTGTTGATGTTGTTTTGTTTAAGCTTTGATATTGTTACAAGTAGAACTGTTGCTATAAGTCTTATACGTTTAACATTTTTACTTGGTTTAATATCTTTAGTTTTTCTAAAGTCTTTATGGATGAAGTTTCCTGATGATCTGGCCTAAGCAACCAGTGAAATGCGCATAGGAATAGCTTATCCCATCAACAATAAATTTCAAGTGTTTTTATCAATAATAAAAACTGGGAATTTAGCACGAATAACAAAATCTTTTGATATTTAAATTTTGTATTCCCAAAAATTGAAATTACTTTTTGAGTTTATTTATTTTGTAAAAAGGGAAAAATTACAAACTCCAAATAAACAAAAAGTATATCCGTAACTTATCAGTATACAAAGTCCCATTTTAAAGAGCTCTCAAGTATAATTTCTATTAATAATAAAGCTATTTTTTCTGCTATTTTATTATTTATATATGTACATAGCAGTTTTGATATGTTAAATAATTGTTAGCAAAAAAATTACAAAAATCTTACTTTTATATTGTTAATAATAAAAGATGAGGTCAAGGGTTAAAATCAATTGTAGTTTTTTATTTCAAGCATAATGCAATTTCTTTAGTTTTTTTAGTTCTTGTTTTAACTCTGCACCAAGGTTTCATAATTGGCATCTTTCACAAATGTCTTAATTTAGATTTTGAAATAAATATTTGTTGTATCGAGTATTAAAAAGCAAATTACTTAGAAGCAGTTTCAGAAAACTATCACAGTACAAATACCGAAATTAAAACAATTACATCCAAGATACAAGTCATGCAAATATACGCGATATTGTTTTTATCAGATTACAAGGGGCGATGTAATTGCTGTGTGAGGAATTAATAAAAGGAGCATAATTAAAGGGCGTGGGTAAAAAGTGATGTTTTAAAAAAATTGACTTACAAAGAATCAAAAGGGGTTATTTTCTAGTTATAAAAAATTTAACATTAGAACGGAATGATCTCAGATATTATAATTATCATAAAAAAGTACTTAATACAAAAATAAAGCCTAGAATATGGCTACAATTGGCGATGCTATATATGTGTATAAAACAGAAATGGCTGCATTATAGTGCGTGGTAAAAAATTTTGTAAGATCTTGAAACTTAATAAATATGACTTTTATTCCATGAAGTCGCTGGTGGATTTTTTTTGTTTTTGTATTGGGTTCTACCGGGTTTAATGTAATATGTATGTGAAAAAGAAAAAAGGGGCTCAATTTTGAGGCGTGGCATAAAAGTGAGCATGATAAAAGCTAGAAATACTTAGTCTTGCAAGGACTATCTTGGCACGTTTAAAAAATTTTACATTTGGGGGAAGTATCCTCGATGGCATAAGTGGTGCCCAGAGTTTGAAGTCGGATTGAATAGTCACCAAAGGCAAAAATGAAGCCACTGTCAAGCCATGAACAACGATATGTGATATGATAAGATCGGACTTTAAATAGCAGCACTACATATAAAAAACCAAAAGTGCTGTATATTGGGGCGTGGCAAAAACAATTTTTTTTCTGTTTTAGAAACTTCATTGACATATCTTTCACTCTAGGGGGTGACTGGCACAACTTTTTTTTTTGTATGGAGGTCTACCCGGTCTAATGAACACCCCAACTTTGGGGGGGATAAATCCCCAAAACTGACAGTCCTATATCCGAACATGCATTCATAAGCCATTGAGATTTGCGTACAAGCAAATAATACGGTTCTCAACAAGGCCTAATGATTGTCAAAATTAATGACATGTAGTGAGTACATTTTGCATTTTTGTACCGATGTTTATTCTTGAGATCTAAAATATTTTTCAAATTAAAATATTTCAAATACGCTGGTTTTCTTCTACTTATTAAAAGAATCCCTGTCTTTAGTATTCAGAGCACCTTTTAAATAGTTGGTTGAGCTGCCAATATCTCTCAAGGACTTAAGAAGTTCTTATACACAACATAGTTTTGTCTTTTCTCCATAAAATGGATTTACTGTATAAAGATGGAAATAAAATAGTTTGTCTCATTCATAACTGCATACATGTACTACTAGGTACTTAGTGCAATATCATTCTGTAAATTGATTTAGCTTCTTAGTGTCTTTATGAACGATACTCTTTGTCAGCAAATAATTTCATAAATGTTACCTGTAAAACATGTTAAAGCTGTAAGCAATTGGAATCGGTTGAAGTTAACAAATTGCAAAAGTGCTGTGTTTCAAACATTCTCCTTCTATTTTAAAATATGGATGAATGTATGTACCAACATGTCATTCAACTACTCACTTGAAATCATTTATCTCTATCTATTCTCCTCGTCATTTTTTAAAGTGAAGCAGCAAATAGAACAAAAAGGCACAAAACTGAATGAACGTCTGTCTATGTTGTCATCGTTGCCATCTTCATCAGCAGCAGATTTAGTCTTAGTTTTAGTTTTTTTTTCAGTTTTTGCTATATTACCTTGTAGTAGGTACTCGTATGCATACAGTAATACCGGTATGGGGACTACTGTTGTTGCCTCATATGCCTTTGGACTTATTGATAATGATGAAAAAAATATTCCAGAACTTTAAAGTCAGTTGGTTCGAAATAAGTGTGGAAAACAAAAAAAAAAACTTCTATACACAGAAGTTTTTATTCGTTTTCGGGGCACCGGCTTATGTTCGTTCAGATGGCTCTTGCTTGCGCCATATATTTTGATTTGCTGTTGTGCAAAATCTCGGTGTGTTTTAAATTCATCAGCGTGTAACCTACATTTTAATTATAATAACCCACAATGTATCTACCAGTTAGGGTTTCTATTAGAAAAAAAAGTTCCCAAGAGAGATATTTTTGAAATTCCCGGGAATTTTTAGACAGAAAATTTTCACTATAACTGAAGAGGAGGTTATTGGCAACATTTAGTTTCAACAGGACGGCGCTACGTGCCACACAGCCGAAGCTACACTCGATGTTTTGCGCCCTATTTTTGAAGATCGCATTATCAGCCACAGAGCTGATGTCGTTTGGCCACCTGCTGCGATTTGACACCTTTGGACTATTATTTGTGGGGTGCCGTCACAGATTCGTGTTACGCCGACAAGCCAGAGACAATTGACGCTTTAAAGGACAATATTCGTGAAGCCATTGGTGAAATACAGCTGCACACAATCGATAATGTGCTTAAAAATTGGACCGATCGTGTAGGCTACTGCATGGCCAGCCGAGGCAGGCATTTGAATGAAATTTTTTTCCATTATTAACCGGAGGGATTGCACTTTCCAATGAAAAAGAAATTTGAGAAAATATTCAGCAGTTTTTTTATAGCATTTTCAAAAAAAAAGTTATTTGGCGGACCCTGTATGTTTAATAATCAATACTTTGCAAAAATCCATGCATTAGGCTACAAAATGCTCCCACATCCGCTCTATGACGCTCGGTGGAAAGAGATTTGACAATATCGATGAAATTATCTTACAAACACATTCCTTTTTGGAAGGGATACAAAATTGGAGAAACTTTGGTTAAGGTGTCTAGGGAAAATAATTTGATTTTTCACACCAAAAAGATGTGTTTTTTTTATTTAAAAATGTAATAGCTTATTTCCGCCAGAATCTATGTTATAAATCGGCTAAGGCAAAACAGTTAAGAAAACTTTTCTCCTTTGTTTGACTAGAATGCAAAATGCACTATTTGAAAGGTATTTACTGGCAAAACCGCACAATATATATTTTATTAAAATCTGTTCAATATTTTCAGAGTTATAAGCGTTCAAATTTAATACTAACACATATGCAAAACACCTGGTGGTCGATTATTCGACATTTGCAAGAAACCGGTTTTCGAATATTTCGACTATTAAAAAAAATGTATGGCCGAATTTCGACCATTAGGCAAACACTTGTCTATATATAAATCGGCTAAGGCAAAACACTTAAGAACACTTTCCTCCTCTGTTTTCCCAGCGACTCACACAAAAACTGCACCATTTCAAAGGTATTTGCTTACAGAAGTGCACAATATATATTTTATTAAAATCTGAGCCACATTTTCCGAGGTGTAACCGTTTAAATTTGCAAATAACACATATGACAAACACATAAATAAAAATTTATTTTTTCCAATAACTCAAAGTTCTATCAAATAATAAAAAAAATAAAGGGTGATCGATTATTCAACATTTTTCAGAAACCAGTTTTTAAATATTTCCACTATATAAATCGGCAAAGGCAAACCAGTAAAGAACACTTCCTCCTTTGTTTGTCAACCGAACCTTAATAAAAAGAAAAAAGTGAAAATTCGGGAAATTAAATTTCTTTCTTTACTTTTTTGTGCTGAATGTGATAATTTTTGTATTTTTTATAATATTGAACGTAGAAACATAATATTATAGGTACAGGATCCTGAGAAAATTAGAACTTAAAAGATGAAAAATGTTGGTACTTTTTTGCTCTTCATCTGGTACTTTTTGAATTTTTGTTTACATTTGACTTAAGGCCTCGTTACTCTTACGTAAACGTATACGTTGCGGATCAGCTTTTCCGTTTTACTTACCAAGCTACTGTGCAAATAGGTACTCTTACGTAAACGTAACGTTGCGTTGCGGATGAACCTGATAAAATTAAAATTTCTCTCCGTTTTTACGTATCAGCTGTTAACAATTGTATTTTTATTTTGAAGCAGTGTTGCCAACAAAACTTATTGACCAGCGGTTTACTTTTAAATTTTATTAATGAGATTCTCATCAAAACATTAATTTAAATTTGATATAATGAAATCCAATGTTATGGGTTTTTTGTTCGAACTGAAATTAATGTTGGCTTTATGTGTCACAGAAACCAAAGTTATCGTGTTTTTATTGAAAATAAAAGAAGAAGCTTACAGCTCTTGTTTATATGTTGGAAATAAATATTGTTGCTAAAAGTTTAATTTTTTATTTTATCCAACAGTTAGATTATTTCCATAGATGGAAGTTAATAAAATTGATGAATGTTAAAATAGTATTTTTGCATGCTTTCGGCAGCGGGCTGCTGCAAATTTGCAAAAGCTTTTTCTCACATTTTCTAGGTCAATTTATTTATTTATAAGTTTGAAACAAGAAATATTTTCGTATTTTAACTAAATTCGCTTCATATATTTACAAAACAATAAAATTACACAAATATAAACAACAAATGCAAGTTATACAACGATGGTATTTATTTCATAATGTACATTAGTATGTTTACTGTATTTCTACTTCTTATAACTTTCATTTACATTTACAACAAAAAATTTAACAATATTTTAACGCAAAAATCATAATTTATAATATTATTAAATAAAAATTTAATTTAAAGCTGTAAACACATGAGCCAAAACATAAAACAGCTGATCCAATTATTGATTTTATTATAAAATAATTATTTGCATACATTTTGGACAATGCAAATAGAAAACAAGTAAGAGTGCTATATTCGGCTGTGCCGAATCTTATATACCCTTCACCATGGTGCAATAAGAACAAAAAATTATGTGAACACCATTCTTAAGATATAAATAATTATATTTTGTGCCACGCCCACTTATCCAAACCGTGCAGCAAAAAACCACGACTACCTCTAATATTTTCCAAAAATCCCTTGTGGTTGTTGTAATTTTATTACTTTTTGCTGTATATCTAGGGAACAGTGTTACCGTTCAAAATTTTCAAAAAGGGGCACAAAAAGGGGATTTTCAAAAAAAAAGTGTCACAAAAAGGGGAATTCTGAGAAAAAAAGGGGCAACTTTATAAACAGGAAAATTTAAAAAAAAACAACAAAAAATAAACTTCATATTTATACAAAAATACATTATAGGTATATAATACAAATTGTTTGGGAAAAACACACATAGACATATATGTATATATATATACATATATCGTGAAAATACTGTTGCATAAAATTTTTATTTCAATTATTTATACAAAAACAGTTACTAATTACTTTAAATAAAACGAGCTTAAAATAGTGTAATAACAATACTTACAAAAACAAAAAATAGTTCATAATATGATTTGATACAAAAAAACTTTACATTTAAATAGATAGAGATATGTATATATGTACATAAATATTTGGCACTTGGATTATTTTACTTTTTTACCAAAAAAATTAAGTTAAGAAAAAACCTCCAGGAAAAAGCATATAAAAGTATTGATAGGAAGATAGTTAATATCAGGTACAGATCCATTTTTTTATAAATTGCAGTGTTATGTTGTTTCTCCAACTATTAAATATATATTTTTTTGAAAACGTAAATCTATATTTATTAATCAATTCATCACTTGGAATTTAATCTTCCAAGTCATTTTGATACAAATTTAAGGCGGATAACATAGACTGACAGGTATCTACTTTCAGTCTATTTGTCACTTTATTTTTTAAATATGCTAACTTAGAAAAAATCCGCTCAGCGGATGCACTACTATGTGGTAAAGTAAAAACATACGAAGCAAATTTATACAAGTTTGGATATAAATTGTCACCCAAACAGTTTTTTAAATTGCCAATTTCGTACCAAAATGTTTCAGGCTTAGATATTTTAAAAATTGCTTCATAGCTTTAATCGTTTGATCTGGTTTCTATTACAAAATCATCTGGGTTAGTAATTATATCAATAAAAACGGTAACAATTTCAAAGTAATTTATGTCTTCAGCTGACTTAATAAATACTGGATGTAAAAGCTTTAATGAACTCAGCCTCTTATCGCTAATATTAATTCTTGATAAATTTTCTTTGCACAGCTTTTGGTAAAAAGTAAAATGTTGTTTTTAATTTCTACAATATCACTACTTAAGATGTTTTTAGTAAATATTTCTAGCTCGGCTTCGTGGCCGATATATATATTAAGAGTTTCTTTTATATGCAGAACATCAACAAAATCAATTTGTTCTATATTTGTTTGCATAACATACTCTTTTTTTAAAAAATTTTTAAAAATTTCTAATACAATTTCTTTCGTGGATGAAACTAAATATATAATTTGTGATGATTCGTTTTGAAAATTAAGGTTTAATTTATTCATAATATTTAATACATATACTAGAAATTTGAGGTAAATTTTATTGTCAATAGATAGCCCTTCCTGAATTATTTTAATTTTTTTCTTAATTAGATGCTATTTTCTCTTCAAATTGAGTTCGGATTCATTGATTGACAGTATAAAAAAAATTTGGTTAAAAAAGGGGCAAAAGGGGCACAAAAAACTACAAAATGATACAAAAGGGGATTTAAAACAAAGGGGTCAAAAAAGTGGCACGGCAGTCAAAAAGGGGCAAAAATGCGACTTTAGTCGCATAACGGTAACACTGCTGGGGAACGGCAAAAGCCAAAGTTTCCAAATTAGGTACACACATTTAGGTAGCCAATACACACCATCCTACAAAATGTGGGCGGGATTGGAGAAGTGGGCGGGATTGGAGAAGTGGGCGTGGTACCTCCCATAGATCTCCCCGAGTCCAAGTTTTATAGCTCAGCTAAATGGTAAATTTCTTTTTAAACGAATTTTTATTTATATTATTTTTCTGCTTTTTTATAATTTTAAGAACCGAATTTCTGTGCAAACTTTGAAAATTTGCAACTAATTTTACCGCAATAATGACGTGTGAATTTCTGAAGAGGAAATTCTTAGCTGGATTATTAAATCTGGCAATACTTCGTGGGAGCATGTGCACTGCAAGAGAACCCACCCTACATCACAAATTTTGTATTTTAAAAAAACATAACATTTAAAAAAAGCTTAACTGCCGTATTCATTAAAAACTAAATTGGTCTTGAAATATATTTTCAGAAAAATTTGTATAGAAATTTTGTTTGAAAATACGTTTGATACAGGGCGAACAAGGTGGTCTTATTTGAAAACGTTTACAACACTGTAAAATAGTTTAACGTTGTGTCAAATATTCAAACAAATCAGGAATCAGGGTCTGCAATCATTAATTCGAATTAGCGAGCTGGCATTGTATATCTGTGGCATTTTAACAAAACATCTTAAGTAAAATTCAAAAAGTTGAAAAAAATGTTGTTAATCATACGAATTTTCATTCAAAAAACATTTTTGTTTACATTTTTAAAATTTTGTATTATAAACGAAATTTTTCTTTAAGTTTGATTTTTTAAATGTTTTGTTATCTTATCACGACTTCATAAGGCCCATACACAATACCATCATGATTGTACAATCAAGTGATTGTGCAATTAAGCTTGAAGCACACAACACACCTGCATGCTGGTACAAAATTCATTTTTTACCAAAAATTGTGTGGAAAAGGTTGTAATGAATAACGATAAAATTTGTGCTGCTGTTATTATTGCTATTATCCTTAAACGAATAAGGAGTAAAAAAAACGTGTTCTCCCCAAAATATTTTTTCTTTGGCATTCATGTTTTAAATTTTGTATTTTTTGATGTTTATGCCTTGACGATTTAACATTTATGAGCTAACTTTACAGCACACGATACAATCATGCTGGTACAATCAAAAAAATATCAAACTATTTTTGATAAAGCACCATCAGCTGGTACAATCACACCACAAGCTCATACACGGTCAATCAGCTGGCACATCATGATGGTGTTGTGTATGGGCCCTATAAGATGTTTTGTCAAAATGCCACAGATATGTATAAAGTATTTTATTTTTTGTACAAAAGCGCCGGTATCGGTATGTATTGGCGATTTTAAACAAGAATGTTAGCAACATGTTTTGGAACAAGAATGTGAGCAAAATCAAAACAAATAATGATTTACACACATACATATGTATGAGTACACGCATACACCTCAACAACATATGACACGTTTACGTTTTTGTAGTAACTACCAACATTTCAAGTCGACCGCAACGTTTACGTATCCGCAACATTTACGTGAGAGTAACGAGGCCTTTAAAAGGATAAAAGTAACATTTATGGTCCTGAGTACATAACCATATGTTAGGCGGAGCTTTTTGGTACTTTACCGTTCTACATCTGTAGGGTAATTCTGTAAAAATTTCAAGTAAAAATTTTAAAAATTAACTGCTTAACGACAAATTTTTGTCGTTAAAAAGTTACAGAATTACCCTACTGGTACTTTCATAAATTTTCGATAATATTAGACATAGAAGCATAAAATTAAACATGCAATGTTCTGAGTGGGTAAGAATCTATAATAGGAGTCTATGATACTTTTTGATATTTATTATATTGACCTTACAAAATTAAATTAATTCACGTGAAAGATAACATATGAACCGGAGGTTGGTCCCTCGCCAAATCGATCCACTTATGGCTAACAAATCACGGATGGTTTAAACGCCGGTTTAGTTGAACTAAACCTGAATTTATATGTAGTTTAAACTCAACAACTATAATTCAGTGTCCCATGTATTTTATGTTGTTAAAAACAAATAACATGTGGCTGCACTACGATAAATCTTATCAAATTCATATGGTCTTTATTGGTTGTTTAAACGTCCAATTTTATGCGTTCAAAGATGGTTTATATTATTAGTGATTTATAGATTTGTGGGTTTGAACACATTTGAAGCCCTGCTCTGATTTCTTAGCCCTAATACGGAAAAAATAAATGCTCGAAAAATTTTAATTCATATATGTATACTTAGGTGTTTTATGTATTCTTCATATTTACATACAAATTTATGGTCGAGTTTTGACCATTAGGCTTTATAAAATCTTTAACATTTGTTGACTTCCTTAGCGTTCGTATTCGGTTTTGCTTATCAACGTTTAGAAATGCATCATGAAAGACAGCCATAATGAAGCAGAAATTTAAAATTGTCAGTTTTTTTTTTGGCAAATGGTGAATGGTGTATTTTCGATTCGACCGGCTTCTTCTGAACTCTAATGTCTAAAATGTATTCCAATCAGTGCAAGTGATTAAGTTTTTACTATTTTAGCACATTTAATTGCATTGAGTTCCTTTTGGTTGTCAATAATGAATAACATTTTATATTCCTTTCCATATTATTCTTCACAAAAAATGTCCCAAAAAATGATCTTCCGGGAAGTTGCAAACCCTACTACCAACACTACACACTGTCATTATAGGATGAACATTGTGGATGTATGGTTGGCTGGATGGGAGAATATATGTATGGTTGGAAGGATGATGGCTCTCTATGACATCATATATGATTATGGCATTTTAAACATCATTTTATAAAGTCGTTTGAGGTTAAATGCAAATTAATTACATAAATAAAGTATATTTAGTTTTTATACCAAATATATGTACATATATTCATATGTATGTATGTATGCACATAGCAACGAGTATGTGGAAGATGAGTGTTTTTTTATGTGAAACGGAGACAAATAATCATAAACAGCACTCATATGCACTTTTGCTTTTTTCCCAACAGACACATTTAAAATAAAAAATACGTCTTAAAAGTTTAACCCTCGTATTAATAAACGTTTATTAAGGCAAATTTTCATACAAAATTTGTCTTGTAAACCTTTATTAAATTTAAAAATTTTTATAAATACGGGCGTTAATGAAAAGCTAAAATTTGTCCAATTTTAGTTTTTTACTTATAAGTTATAATAAGCATATTTAACCGTTACTGTCCTGGCATTATCGAACTTTGAGTCCAAAAAGAGCTGCGATTTTATTTATGGTATATTAAAACAGATCTATTTCTTACTTAACAAAGTTTTCCAAAGCAAAAAAAAAAAAAATGCCGCATCTGCGATACCCTCCATCGAGAATAAGAATGAATATTTTAGAAGTGGCACCAATCTTAATAAAAACTGAGGTATTAAAGTATTATTGCGTCTTAAATCGATTTCCAAAGTTGTACTGTTTATATGCGGCCAACGATAAATCTTTGACCGATCTGCATGCAATTTTGTCGTGTGTTTTCCAGCATTAAAAACTATTACATGCTGAGAACGGCGACGAATTGATTGATTAGGATCATCTTCAATGCTTTCCTCTACAGCGGTTTCAGCTTCTTCAGTGCGCACTGTTCGGTGTCTCACGGGATGAACATTATCGGTAGCAGTAAATGTGGCCCGAAAACGATCTATTGTTCTTCGCCGCACTCAAGGGCGATTGTGTACGCCATAAAATGGAAGAAGTGCACGATGACTTTGAGGAATTTTGATTAAAAATTTCAACAATTTGCACGCGTTGCTCTGGTGTTGGTCGATTCACAATGACATTTTAAAGCAAACTTAACAAAAAGCAACCATCAGCTGTTAAAAAAAACAGTGCTGCCAACTCAAAGTTTTGACACTCTAAAAAACACGCTGTATATAACATTCATATAAATACAAAGAATAAAAGGGAATTAAGTTGAACTATCTCTATCTAAAGAAGATTTGTAATTACAGTGGTTTCCCGATTTAACGAACAATTGATTGTCAGCCCTGTTCGTTAAATTGAAAAATTCGTTAAATCCAGTACTAAACAGAACAATTCATATCAAATCATAATTAATGATAAAAGTTATTATTTAAAAAAAAATAATAAAAAAGTACATCATTATTTAAAGAAACTTGTTATTGGCGTTTGTTTTTGCGATTTCTTTTACAATTTTTTCTATTGCTTTCTCTTGAAGCTCACGTAAAATTAATATCTTGGATATATCGATATTATTTTCCTGTCCCCACTGTATACATTCATCAAAGCTTTTGATTGCATCGCTGTGTTTAATTTTTACTAATCGTGCATTCGTTTCTTCATCTTCGTCCTCGTCCCATAAACTTCACACATATCGTCCGGTTAATGTCTGCTGCCGTTTATTTATTTTTCAAAAATTGTTTACATACATATGTGACAATGCGTAAGCCAATGGTATAACTTTGTATCTAAACGAGCGAGGTCTGTGCTTTTCCGATAAGTAGTGGACTGATTATTTTGTAGCCGCTTGCGTCAACACATAGCAGCAAAGTTTTTCTATCTTTGGCTATTTACCGACCAGGTGCGCTGTTTTCCTCTGCATGTTCAAAAGTCCTGTCAGGAAGCATTTTCCAAAAAAGCCCGGTCTCGTCTGTATATTCATCAAAAATTTTAAATTTTTCTTTTAACGTTAATCGTTATCTTTTATTCATTCTTTAATTTTCACAAATTTAAAAGTTTACAACACAAGTTCACAACAGGAAGTGACCAAATTTGTAAATAAACGATCAAAAAGCAAAAAGAAAAGAAAGAAATTCAAACTGTAATTTAACAATTTGTTTATCAGAAACTAAAAAAAAAAAAAAAATAGAAGGCAATCGTGCATAATTCTTTGTAAACAAAACGAATTATATGCCTGGAGGTGTGTGTCAGACTACAACAGTTTGCCTGACTAGTCCATCTATTTATTTCAATAAGTTTTACGAATTTTAATTTTATTTTAATTTGTTCGTTATATCGAGTACCAATTGGATATTAATTCGTTATACACAGTACCTAAGGTGACATTTTTGCTTGTTCGTTAAATCCCGAATTCGGTAAACCGGGAAACCAGTGTATTAACAAAATTGTCTAAGGTATGCTGAATTGTCAAAGATTTCTTTGAGCATAAACTTGCTTGTAAAATCGTATGGCGTTGTATATCAGACGCTGCTTCGTTTGATCTACGACCTTCCGCTGAACCACATTTTAAACGCAAATCGGAATCAAACGACTCAAACCGGCACGTTTGTCGGGGCTTTGGCGTGCTTTATAAACCCATGAGGCTACATTTCAATAGCAAAATTCAACGGAGCATATGTGACATAAAAATATAAAGCCCTTGTTCCCATCATTGCTAGTGTCTTTAGAAACTCCATTTTAAGAGGCAGACAGACAGACGGACAGACAAATATAGTTAAATCAACTTTGATGCTCATAAGGACTCAAAATATCTATATACTTTATAGGGTATTAGCTCAACATTGTCGAAATTTCAAACGGAATAAAAAACCTGTGGAAATAGTTATAATCAGGGAAACCAGAAATATGCTCTAAAAAACATGTTCTATGCTCATTAAATATGCAGTAAAAACTAGAAAATATGCCCTGACTATTTTTTAAAAATATGCCAAAATATGCACTAAAAAATCGATGCCAAAATCCATAAAAAAATCAAAAATGGACAAATATATTGTTTCTGCCTTAATTGATCGCACAAGCGAAAACATGCAATTGCTTATTTATGGTTTCCCTGGTTATAATTCTGATTGCCTGTCTCATAAGCAAATGTTTTTGTTTTGTTTTACAATTTTTGATTATCGTTAATATAAATTTAATGATTGTCGTTTGAATGTTTAGTTTCATAGGTACATATTTATTAAAACCATTCGTAATTAATAAAAAATTAATAATTTTTCTTTATTTTTCAGTATTTTCTACGTCCATGAAAAACAAAGGAAACTGTTCGCAAGGCAGTAGTTCAGGTTCACCGGCGGGTTCACCCATAAGAGCATCACCGCAATCTCCATTCAGTGAGTTTATTTTCTTTATTTCTATACATTTAAATATACTAGGATCGCCCGATGGCCGAAATTCGACCACTTGACGCTTACTTTTGAGAGAACCTGTGCGTTATACAATAAAAACGAACACATTTTAAGAAAACGGCAAAATGCACTATTCTCCCATCTCTGAACGTGTGTCTGCAAGATAAATTAAAACACTTTAATTCCAAAAATTTACAAAAAAAAAATATATTGTGCATATCCCCGCATTTAATTTAATAAGATTTAATTTAATTTTCATAAAATGTTATCAAAGTAAAAAAAGAAACACAGATCTTGTTAAAAGTCATTAAATGTGTGTTTGCAAGTGTAATGCAAGAATTAAACACATTTTGGGAGACTAAAAAAAAAACTCTACCACCCTTTATACATGTATGTGCGTGTGTTTGCAAGCAAATTTAAAACTCCTTTTAAACCCTTTAATCCTGAAAATTTAGAAAAAATTTATGTTTTGCATATCTACACAAAAATACCTTTGAAACGATATGTGTTTCATTAAAATCTGTGGACGATAAGATACTTAAAAATCAACCATAAAAATATCGAATATGTGACATCATCTCAGGTTGAAAACTTTAAAAAATACAAATTCTCAAATTGTTTGAGTGATCGTGCCAATAACTATCAGATGAAGTTTCAAAAGCCATTCATACCGATGGTAAACACCTTTTGAGTCTTTGTTGTCATCGGTATACCAGAAAGTAGCAGCCTCTTTGTTTTTCTTGAACATCGTATCATGGAGACTTTAAAATAGGTTTACAAACTAAGGAGGCCCATTGTTTTATTTCGTATTAAAATTATTGTATTTCAAGCCTGATACGCTTCTTTTATTAATCCCTGTACACTAGTATATCCCATACTAGCATAATTTAAAAGCTAATTTGGTTATTTTTGAGATTTTTTCCCGATTTTTCGGAAGAGGTTTAACATGTAGAATTTTTGCAACAAATCGGGTTTGTCGGTCTTTTTTGAGTTTTCTTCATAAATTTGTCAAAAAACTCGACTTGTGCGATCTCTAAACTTCTTCCGAAAAATCTAAAAACAAGTTGTTGTTGGGACACACTTTTGTGGATTTATTTTAAATAAAAACTTGTGATTATGGTCAGTGTTGTTGACTTGAGCGACATTTTTTAAAGCACGATTATGTTTCCTGCGGATGGTATTTTTCAAGAGGTTTACTGTCGATTTTTTTATAACTCTGACAAAATGATATTGGTTTTTACTATAAGCCGTTTGCAATTTTAGATTTTAATGAAATTATACGTTACACAGTATCTAATCATTGCATCTTTTTTTCTTGCATAACAAAAAGGGCCAAATACGTGTTCATGGCTAAACAACCACAAAACTGGCAACACTTGCACTGAAGGATAGATAATGAAAATATTTTTTTTGTTCGTTCATTTTGTAAGCGTGCAAATGAGATTTAATATTTATTTCATATCCTTGGATGTGGTCCGTTGGCTAATCTTCATCAGACCAAATTTTTTTACCTAAATATGTATTTACCTTATTTATACATGTTTGTAATATTTTTTTGTTTCTTCTTGGGAACTTATATACATGTATTTGTTCTTTCATTAATTTTATTTTCTTATTTTTGTTTTTTTTTTTTTTTTGTATTGCAGGCATTCGTGGTAGTCCAGAGAGTGTTGGCAGTTTATCGCCTGGAAATGATTCCTTAGTTTATGGTGACACAAGCTTAGTATCCCCTCAAAGAAGGATACATCGTAGATATTTATGAGATAATATTTTATAATTTATTTATATTTTATAAAAAAAAAAAACTAAAAAAAACAAAAAAAAAATGTTTAACAAAATAACAAACAATTTAACATACACATTCAGCTGCTTCAGTGGTTTTTGTGTGAAACAAAAAAGGACTACTAAATAACTACTGCCAAACGCACACACACTCCCATAAAATATGCACGCGCGAGAGTTTTGCATAAACACACATATACATTTGACTATGATACCAGGATGTAACGTTTGTCTGTCTGTCTGTCTGACTATATTTTCCCTGCTTGTTTACTGTACAACAAGTCTGTTTGTGCTTTCAGTCATTTCCAACCGAAATCCCTTGTACAAGAACAATCAACAGACTTACATACAGTTACATCAAACACAAACACAAACACATACATATGAATACATATGTGCATAGAATATATAGGATTAAAATTAAAGAAGTATTTTACTCTTTTGTTTTCTTTTCCATAAACATTTACTTACTTGTCTTTTAATGGTTTTGTTAAAATATTTTTGTTTAGTGTTTTTACTTAGAAGTTTATTTTATTTAATTTTTTTTTTTGTGCAAAAAATACTCTACATTTGTATCCTTTAATTTATATATATTTAGTTTATTATTTTATTTTTCAACCGTAAGTTTGTTTCATTCATTCATTCATCTATTCATTTATAAAAAATATTTTCTGTAAAAACATACACGTATAATTAATTTAAGAAAAAGAATTTACTAATAAATTTAATGTGTATTTAATTTGTTCCTTTTGTATTTCTATTCAAAATTTTTGTGTCGTTTAAGCAAAAATCTCAGATGGAGAAGTTTCAATGCGCCGCACTGGGCGTTGATATCATATGCATAACGATTTAAAATTAATAAAAGGAGTTGTTGTTCATATTTATGTATTTGAGCTAAATATTCAGGGGTGTGCTGGAAATCGCAAACGCAAAACGCAAGAATTTGTTTTTTGTGTAAAATATTTTAATATTTGTCATAAAATTCTCTTATTACATAAATCTTACTTAAAAATGACTTTTAAAATTCTTGCGTTTTACGTTTGCGATATCCAGCACACCCCTGATTGATATGTTTAAAATGTTGATAAAATTGGTCGAAGGACAAATCTGCTTCTCACACAAGGCCCAAAAATGCTGTTAAACGTGTTCAAAAAAATGATTTTGTTATTCGTGCTTAATTCCCAATTTTTATTATTTGATAAAAACACTGAAAATTATTGTTGATGGGATAAGCTATTCCTATGCGCATTTCACTGGTTGCTTAGGCCAGATCATCAGGAAACTTCATCCATAAAGATTCAAAAAATCATTTAAATTAAATTTTGTATTCCCACGAAAATTATTTTGATAATAAACTGGCAGGTGCACGACCTATAAAAAAAACAACCCGCTTTTTAAATAAAGCGAGTTGTTTTTGTTTTTATTATGTTTTTTCTTAACCTACTTACAACTACAATTATTGTTGGAAGAATTCCAATCAATTGTAGTGGGGAATGTAAGGAGAGATTTATTGTTGATGATTTTTTTTTTAACTTTTAATTGTTACAAATAGAACTGTTTCTGTAACTCTTATACGCTTAACAGTTTTATTTGGTTTAATATCTTTAGTTTTTCTAAATTCTTTATGGATGAAGTTTCCTGATGATCTGGCCTAAGCATCCAGTGAAATGCGCATAGGAATAGCTTATCCCATCAACAATAAATTTCAGTGTTTTTATCAAATAATAAAAATTGGGAATTAAGCACGAATAACAAAATCATTTAAATTAAATTTTGTATTCCCACGAAAATTATTATGATAAGTGTTCAAAGATGTAAAATATTATTTAATTAAACAACTAAAAATTAATTTATGCATGTTCACACTTCAGTTCTTAATCGAGTTTAAGCAACTCGAACGTGGTTAGCTCTAAACACTTCAAAATCGATATTTGACTTGACAAATTGACGTGATTACAACTAAATCACTTCATTAATCACATTGAGTCCTCTAAACATACCTCAAACTGAGCATAATGTAGAATGGGCCAACATGAACGTGTACAATCAGGCACGATTTCTGCTTAATGTTTTTATTTTGTTCCTTAAATCTTCATATGTATATATAAAAATAAGTGTACACTTTGATAACACCACTAACTGCGAAAACGGGTCGACCGATGTAAACAAAAATTAAAGAGTACGTGAAGTTTGCACGAAATCGGCCCAGTGTTTCCGGAGATATGGCATTTAGATTTTCCCATACAAATATCAACAAAATGCCTTTCATTTTCCATATTATAATTTTTTATTGTCGCTTGAAAAGATAACGAACCATGTACCGTAATGTCTTACGTGTACAATGACATTCGGAATAGATCTAAATGTATATTTCAAGGCAAAACGGCAAAACGGGTAAAACTTTCCCCTTCCAATGTCTTCTTAGCTAATCAACCGATTTGGCAGGCAAATAGTCTGACATCTGAAAGGAGCTATAGCTTATAATTTGTATTATTTAGGGCGTGAATAGGACAATATGGGTAAATTTTCCCCCTACCTATATCTTCTTAACTAACCAACCAGTTTTCTTAAAACTTGGCATGCAGACACTGTAATATCTAAAGGAACTCTAAGATAAAATTGTTTTGGAAATTCCAAAAGAGGGAGGTTTAACCTCTCCACCCATGGCTTCTACATTAATTATCCGAAGATAGTTTCAAGTCTTGATGGAACTAAAGGATAAACATTTTAACATTTACTGCGTAGAATAAAGCAAAAAGTGTAAAAGCACCCCCTCCTATACCTTCTTAATTTATTAACCGATTCCTCTTGAAAGGTATTTTTTACAAATTTTTTTCTCCGGCTATTCTTCTTTGGCTATGCAATTTTACACGATTGGTCGTTAAGCGTTATCGAAGCTACCTTTTTGAATGGTTAATTCCGAGACGAAAATGCTTTGCAGCGCGAACTCCGATGACTGCCACAGACCTCCCAATTAGGGTGATCGATTATTCGACTTTTTTCAATAACCGGTTTTCGAATATTCCGAATAGTTGCTATTTTAAAAAAACCGGGTTTCGGTTAAGCATTTTTAAAATAACCGGTTAACCGGTTTTTATTCGAATACATAAAAATACAAAAATCAAATTAGTTTTTGTAATAAAAAGTTAATTAAAAAGGAATGCAATAAATTTATTATTTGACATAT
The DNA here is from genome assembly GCA_949318255.1 of Pollenia labialis. Classification (NCBI taxonomy): domain Eukaryota; kingdom Metazoa; phylum Arthropoda; class Insecta; order Diptera; family Polleniidae; genus Pollenia; species Pollenia labialis. The sequence goes on from OX439143.1 coordinate 83,168,387, forward strand.
TTTCCTAAATTTATTGAAAATGAGTTTTAATTTGTTGCTGGTTAAGCATGTCTATATGAAGCAGTAAACTTCAGCCATATTTTTGAAAAGTGGCAAACAAAACCTCTTATCCAGGATTATATATTTCAATTATTTTTGTTTCAGCATTATAGAAACAATAGTAATATGAACATGCTTTTTGTATGAAATATCTGTCAATTCGTCGATCACACAACTTAAACCCTTCCAGGACATTTTTGATTCCTTCAATTTTATTTTAAGTTCTTGGTGTTTTAATAAATAAATTTGATGAATTTTCCCATAACGTTGATTCCGCCGGTATGTTCTTGCTTTAAGCATGAAGATGTGCTGGAACTACTTAAGAGTTTTTCAGTCATTATTTTTATTAAAGTATTTTTTGTAAAGTATTATTTGCAGTCTCTTAAAAACTACTTGGAACAGAGTCAAGTTTTACTTGGCGTATATTTATGTCAAGCTTGTAGACTAATTAAAAGTGATTAAAAAGTCGTGATGTAAAGAACTTTTGCCACTTATTATTTTAGGGCCGATTAGGCACAATTTTTTTTTAAGTCAGTTCGAAATATCACCAGAGATGACATCTTTGTAAAGCTATATATAGTATTTATAATTCTGTCCAATTGCTTATTACTTTTTATGCAGAACTTTTTTTGTAGTACTTTATATTGTTTTTGGTTTTTGTTACAAGAACACACGCTTATATAAGCGATTTGTATTTACATTGCTCATAATGTTTTTTTGAGTTTCGTTTCATTTTGTTTTGACATGTTTTATAAAAAGTTTAAGTTTGCAAATATTCAATTAGAAAAATACTTAAATTACGGGTGCATTTAAAACAAAAGTAAGGAATAAGTATATAAATTACACATTACTAAAATAACCGGGTAATTTTACTAAAATAACCGGTTTATTCGATATTCGAAAAATTGACATTTTAAAATATTCGACTTGGGCAAAACTAAAATAACCGGTTAAAACCGGTCGAATACTATTCGATCGATCACCCTACTCCCAATTGAATTCAAACGCGTTTAATTTCCTATTAGATTGGGATTTGTAATGACAATTAATGAGTCGCAAGGCCAAACGCTGTATGTTTGCGCCCGTTAAGGGACAGTGTATGTTTATAAAATTAGATATGAACTATTTTTTTATTTATAGTATAAATACAATTACTAATTTTCAAATAAATAAACATTAAAAAAAAAAAAATTAAAATTTATTATCTCTGTTTTATATTCATTCTTCATAGGGTTTTTTCCCGGGAATTGCCGAAACTTTTCTTGCGGGATCCCGGGAAATAAAAAATTCCTCATAATTTCAGAAAACAGCTATTTATACTTTAAAATTTAGTTTCCTATTCTCTAAAAATTAGCATCTGTGGATGGGTTCAGGATTAGATCAATTACAAGAAGTGAGTACATATTTAAATCAATGTCTCCTGATGCAATAAATCTACTAAAAGCAGAATGGGCAGTGCAACAGTTAATAATTATTAAATTTTGTGAAGTGAAGAGTTAATAAAGTACATTAATTCAAAATAAGATGCAGGCAGTAAAGTTTCATTGTCCATGAACAAGTCCTAAACATATCACTCCTTTACTGCAACATAGTCATATCTACAAAAACAAACGATCTTGGCAAAATGCGATTAAAGTTTTCAAAATGTACCGAGTTAAAGATATATTTTGCTATAACTTCGGTTCAGTTTGAGATATAATACGAGAAGGTGTGAAGGAAAACTTTGCTAAAGTTACTTAAAATTTTAGATTTTTTGAGATATGACTATGATGAAATGAAGGAGCGATATGTTTATTTGGTGATAAACACAAATTTTTTCAATTTGTGTTGGTTTATATAACAGTGAAGATACTACAACATATAACTTGAAAAACCTTGACATGCATTTGACTGATATAGACGTTGTTTATAAAAAAGAAAAAATTTTAACTATTTGTCCAACCTCGGTAAAAAATTAACGAAATTTTTCGGTAACATGATAATTCGTAAATAAAATCAGAAACATACTTTTTGACGACTTACGAAAGTTATTTCCTAAGCCGTTAAAATGTTATATATTTATTTAAAATATTTTATCTATTTTATTAATTAACTTTTTGATCTCATATCTTGAGTACCTAAATTTTTATTTTGTTTTATTATTGTTTTATGAATTATATTATTATGTTTATGTTATCTGATTATCTTGTACCTAGAGCATAATAATACGGAATAAATGCATAATAATAGGTAATAAAAGCGTGAGGTAATAATAATTCAAGTTTCTATTTCAATCTTCAATTAATTTTTTAGTATTGAACCATTTCTTTTACTTTCTTTGTAAACAAGTTCCCTTACCTATTTTTATAAAAGTTTTTTTTCATTAATTAAAAACAACATTTACTTTGTATTATTTATTTATTTACTATTTATTTATTTATTTATTTATTTCATTTATTTGAAACTTCTACAACAAAACATTGGTTTTAGTGAGTAGAAATCTAATGAAGTTATGATCAAAAGTATTTATCAATAACATAAAAATATACAAATTAATAACATAAAACAGGTATATTATTTTAACAATTAATATTAAAACAATAGTGAAATACATACTTATATGCGAAAACAATATTGAGAGCGATAATAATAACGTTAGCTATTTATGAATAAAATCTAAATAACTGTTGCTTGAAATGCAGGGCGCTGCTGGTTTCTTTAATTGTTGGGGAAAGATTGTTCCAGAGACGTATTGCAGTAATAAAAAATTGCCATTCCGAAACTAGCGTGTGGTGCCTAAATTGAATAAGATTCTTGTTCCTTCCGAGGCGACTAAAGTTTAAACGATTTAGAGATAATTTGGTTCACGAGTGGTTATTATTTTATGCAAATAAACAAGAGTTCGTATTTTCAACAAGTCTTCAAATAGCACCCCGTATATTTTTTTTGAAAGCGGGGTAATATTAATATTAATATAACTGCCATCACTGACATAATTTTTTATGCCATAAACATATCTCGCAATGTTGTTAAAAGCAACCTTCAACTTATGTTTGCTATTTGAATCACAACTTGCAAAGATCTCACATCCATAGGTAAGGACTGGTATAAGATATGTTTTCGCAATTAGTACTCGAATCTTCATTGGTGTTACACTTTGTGTTTGCCATAGTGTTCTAAGTATTGAGTAAGTTCTGCCACAAGCAAATGTTATATGGTCTGACCAAGTTAGCGTGTTGTTAAAAAAAAAAAAAAAAAAAAAAAAAAAATAAATATGGAGCGGGATCCCGGGAAATTTAAAAAAAATTTCCCGCTTCCCCGGGAATCGAAAAAGTCCGGGAAATAAAACTCTAATTCTTCAGTATAAAAAATACATCACTTTTTTATGTTTAACTTTTGAATATGTCACGAATAAAAATAAATAGCTATTGTTTTTTGCATCGCCGATCATGGTATAAAGCGCTTTACTCCTCTTTCTTTAACTAGAAATAGGTTATATAATTTTCACAATTTCATCATTTAAATGATGAAAATAATCTTTTGAAAAATTTATAAAAGTATTTTATCCACATTTAATACATTAAAGCAAAATAAATTTGTTTGTTGTGTTTGTTTTCTTTTCTTAATCATCTGTCATCTTAACCTTTGACGACGAAGAATTTTCGGTTGACAATTTTTAAAATTTTATGGCGGATTTTTACTCGGACTGGCAACATTTCAGGACTAAAGTGCTTTCAAAATTTAAAATTGTTACTCCTGCGAGAAAAATATTGGGACATATGTTTCCCATTCGTCGTCAAAGGTGAAAATTTGGAAACAAATTCACTATGCGTTTCAGTGGCTGATCGTTTGTGCAGTAGTTTGCATGGCCATAATTTTTGTTTTGTATACATTGCGAAACACGCAAACCCCATTCAACTGTCCAACGGTTTGCATACCGCGATTTGTGCGTAAATTCGTTTTTAGTTGCGCTTTAAAAATTTATCATTTAATTACACACTGCTACAAAAAAACACTTTTTGTCAGAACTTGAAAACCGACCTAGTGGAGGTTGTAGGCCTAGGTGAGGACATACAAAAACCGTTTTCAAAAATTTTTAAACACCCTCAAAATTTTGAGTTATTTTCAAAAAACTGTTTTAGGGTAGGTCGTAGCACTTTAGTACCTCTAACTCATACATTTTTTGATCGATTTCAAAATTTTAAACAGTTTTGAAAAGGCAAAGAAGTAAGCTTTTATGAAATGTATTCATAAAAAATATATTCCAAGAAATTAGGTGAGTGTTTATCAAAAGTTTCTAATTTTTTTTATTTTTTTTCATAATTTTTCAAATTCAACAAGAGTTATTTTAATTTTTTTCTATGAACACCTTTTGTTTGCACTGTATTTTAAAGATAATTTTGTGTAGAAAAAAACGGGATATCATTTGTTAAAATCGGCTTATATTTACAAAAGTTACTAAAGTTTTAAATCACGCAGAAGATCGCAAAAATATGCATTTGTCACAAAATGTGGCTCAGCCGATTTTGGTAAATATTCCAGATTCATCATCACTTTGTTTATGTTAAGTTTCATTACATTTAATTGCACTTAATACTGGCTTAGTAACAGTTAACACATTAGCATACTTAATGCTATCATGATTTTTATATTGATAACCAGTGATGTTTGTTTGGCAAAAATAACAGTCTTGTGGTTTATGGAATATTTGATGATGCCAAATCATTGGGAAAGATAATGGTAATGGCTGGCTTATAACCTTTTCGGACTTAGTTTTCTTAAGCATACTGGAACAGCTTGTACAAATACTTTAGGGTTTATACTATTTGCTAGAACTGTATGAGCAGTTAAAAACTGTATTGAAGGCATTTACCAAGGCTTTATTTTTCTTCAGATCAAAGCGATGTTTTTTGTCAGCGAATAAACCGCAAACATATGTCTGTCTGTCCGTATGTTCGTATGTTGAAAACACGCTCACTTTCGAACAACTCAAAAGAAATTAACAAACTTGGTGCCAAATTGCTTGCAGTTATCCTAAGCAGTTTGCGATTGAAATTCAGCAAAATCGGTGCAGTAGGAACAGAGCTATGAATCAAAATGTGGAACCATCACCTAAAAAAAATGATAACTTTGTTATAAAAAATAACATAAATGGTGGAACAAGGCACGGAATGAGATAAGATTTTGCAAACATTTGTTTTATTCGACTGGAAATCACGCTGTAAAATTTCGTGAAGATCCGTCCATAATTTACCCTAGGCCCCATATAAACACTACTCCCGGAAAATAGTTTAGTACGCCTAAAACCGATAAAAAATAATGCTATCATAACAAAATTTGAATTGAAACTGTTACTCAAGCTAGTTTAAATTGCTAAATAATTTAATATAGATCTAAACCTCAAACCAACCAATTTTAATGCTGATGTCTGTTTTTATAAAGATAAATTAATAATTAATAGACATCATATAGATATCCCTCCTGAAATATTCGAACAGTCGGTGGAGGGTATTAAAAATTCGGCACATTGAATTTGAAATAATAGCATTCGATATCGAGTAACTCGACATTACATTTCTCGAGGTATTATATTTTCTATAAGTCAACAAGAGTTGAAACTATTTTTTGTGATGATTATAGCAATAAGTAGGGATGAGATTTTCATGCTCTTAAAAACCGATAATATACGCATAAAATATGCAATAAAAACTCCAAAATATGCATTAGAAAAATAAAAAATATGCACTAAAAACTTCACCATTTTGAACAAAAAAAGCCTTTGTTTTTTTTTATTTTACATATTTAAAACAAAATAAAAAATTCTATTGTTATTCAAAGGTATAATATTTTTTAAAACTTAATTTAAATATGTAATCACATAATTTAAATTTTAGTTTGCATAATCAAATGTATACTTTTTTATATGATCAAAAGTAAGCCTTTGTCTGTTAACAAGCTTTTGTACATGGAAATTATCTCTCAACGTCGGCGATGCCCAAAATGACCCCAGGAAATATGCCCCAAAAGGAAAGTGAAGAACGGGAGTTTTATTTTGTATATTATTGTTCTGAGGTCTTTAATGGTATTTTTTTGTTAATATATTTAAAATTATGATAAGAATCTTAACAGTTCGACTAAAATTGATCTTCTTTCAATGGATGGAGGAAAATTTTTTGTTAAAAAAAGTACCAAAAATAGTAACGATTCGAATTTCAAAAAAGTACCAAATTAGTATGCGTATTTTTTTGATAAGTTTCGAATGTGGTATTAAGTCTGCGTTTATACGGCTCATATTTTATTGACATGATTCTTCCTTTTTCTTCTTTGAACATGAATTGGCGTTCAAATGATTCATGTCATGTTGGCGACATGTTTTTTAGTTTGTATAGTCGTGCGTTCATGTGTGAAAAAGCAAAGCGTACTGACAGTACATACATCTGTGTACTCGTTTCTTTTCCCCTCGTCCCTCTTGCCAATAAAGTAGCAATCATGCCATTAAAACATGAGCCGTATGAAAACAGACTAACTTTGTTTCTATGTTTATTGGTTGAAAAGATATTTGGGGTGGCAAAAAAGTATTAAAATTCAGATTTTATCCGTTTACTCCCTAATAGGGCCGAATTTCAAAAAAGTACCAGACACACCATCTTCATCTACCGCCACTAGTGGTCAATGAGGATGTACTTAATTTGTCACTTCGTTTGAAACTTTTTTATTGTTAATTTCTGACCCCATTAAGCGAATATATTCAGGCTCGTTGAGTAATTCTAAGTAGATTTAGCCATATCCGTCTGTCCTGCTAAAAACGCGCTCACTTTTGAAAAATTCAAAAGGACAAGAACAATGCTGGTGTAAAATTGCTTTTAGTTATCTATTTATTACGTTTCTAAAACGACTGTCGAAAAATTTCGGGTTTTCGACAATTTTCGTGTCATAACCGCTAAAAAGCTCAAGTGCAAAAAACCAAACTTTACAGGGTTTTTTGTAATTATCATCGCTAAAAATATAGTTTTTACATTAAAATTTTGTACATCAGCATTGGCATTGTCTGATAAATACATTTTTGGGTGTTTTATTTTAATATTAGCGATATAAGGTTCGTTTTTGTACCTTGAGCTTCTTTAGCTGTCACTCAGAAAGTCTTCTCCTGAAATTTTTGTTGGTTAATATAAAATAATCTTCTTTATGAAAAAAATTAAAATAATACAGGTTTTATAAAATCGATTTTTTTATTAAAAATTCGATTTGAATTCATTTTTAAAAGAATGTAGTCTTATGCCATGTTTCCACGGTACGTGCTTCGCTCTCTATTCATGCTTTACATTCCAATCATGAACGAAGCAACTGCTTAGCCATACAAAATTTTGAGAGCGCAGCATATAGATTCAATATGAATCTCCTTGCGAAGCACGAACATTTCTCTCTTCTCCAATTTTTATCGCAAGTTTATCTGATCTAGCAGTAAAATCGATTGTTTCAAGTTGTCAACTCGATGCGTTTCGCATCATTTTTGGTGCTTTTTAAAATTTGTTCTGCTATAACAATAATGATGAAAATTTTAACTTTGTTAATTTGGAATAATTATTATAAATTTTTGATTGAGATATTGAAAAACAAGTAAGTACCTATGCATACTTTGTAATCAATTTTAATAAAAGTTTCACACAAAATAAAAAAGAAAATTTTTTGACAAATTGGATTTAACAGCTGACGAGCAGTTGCTCTAAAGAGGTTACCTTATTGAATTCGCCTTGAATGAATACACCAATACCCCGGTTTGCGTCGCTTCGGTTTGCGTCGTTTCGAAGTTGCGTCGTTTTCAAATTTCTGTGATTTCGAAGTTTTGTCGTTTTGGTTTCAGTTTGCGTCGCATGACTTCGAAGTTGCGTCGCTAGTGCTTCGATTTGCGTCGTTGATATAAAAATGTGTGTACAAAGCTAAAACAAAAAAAGGGGATTTCCCGTTTATATTTCAGTTTGCGTAGCATGACTTCGAAGTTGCGTCGTTAATGCTTCAATTTGCGTCGTTAATATGAAAATGTTTATACAAAGCTAAAGCAGAAAAGGAGGATTGCCTGCATAAGGCTAATGCAAATATGTATGTACAGGGTTTTCAAAAAAAAACAACATTTTTTATTGAAAAATCTAATTTTTCTGCTAAGATTATTAATCTCGGAACCAATTAAATGAAAATCAATACAAATGTATGGAAATTCGTGCTTCGGTTTGCGTCGCGTTTCTTCGGTCCCAATTAACGACGCAAACCGCGGTATTGGTGTACAAACAAATTTTTTGTAGTTTTTTTTTTGTTTGTTAAGTTTTACAATCATTATTTACTTTTTTTTAACTCTGTACTGTAAAGACAGTTTCATTGTTATACAGTAAACCGAAATATTTCATGGGTTGTTAACTTTTTCGAACTATTAAATTTTCTAAGCGGTATTTAATTGTAAAAAAATGCATTAATAAACAAAGATTTTTCCAAAATAACACACTAAATTTATTTAAATTACTTATTTTTAACAAATTAACTTAGATTTAATTTGCACCGGCTGGTTGAAAGTGTACAACACCTCTACTGTATTTTTTATATAAAAATGTGAAAACATGGCATTAAGAAAAGGAGATTATAAAATATTTATTTCAATACAATAGGTAGCTTCGAAAAAATATAACTTCCGGGTAAAAGTTGTAGCAATAGTAATTTGTAAGTTTTAACAATTGCTCTAAAATAACTAATAAACATACATAAATATATGTACGTATATTACACGATCTTAATAGATGTTATATTCTTCGTCAGTGTCGCATAGGGAATTATTTACTGACTTATCGTGTTTTAAGTTTAAAAATTCTTGGTGATATCAGCCTGGTATTATCCTATTATCACAAAGTGTTTTAAATCCTTGTATTTGGGTAACGAAATTTTTAACAATTCCTTATGATTTTGGAAGCATCTTTTGTGAAAATAATTTCCAATCTTTAAAATCGGAGTAGTTCATTAGAATGCTGTTATAATTTGTTGGATTTTGTCGTGCATTAGTTATTAAAGTAGACCATTCACTTGGTGCCCAATAGTTTTATCGCGGGTAAAATTTTCAATGGTACTACAAATTGAATTAATGGTAAGGATTTTCCGTCCCGGGAATTTCAATTATTTTATTTCCCGTTTTCCCGGGATTTTTGTTGCGGGATCCCGGGAAATAAAAGTTCCTCATAGTTTTAGAAAAAAGCTATTTATACGTTAAATTTAGTTTTCTATTCTCTAAAAATTATTCTCTAATTATTAGTTGATGGGTTGTCGATTAGATCAATAACAAGAAGTGAGTACGTTCGTAAATCAATGTCTAATGACGCAATAAACCTACCAAAAGCAGAATGTGCCGCGCAACAGTTGATCATTAATAAATTTAGTGAAGTGAAGAGTTAATAAAGAACATAAATTCAAAATAAGATGCAGGCAGTAAATTTTAATAGGAGATATCCAAAAATATCGCTCCTTTATTGCAGCAAAGTCATATCTACAAAAAAAAATCGAGCTTGTCAAAATGCGATAAAAGTTTTCAAAATGTACCGATTTAAAGATATATTTTGCTATAACTTCGGTTCAGTTTGACATAAATTAAAAAAATTTTGAGATATGACGATATGTTTATAAGGTGATAAACATAAATTTGTGTCATTTTGTGACGGCTTATGTAATCGGGAAGTACTGGAAACCGAAATAAGAAAAACTATGGAAACTCGTGTAAGATACTACAACATACAATTTTAAAAACACATTGTCCTAAAGATTACAGGTGGATCTTGTAAGATGAAGTCCGTTTGATGCTTTTTTTTGCATCAACCTTGAGATACAGTTGACTGATATAGACGTTGTATCTAAAAAAAAAAAATTACTTGGGACTGTGAATTAGAATTATGCAACAACTTTAAACTTTTGCACTTTAAACTATTTGTCCAATCTCGGTAAAAAAGTGAACGAAATTTTTCGGAAACATGGTAATAAGTAAATATAATAAGAAATATACTCTTTGCCGACTTTCTAAACGTATTGAGTGTGTTTAAATGTTATTTCCTAAGCCGTTAAAAAATGTTAATATACAACATTTTTATTTTTCGAATTTATTCTATGAGCTAAATTTCAGTTATGTATCTTAGAAAGCTTTTTTGTAATAGTCCTATTCCTTCAATTTTTCAGAAATGACTTTATACACTATCAGACTATTATATTGTATTACAAAAAAGCTTTATAAGATACATAACTGAAATTTAGCTCATAGAATAAATTCGAAAAATAAAAATGTTGAATGTAACATAAAGTAACCTTCGGAAGGAAATAATTCCCAGTTTCTAAATGTTAATATATTTATTTAAAATATATATACTTATAAAACATATTTGTTTAAAAAATTTTATTTATTTTATGAATTTACTTTTTGACCTCATAACTTGAGTACCATAATTTTTGTTTGTTTTTATTATTGTTTTATGAATTAAATTTGTATGTTTATGTTATCCTTTTATCTTGTATCATGCTCTAGATGATGATACGAAATTTACATATAAAAGCGTAAGGTAATAATAATTCAAGTTCCCCTTTCAACCTTTAATTAATTTTTGTAGTAGTTAGGCATTTCGTTTACTTACTTTGTAAACAAGTTCCCTTACGCTTTTTTAAAAAAAAGTTATTTTCATTAATTTAAAACAAATTAACTTTGTAATTTTTATATGGAGCGGGATGCCCTGGTAACAAATAAGTAATTTTTATATTTTTTATGTATTTTAAACTTTCAAGAAATAAAATTATGCTGGTAAGTATTGCTCTATTACGATTTTTCCCAGCACAGCTGTCACAATAAAGACTCACAGAGGAGTAAGTTTTCCTTTTGTCGGCAAGTTTTAAATACTGAAGCCAATTGTTGCAATTTCGTTGCACCTCTTTTTGTATCCCTTTCTCCCCATAAAAAACAGCAGCCGATTCTGGTTCCACTTTCGTAAAAGCTTTTCCATTCGATGTGTTTAAAACTTTTTGTAGATCGAAACTTCATACAAGTGATGAATTTTCTTTACATATTTTCTGTTCTTCTAAAAAATTCTTAAGATTTTTGTTTTTCTCTTAAATGTAATTGATATTTCTCCGTATGTTGCATTTCTTTTTCATTGACTATTTTATTTTCGGATTGACTATTCTTATAACTTTCACATGCGATACATTTATCTTTTTTAGGTAGATGGAAACCTAAATGGAAGTTATTTTTAAAAATGCTACGTAAAACTCTCAGTGACAATTGGCAAGATTCTTTGTTTATACTTTTAAGATGTTCAGTATGAATTTTATACACTCCTTTTTTATTTCCAAATTCCTGTGGAAGGTATAATTTATTGTTTTGGTTCCGACAATAATGGGAGGTAACAGCCGGTAATTTTTCAATAAATGTCTTTACTAAAGAAACGGAATCTTCATCTGAGTAATTCACCCCTATCGCGAATGTTATGGGAATATATATGGGAGGAAACCTGTATTTCCATCCCCAACTAATCGGTATCGCAACAATTTTGGGAGTAAAAATTTCTATTGTGAATTATTTGTCAGTACCCTACAAGAAATGAATGAGCGAGTTGTCACATTTTTCATTTTGGTGTTAAGAAAATGATAGAAAGAAATGACCGAATGTGACCGAAAACTTGATTTCGGTCATTTCTTTCTATCATTTTCTTAACACCAAAATGAAAAATGTGACTACTCGCTTATTTATTTCTTGTAGGGTTCTTTATAAACAAAAGTATATTGTGAGTAACGTGTCAGTGGTTGTATTGCGAAAGAAAAAAAATTTGCAAAGTAAAATACTTATAAAATAAAAAATGAATAGTGTTTATCTTCATTTTCTTTTTTAAAACTGCTTCAATAAAAGGAAAAAGCAATTTAATTTAGTGCAACCTTAGAATATAAATAAAAATTTACATGTTCCCTCCTCGTTCACATTAACACTTGTTGGGAATTTATTTAGTAAAAAAATTCGCGGGAGTAACCATTGGCGATGCCAAATTTTTTATGTTTGGGAATTTATTCCCAAAAAATTAGTTGTGGGAATCATTCACAATACGAAATAAATAAATATGGGAATATGTTCATGGGAGTAGTTGTTTGCGATAGGGTCGATTATGTGGAGTAGATTTTCTAACATTTTCATTATATAAATATCTTGAACTAATTAATCTTGTCCTCTTTATAAATTGTTGAGATATACATACGCAAAGTTTTTATCAAAAATTGTTGACATACTTTCAAATTTGTATTATTGAAATTAATGACATAATAATAGCTGTACGGCCTTTAATTATTCACTCCTTTTCGTCTTTTAACACTGACTCTTTTAATGCAGAAACTTAACCAATCTCTTTGCCTTATTTTACTTATTCCCCAAAAATTTTCTTTTATTTGCTCCCTCTCAGAATCGGAAAACTTATCACCGCATGAATTTCTAGATTTCTTATTTTTACATTGGATTGGATTGGGTAAAACACATTTATCCCGGATTTTTAACTTTTGCAATCTTTTTGGTAGCTTCTTTTATTTTTATAACCTCAACTGAATCTGAATCGCTATATGGAACGAGCGATTCCTAAATAGAATTTTTTAAGAAAACATTAAAATGCATTTAAACATACATACATACATATAAAAACGTGCTCAAAATGCGAAATTTAAGTAATTTTTAACGATATTTTTTTAATATAAAACAAGTTTATTAAATTATTTTTTATACTAATGTGTTATTTGGCCAAATTTTAATAAATATTTTATGTTTGAATTGCATCGAGCCAGCTAATTAGGCCTATATTATTTGATGTAAATAAAAAACTTTTCGTTACATTTTTTCCAACGTTTCGTCAATTTTTTGTTGACTTCATCAGGGTAACGTCTATTTAATTAAAAAATTATAATACATTAATAAAACATAAATACACCAAATATTTTTTCTTTAAACTTACAAATTTAACAGTAATTTTCACATTAAAATAAATATAAATAAATTTTACAAAAAACAAAGAACATTTAACACAAAAAAATACATTAAAATCACAGCTAAAAAATTAGTATCCCAGTTCGAAGTTATATTGCAACTCTATAGCTTGTATTTATATTGTCAGTATCCTCCTTTTTGTTCATTGTTCTTTCTATTTTTTGTTGTATGCGTAAGCTTTCTTTTGTGTACCTCTTTCTTTCTCCACCTTCAATGTCTAAAATTTTTTTCGTCATCAAAGTTGATTTTATGTCCAGATGACAGAATATGTGTTGCCAACCCTGTTGATTCTCTAAGTTTTGTTATGTCGTTTTTATGTTCAATCATTCTTGTTTGTAATGATCGTTTTGTCGTACCTATATATATTTGATTACATTTCTGTTCGTCATTTCCCATACATTCAAGTTCATACACAACATTGCATTGTTGTTGTTTTTCTATCGGTGCTTTTACATTTGAAAAAATTGTACTGAGTGTGGAGTTAGGAGTATAAGCAAAACATATGTTTTGTGATTCTATTGTTGTTTTTATATTTTTGTTGTCCGTTAAACCAGGATTATTATTATTATTATTATTATTATTATTATTGATTAAAATAATTTTAGCTTAAGTAACAAAGTGCTGTCACCAAATATGTTGTCACATAACAAACGCACACTTGAGCTAAAATTGTTTTTGATGTAAAATTCAAACGGTACTTTGTATAGTGATAAACGTTTTAGAGATAATGCAAATAATCCTAAGCTATCGATTTTTGTAAAAAACAAAATCATGAAATATTTTAACTTGAGCTTTTTTGGCGGTTAGGACACGATATGTCGTTCAACCTCCTCCATTTTCGAAATAACGGTATACATATGTCGAAAACAAGAGCTTACCTAAAACAAAACGTTTAGCTCCATTCAGCGTACTCGAATTATGTTAAAACGCCAAGTGCCCAGCTTGTCTAAAAAAAGTGTAAATTTGGAGCACAGTGTAATTTACCATAGGCCCCATAAAAAGCCGACCCTCGGAAAACAGTTGAGTACGTCAAAGACTGTAACGAATAATGGATTTGCAGCAGAATTTGGTTGTTAGTAGTTTCAAATGCCCACTCTGGAAATTATTTGAATACGCCTAAAACAGATATAGATATTGTGGTAAAATTTGGTCCATTTTAGCATCATATAATATCATGCATATTTGTATTAATCGATCATTAATTCACCTTAGTTCTCATATTAAGCAGCCTTCTAAAAATTACTTTAAAATCTAAATCTAAATTTGTTATAATTCAGTTTTTAATGCCAGAAAATACTCTAGAGAATTTTATGGTGATTGGTCCATAGTTTAACATGGATCCAATAAAAATTCGCCTCTCGAAAATGATTTTTGTTCGGCTAAAACTGTTACGAATCACGATATTTTAATCAAAGTTGTTCAAATTAAGTTAAAAATGACTAGAAATCAGAGCGTAAAGCTTTCTGATTGTCGGTCAATAGTTAAACATAAGTATATGTTTAAGCCGCGAAGAATTCGAATACTGACGTCCGTTTTTAAAAGATTTATTAACAATTTATAGATCCCATATCGGGCCCACTCCTGAAATATTCCAACTGTCGTTAGATGGTATCAAAGATTTGGCATCGACCAATATATCACTCTTACTTGTTGTACATAGAATCTATTTAAATATTCGCATTTATGTAAAACTAAATTTAATATTCTGCAACTTCTGATTAGTTGGACTTGACCAATGTGTGTACGTATTTGTTTGCAAGATTCTTAAAAGCAATCTCTTGCTACATACATATTCCATAGGTATGGAAGTAATCGCGTGCGCTGGTTTAATTCTATTTATAAATATACATATTTACGGTTTTAATAGTGTATTGTACAGATATATTCGTACAGCATTCGGGGCCAATGGCTGCCAGTTAGAGCCATCGCAAAATACAAGTGGGGTAGGTATTTGTGTTTAGTTGGATTGGCTTTATGCAGGTTAAGTGTTTAACTTTGAACAAGTTTATTGGGTTGGTATTACAAGAGTACGAAAGTTTGAGAGTGGGATTTAAATATTTATGAAGGACACGTGCTGGCTGTTGGTGCAGAGTGATTTGAGGAATATATAAACGAATCGATGAATGAATGGGTAAATGGATGATTGGACGCATGAGTTAGTGGAATGATTCAATAGGTAGACTAGTAGCTTTATTATACATATTTATTATTTTCAATATTACTCTAGCTTAGTTCAATATATAGCATTTCATTTAGGAACATTAATGCTTGCCTTAAACAGCTATTTGAAGTGTTATTGTTAATGCACCTGTGTATTAAAATTTCAACGTTTCTACGTTGTACCTGTGAGTTCTTCAAACTGTTTGGTTGCTGGTTTGTGTTGAAATTCAAAATAGCAAATTTCTTTAAATGGACAAAGCTTTTATTGTTCATTACTTATTTATGCTCTCATTATAAAACACTCTTACCAACACAATAAAATCATGAATGTGAATGTAATTACACCTGTATATGGTGAACAAGGTTGGCAAGCGATGCCGTTATATGCCACTTAAATTCCGTTATTGATACCGATACCGAAATAACAAATAGTTTATTACAGTTATTGATGCAAAACAATTTCGAGTTAATACCCTCTTTTTGATCAAGTGCGATTTATTAAATTTTTAAATCGATGTCTTCCGATTTGAATGAAATTTGCAGCAAGGGGAGTCCTATTGGAAAGTAGTTTAGACACAAATTTTTTAAATCACAATCGTTTTGTTTAAAAATGTTAACCACAGAATTAACTATTTTGCTATTCACTAACATTTTTAACGACATCTGCTGGTTTAAAATCCAGCTGTTATGTTTAACAACAAAAAATGTGGGTTATTTTTGGTGTGGTTTAATCCGCTTAGAATAGAGTTTATTTACCGTTGTACCTATGTATATAGTCGATAAATGATATGGGTTTTATATATTAAGCCTACAATTTATCCACTTCTTATCACACGCCAATTTTTCGTGGAGCTCCTAATTTATTTATCATAAAGCAAACCATTTGACTCAAAAAAAATTAAAAAATTAAACAAATAAATTTAATTTAATTAATAAAATAATAAATTTTAGTAATGTTTTACACACTTTTCACAATATTATTTAAAATCTATAAATTAAAAGGTTTTGTTGTTTTTTTATTTATCGACCTTTTTCTACTATATTAATGTTTTTTGGGATTTCCAAACAGGCTTTCAAGGTCTTGTTTGTTTTTGTTTTGTGTTTTTTTATTCTTCTTGTCATATGTACTTTTTAAGTAAATTGATATTTTGATCCCGTGTGTTAGAGAAAGATAGGCCTCGTCGACCAGCATGTAGTTTTTCTTCAATTTGAGTCTTGAAGTGTGTCAAATCAACTGTAGATTTGGTTTTGCTCTCAAGCAGCAAATAGGAAAAATAAAAAGTTGTTTGCCTCTCCTGTAAAATTCGTTGAAAGAGTGTTCGCAGGTTTGCATATTAAGCCGCCGAAATGTGGAATGTTTTATATTGGCCAAATACCATCTCTACTTCATCATTAGACCTTAAAAGTGAACGAAACTTTATAGTAAATTCTAAAATTTCTAAAATCTTTTTGTGTTTGCCTGCATCACTATATTGAAAAACTTGCGACCAAAAAGAAAAACAGTGTCGTTTGTGTCCATCCATTTTAAAAATTTGATATTGGAATACTGTTTCTTGATTTTAGCGCAATTCCATATGAAAGCGATCACCTTTTGGATGAAAATAAATAGTCTCAATCGATTGCCCAGCAAAAAATAATGTACCTAAATTTTTTTTTTTTTTTTATAGTGACTGGTTTAGTGGTGGTGTACACCACTGTCATGTGACAAAATTGAAGAATTCTTCATAAGGGACCTCATTGAAAGTTGTTTAAAAAAAAACTACTAAAGCGATCGCAACGAGTGATAGCTCGTTGGAAAGGTATTGAATCAATTGAAATTGAAAAATAAAATTTTCCTAATTTTTCTTAGAAATTTACCTTTAAATTTTCCCATGAAAATTAAATTTTCCGATTTTCCACAGAAGCTCCTAAATTTTCCGGCTAATTTTTTTTTTTTGGATTCCTCATAATTTTTGCTTTAAGAATCAGCAATAAAAAAAATGGGCCCGACTCCTTGTTTGGACAGGAGAAGAGCATTTAAGAGACCACCTTGTTAAAAATACATTTTAAAAATTATTTTACAGTTAAAAATACAATATTTATTAAAAATGTAATGGCAAACCCGACTGAGGCTACAGGTCATAAAATGTTTTGTAAATTTTTTAAATTACCAGGTAATAAATATTTCGCCTAAAATGACACGTGCAGAAACAAGTCATAAAACACGGATTTTCCATAAATATGGCGAAACCTGGTAATTTAAAAAATTTACAAAACATTTTATGACCTGTAGCCTCAGTCGGGTTTGGTGTGCCATTACATTTTCAATAAAGAGAAAAAAGGCAAGGTTATGAGTGCAATCGCGACAATATTTGATGAAGGCTCTGATAACGAATGCAGTCAAGCAGATGACGTTGATAACGGCAAACAAATGATTGAGCAGTTGAAAAGAAAATTCAATTTAGCGACCACTTTTCCGGAGAAATATCTCATTTTATCTGTGCTGCCTCAATCATGGTCTATACGCAAGATTTCTGAACAGTTTCAAACATCTTTTTACATCGCGAGAAGAAGCAAAGAATTAGTTCGACAGAAGGGCATATTGGCGACTCCCACCAAGAAATTTGGCTCAAGGGCCCTCAGCGAAGCAACGGTGAAATTGATTCAAGATTCTTACTGCAATGATGACAACAGCCGCGCCTGCCCAGGTACACTTGACTATGTTATCACACGTGAAGATGGAGAAAAAGTACACAAGCAGCGCAGATTATTATTATGTAATCTATCCGAAGAATACCATCAGTTCAATGAGAAATACCCAGCAGAAAAAGTGGGATTTTCTAAGTTTGCCATCCTACGACCAAAAGAATGCGTGCTGGCATTAGACAGGCACGGAACGCATTCAGTCTGCGTTTGCATGTTTCATCAAAACATCAAATTACTTTTCTTTCCATGCAAGAAATTGAAAGTATTTCACGGTGAAATTGAAACATATAGGGACCTCCTGTCGAAGTCGTTGTGCGCATACCCCACGGAAAATTGTCATCTGTCCAAATGCGACAATTGCCCGAAGATTGACGAGCTAGAGCAATATTTGGCGGAAAAGTTTGAATAGCTGTTAATTCAGGAGGTGCATTTCAAACAGTGGATAATTAGCAGCGGCAGATGTTCCCTTGATACCGTGGTAAAGCAGATTCCGGAATTCATCGAGGAATTCGGATTCAAGTTGAATGAACTGAAGGTGCACCATTTCATATCCGAGATGCAATCGAAATTTCTAAAGGAAAGTAAGGAGAAATTAGCCCAAAATGAATTCATTGTGATAAGCGACTTTGCCGAGGATTAAACTTTTCTCGTTCAGGATGAAATTCAGGCTTATCACTGGGCAAACGACCAGTGCACGGTGCATCCTTTTTGCATTTATTTCAAAAACGAAGATAACGAACTACAGACCGTAAGCCTTGTTGTTGTCGCGGAGAGTTTAGCTCATAATTATGTGTCCGTTTATTTATTTCAAATGAAACTGTTTGAATTCTTAAGATCAAAATTCGATGCAATCGACAAAGTAACGTTTTTCTCAGACGGCGCGGCTTCTCAGTACAAGAATAAAAAAAATTTTTACAATCTTTGCATAATTGAAGAAGAACAAAACTGCAAGGTCGAGTGGCACTTTTTCGCGACGTCCCACGGTAAGGGCCCATGCGATGCGCTAGGGGGAACCCTAAAACGCATGGCGACTAAGGCAAGTTTGCAAAGGCCATATACTGACCAGATCTTAAATGTACAACATTTGTTTTCGTGGATTCAAAGCAAGGAAATTGCCATTAACACAGTTTTATGCACTCAAAAAGAACACGATGCCATGGAGCGACGAATTCAAAACAGATATAATAATGTCAAAACTATAACTGGAACGCAAAAGTATTATTGATTCATACCAAATATTTCTGATATGTCAATTAATGTAAAGCGGTACTCTTCGTCTGCCGACGTGCTAAATTAAAAGTTACTTTAGTTTTATAATGATGCCAAGACAATTGAAATTTTTAATAAATATTGTAATTAAGTACTTATAAGCAGCAAAATAAGAAAGATTTTTTCTTCATAAATGTATTTTTAACTGTAAAATAATTTTTAAAATCTATTTTTAACAAGGTGGTCTCTTAAATGCTCTTCTCCTGTCCAAACAAGGAGTCGGGGCCCTTTTTTTTATTGCTGATTCTTAAAGCAAAAATTATGAGGAATCCAAAAAAAAAATTAGCCGGAAAATTTAGGAGCTTCTGTGGAAAATCGAAAATTTAATTTTCATGGGAAAATTTAAAGGTAAATTTCTAAAAAAAATTAGGAAAATTTTATTTTTCAATTTCAATTGATTCAATACCTTTCCAACGAGCTATCACTCGTTGCGATCGCTTTAGTAGTTTTTATACCCTTCACCGAAGGTAGAAAGGGTATATATAACTTTGTCATTCCGTTTGTAATTTCTACAATATGGATCCTACACCCTATAAAGTATATATATTCTGGGTCCTTATGAAAAGCGAAGTTCAAATCCGGTTGTCCGTCTGTCCGTCTGTCCGTCTGTCCGTCTGTCCGTCTGTCTGTTGAAATGGGTTTTCCGAAGCCCCCAGATATGATGGGGACTTCGTTGGGGTATCTTTATGTCAGGTATTCTTATTATAATTTTGCTATTGAAATTCAGCCAGATCGGTCCACAAATGGCTGAGATATGACCAAAAAACCACGACTACCTCTAATTTTTTCCAAAAATCCCTTGTGTTTGTTGTATTTTTATTACTTTTTGCTGTATATCTGGGGAACGGCAAAAGCCAAAGTTTCCAAATTAGGTACACACATTTAGGTTGCTAATACACACCATTCTACAAAATGTGGGCGGGATTGGAGAAGTGGGCGTGGTACCTCCCATACAAAAAAAATTAAAAATTGTATAAAAACCTAAATTTTTGGGCTGCCATATCTCCTATGGATATGACTTATATATCAAAATATCGGAAATTTTAAGTAGAACATATTTTATAAAAAACTCGGGAAAATCGGTTCAGATACAAAAAAGTTATGACCAAAATTAAATTTTTTTTTTTTAATACCCACTTTCGGGAACTATAGATCTCCCCGAGTCCAAGCTTTATAGCTAAGGTAAATGGTAAATTTTTTCTTTAACACGTCGGTATATAAATTTGTCAAATCGGTTAAAAAGTGGCTGAGTTATGAGCAAAAAACCACGACTACCTCAAATTTTTTCGAAAAATCCCTTGTGGTTGTTGTATTTTTATTACTTTTTGCTGTATATCTGGGAAACGGCAAAAGCCAAAGCTTCCAAATTAGGTACACACATTAAGGTTGCTAATACACACCATTCTACAAAATGTGGGCGGGATTGGAGAAGTGGGCGTGGTACCTCCCATACAAAAAAAATTAAAAATTGTATAAAAACCTAAATTTTTGGGCTGCCATATCTCCTATGGATATGACTTATATATCAAAATATCGGAAATTTTAAGTAGAACATATTTTATAAAAAACTCGGGAAAATCGGTTCAGATACAAAAAAGTTATGACCAAAATTAAATTTTTTTTTTTTAAATACCCACTTTCGGGAACCATAGATCTCCCCGAGTCCAAGTTTTATAACTAAAGTAAATGGTAAATTTCTTCTTCAACACGTCGGTATATAAATCTGCCAAATCGGTTAAAAAATGGCTGAGTAATAACCGAAATACTGAATCCCCAAAAATTACTCTTTTTTATAATTAACTTTGTTTAAATATATATTTACAAGTTTATATAAATGTTTATATATGAATATAACTTAAGTAAATGGTATTCTTTCTTAACACGTCGGTATATAAAACTATCAAATCGGTTGGACAATGGGTAATTTATGAGCAAAATACTCCAAAAATGGGCTAAAAAACATCAAAATTTTTATAAAAACCTAAATTTTAGGGCTGCTATACGTCCTATGGATATGACTTATATACCAAAATCTCGGAAATTTGTATGAGTTATAACCGAAATACTGCGGTCTATTCACTGCATACGATATCCAGTAAAATTCATCGAAATTATTTATTTTGGTATCTTGAAACTCGATATCGAATGAAATGTATTGAATTTGAAATAATAGCATTCGACATCGAGTAACTCGACATTACATTTATCGAGTTTTCATTCGATAAGCCAGTGTCTATCGTATGCAAAAAAATTCAGTAGTTTATTCGATACGAAAGTATCGAATGCGGTGATTAGACCCCTGATTTCCCGAAAATTACTCTTTTTATACCCTTCACGGAAGGTAAAAAAGGTATATTTAACTGTAATTTCTACAATATTGATCCTACACCCTATAAAGTATATATATTCTGGGCCCTTATGAAAAGCGAAGTTCAAAATCGGTTGTCTCTTATTTAAAAAAAAAAATTTACCAATTTTATTTAGTTTTTGTCTAATTGCTGTGTATTCTGCTCGCACAATGGTGAAGGGTATATAAGATTCGGCACAGCCGAATATAGCACTCTTACTTGTTTTTTAAAACAACTTTCAATGAGGTCCCTTATGAAGAATTCTTCAATTTTGTCACATGACAGTGGTGTACACCACCACTAAACCAGTCACTTTAAAAAAAAAATATGTAGGTACATTATTTTTTGCTGGGCAATCGATTGAGACTATTTATTTTAAAATCGGAGAGGGGTCGTCCAAAAATTTGCCAATTTTGATCGTTTTCATATGGAATTGCTTTTTAAAAGATGTTTCGTCATCATCGCTTATAGCGCATTTTAATGTTTGTAAAATATGTGATTTTAATTAAATGCGTTTTAATTGTTAAAAATGTTTATTTTACTTTTAGCAATTTTTAAAATATTTATAAGAAAATAAAAATTATGATTTTAGAAGAAAAACGGCAACAAAATTTGTATGGCTATGCAACTTGAAAAATTGCTACTCTGCTTTTAAAATAGAAATGAATTGTTACTTTTAATAATAAGGCTGTAGTAGTGCACTGTGTTCTCTCATTGCCAAATCGTGTATGCATTGGTATGCTTAAAGATTTTTTTCTTCGTATGTCCTACACCACAGGAATAAGTATAAGTTTATCATTCCGTTTGTAATTTCTACAATCATGATCTTATTCGTCTGTCCATCGGTTGAAACCAGTTTGCGGAGCCCCTAAACAACGCTCAGATATGGATTTTAAAGGCTTTCCGAAGATCCCAGTAAAAGTGTGGACAAAAACCACGATTTCCTCTACTTTTTGTGATAAAATTCATAATTAATTTGGGGTATTCACAAGGTGAGCTATCATTTTATATTGTCATAATGTTCTAACATTTTACAGTGGTCTAAACAAAACTTGTCTTAAATAAATAGAGCTTTGCTTGATATGTTTATTCTGCTGTCGTAATTAATCCGAAGAGAACTTTGCTCAACGGCTGAGCCGAGCCGCATTAGTTTTTTAAAGCCGTCGCCGTTGATGGTAAAAATATCCGGCTAACATCCGAATTTAACCTGCGGCTAGCAATTTTTGCAACAAATCACTTGCGGCGTCAAATTTGATTGGCTTAGGACTCTGCTGTTTGGTAAACAAACAAAATAAAATTTATTTCTGTTTGTCGTCTGAAAAATAGAAAATAGTCATGTAAGATCTAATTTAATTTATTAATTTATGGATTAAAATTAAAAATATATTTTTATTTTTGGTAAATATTTATTAATAATTATTTAATTTGTTTTAAATCAGCTGATTTAAATTCAAAATAGCACATTGCATTATGAGGGGTTGTTCACAACCATGAATAAAAGAAACAAGATTGCGCATTGCGCAGGTCCGTTATTTTTGTGTGTGACGAAACAATAGACTTTGTGTATGTGCATTTGTGTGTGTCTTACATTTTTTACAACAAACACTCATAATTCTTTTTTGTACGGCTGAGTGCCGCAATCTTGTTTTTTTGATTCATGGTTCACAACAGTCGTACTTATCATGTTATTATTTTAAAATATATGTTTGACCTTATGACACCTTGTGAATCCCACAATTATTCTTACCATATTTGTATACCCTACACCAGTGGTTGAATAAGTTTGTCATTCCGTTTGTAATTTCTACAATATTGATATATTCTGCGTCCTATTGAGTAGCGAAGTTGATTTAAAGACGTCCGTCTACCCATTTAAAAAAATAAGTTTTCCGAAGACCCCAATTAGATATGGGCTAGATTGTTATATATTTACATATAGTCCCAAAAAGTTTGCTATGCAAATTCAGCTTGGTCGATTGCTTCTAATTCGACCCACAAAAAATCCTTTTTGTTGCTGTTTTTTCTGTATTTCTGGTGAATTGCATGAGCCAATGTTTTTAAATTAGGTAAAATCATCTTAATTGTCAAAACACAACATCCGACAAAATATTTGCGGGAATAGGCTAAAGAACGGTATTTATACAAATTTTTGTTCTTATCGTACCACAGTTAAGGGTATATTAGATACGTTATAGCCGAATATAGTACTTTTTAGTTGTTAAACATTCTTCTTTGCTTTGGTTGTAAAAAATTCTGAACCGGATACCGATACAATTAATGAACCCAAACCAATACCGAAATTACAAAAACTTGAATACCGCTTCCGATATTCGTTTCGGTTGCCAACCTTGGTGGTACATATGCATGTAGATTATTAAAAATTTGTTTGATTTAAAGTCTCATAACAATGCATAACGCACCTACATAAAATTGCTCACATGTCTGAGTTTAACATGCCACAGTAAGTAAAACTATAGTGTTTTCCAAGTTACAAGCATTTACAACATAAAGGATCAAGTTTTATTAAACTATGTCCATTGATTTCATTTACATTTGATTACAGTACCTAGACTGATTACATAAATCAAGTTTACTAGCAACACAGACGTTTGCATTAGGGTTAACAAATCGAGAAAGAATATTTTTGAACTATCCGGTAATTTTGAGACGGATATTGAAATAAATGTTAACGCATCATTGGTGTTTGTTTGTTAAAATAAAACTTATACATATATAGTGTGAACAAAAAATTTAATTTTGCAAAAAATCTAAAAATTATATTAACTACTTTTGGCCGAGGAGATAATGGTTGTTTTGGGTTTAGAGTATCGCCACTTTGAGTTGCCATCACCGGTTTGAGCTTTCATTTAACAGCAAATAGTTGCTTTTTGTTAAGTTTACTTTGAAATTTATTATGAATCGACCAGAGCAACGTGTGCAAATTGTTGAAATATTTAATCAAAATAATTCGGCGAATAGGCTGAAGCACAAATTGATATTGATTTGAATACATACAAAATCGTATTTTCCGACGAAGCCCATTTCTGGTAAAATGAGTACGTAAATAAGCAGAATTGTCGTATTTGGAGTGAGGAGAATCCACAAGCTTTTGTCGAAACACCAATACATCCGCAGAAAATTACTGTGTGGTGCGCTTTATGGGCTTGCGGAGTCATTGGCCCATAGATCTTCAAAACCGATGATGACCAGAATGCGAAAAATTGTTGAAAATTAGTGTTCCAGATTGCGCCTTCATAAAATTCATAAAATTTTTCTTTCAATAAAGCCCTTTTCATTGATATTAAAAATAAATTTCCTTGTTTCCTAGGCAAACATTGAAGGGAATTCCTGGGAAAAATATTTTTAAAATTCCCGGAAATTTTTTAAAGAGATACTTCGCCAATTTTTTCTCAAAGTTAGTGACCAAAATGATCAACGTCGAATGAAATGAAAAAAAATCTAATTTTCGATCGATGAGAATAATTAGTGCATCCATGTGCATTTTGGGAAGTTGATATTGGTATTATTATATTATGATTATTTATTAATGGATATATTCAAATTTTATGTACATTTTTATATTATTTACAATATTTTAATGCATATCTATATTTGGCTCTAACATATTTTTTGTTGTGAGCCAGATTGGCAGATTACTTGATTTATTTCTATAAATACAATTTTATTTTCATATTTTTTGATTTTTAATTAAGCAAAATTTTATTCAGGTCATTTAGTATGTAATTGAAAAAAGAAAATTAACTTTCAAATTCGTTTATTAATAATTTTCTAGATTTTAAGGAGATTTCTCCGTATTTATACCTGCTGCTGAAATCAGAGCTATTTCATCGGTTTTCATGATTTATGTGTCATTTTGTTCATAGGTTATGCGACTTTACGTGAAAGTAATAGGACTTGACACTTTTTTTACCGTTTTGGATTCTTATGAATTAAACATTTAAATTTTTTGGGCAAAAAATATTTTTTTTCTTCATACATTTATATATAACTGCGAAACTGTTGCTTATGTAGCGAAACGTTGTATGAACAGATTAAAGGAACTGTAATTCTTAATTTGCTTAAACTTATTCGGACTAGTGGTTCTCGAGTTATGACAAACAAAAGAGCCTAAAACGTGTCAAATTCCCCTATACGATACTTACTAACTTCAAATTAATTTTTAAATTATTAATTGAGCTACCATGACCAAACTAATGATGCAGAAGTTCTTCTTTTTGGGTCTTCTTTCATAAGCAATTATCAGAATTGAGTTCCGAAATCATGTGTTGCACTGTGTTATATTTGAGCACAAGATTCAAATGATAGTTATGAAGTCATAATAGGTCTGTCTGCGTACACATATTTTGCATTATTTTGTTCAAAATCTTGCAAGATGTTGTCTGCGTACCCCAAATCTCTTGCAGCGAGAGAGCCAAAAAGAGAATTTTTTGACAGTTGGAAGTAAGAGAACTTGCAAAATGTTGCTGGAGAAATTTCCGCTTGCAAGATTTTGCAACTATGTAGCTTGAACAGCTGTTTTTATTTACTGTTTGAATGAAATAATTTACGTGAGCCAAGATAGCGTCGACGAAATAGCTTCGAATTTAGGAATTTAAAAAGGTGAAATAAAAATATCTTACACTACAATTCGAGTTTTGGCCTTTCTAAAATCTTTGGAAAAGGTTTCCTGATGAGCTGGCCTAAGCAACCAGTGAAATGCGCATAGAAGCTAGCTTTCCCTCAACAATAAATTTCAGTGTATTTATCAAATATGAAAAACTGGGAATTTAGCACGTCATACGGAAATCGTATTAATAAAAAATAACTAATATTTTTAATAAAAACACAACAAATAGTTGACACAAATTAAATTCGACGCTAACTTTTTGTTCTTATTCTGTAATTCGCCATAATTTGTGTATTTCGTTTTCCCGGTTTTTAAATTCCCCAATTCGACGATATTTCATCGACTCTATCTTGGCTCACGTTTGTAATTTCAATTGTTTACACACCGATCAGCTGTTTTCTTGCAAGGTTTTACTGGAAACTGTGCGTACTTTTTGAGATATTTTCAGCCGACAGAGTAAAATTGGTCTTATTCTCCCAAAAAAATTTACTGAGTATTTGCTACTGGAAAAGTACCCAGACAGACCTAATATTGATTTCTGATGTATGTATGTCAAAACAATAAGCAAAACTTAAAAAGTCTTATTTTTTCACAATCCAAGTTATTGAATGTGTAAATTTAGCGACACGTTCCGTAATTCTATTGTTAAAATCACTGTACAGAATATTCTAGATACATATATAATATTAAAACATTCATAAAATTAATATACAGTTTCAATATTAGATATATGTATGTATGTAGGCAAAATTTTAATGTACGTAATGCCATAGTTTCAATGCCAGGGCTGCGGAGTCGGAGTTGAAGAGTCAGAGTTGAGGCTTTTGTACCGGAGTCTGAGTCGAAGTAACCACCAAAACTTGCCACTTCGACTTCAACATTTTTCGGCATTAACAATTTTCTAATATTTTTCAATATAGGTACATTAATTTTTACAGGATCTGCTTTAAAAAATTTGAAGCCAGAAAATAAGGACCAGTCTACTTTATATTTGTAAATACCTACAGTACAAAGAGCTGATAGCTACACTCACCAGTTTTTATATGCGTTGAACAAAGCGTTTATTGGGTCAAAAATGTATTGCTTCAAAGTTGGAGCTCGCCATATAAAATTAATAGCTTTAGTAAGCGAGATGGTAAGCGAAACTCTTGCATTTCTTTCTTACAGACCTGCTACGTTTGCAGCAAATTTTTTATTAGGGTCATCTTAATGCATTTAATACAAAACGAGTAGAAAAAGTATAGTTATTTTAGGTTCTGTTTGTTTATCATTTTTGTTTTGATTAAGCTACGCATATTCCTTCATGGTAAAAACATAAAACTATGAACAAGAAAAAGACTGTTTAAAAAGAATAATACAAATTGTTGACAAAAAGGCCTGCGCATTGAAGATTTTTGCACAAAGTAAGGTTTAAAAAAATTCACAGTATGTATGATTTCGAAATCAAAAGGAAATCTTATAAAAATGCGAAAATTACAAACTTTGGATTCAAAAATAGCAAAGAAATTAAACAAGGACAATTTCGTAGAATGGAGAAATCACCTTTTTCATGGTGTCTACGACAGCGAAATTTGTGCATGCCTGTTTCTGGTGCAGTTCTATAGTTTAAAGCCATAGAAAACTTTATGGTTGAGATTATAATGCAGGCAATGGATGGTAGACCAGATTGAAAATACATTTTGGCAGACGACTTTTAAAAGTGAGGAAAAACTTTTATCCAATATGGATGAGCAAACTATATACAGAGAGAAAAACATTCGGTATAAATCAAGTTTTTTATGATTACTTTAAGCACGAGTCGTACTCAAAAATTCAAGTACGAATAAGACAAAAACGTACTCAAAACAATCCTAAATGGGATAACTTTAAAAAATCAATCCCGGAATTTCTTGAAATAATTCTATACACATTGAAAAAAGGTCTGGCCAGACTCATGTGTACCACGGAGGGTTAAAAAGTAAATTTGAATTCTTGCTTCTCATTTAGTTTATATTTTTGATTAAATAAGTAAAAAGTAAAAACCTTATCGGGCGTGATGTTGGTGTAACATTGGTAAGTAAATCAATCATAATAATTTTTTCTTTCTAATTTCTTTTTTGGTTTTTTCAAGCCTGAATTTGAAATAAAATCAACTTTATAATACTTGAATTAAGCGCATTTTGAGATTGATTCTATCTTAGTTTTAGAGAAATCAATCTCATTTCCAGATTATTTTAAGTACGAAGTCGCGATTGAATATGGATCATTTAAGTATTTTGCGATTGAAATCCCGAACTTGAATTGATTTTGCTTACAATTTTATCTTACACTTAACACAAATAACCATTGGATGCAATTTTTAAGCGCGATACAACTATTATTTTAGGAAGACATGAATGCAATGCGTTTTATGTTCTTCTTACGTTTTATGTTCTACATATACCAGTGTAATGAATTGTTAATTTTTTTTTATCAAGGTTTCGTTTAAATGTGCTAAATTCCCATTTCATTCTTTTGGTAAACTGAAATTTATTGTTGATGGGATAAGCTTTTCCTATACGTATTTCACTGGTTGCTTAGGCCAGATCGCCAGGAAACTTCATCCAAAGATTTAAAAAAGCTAAAGACATTATACAAACAAAATTGTTAAGCTAATAATAATTATAAACCACAGCTTTACTTGTAACAATATCAAAACTTAAACAAAAACAACAATGTAGTTGTAAGTGGGTAAAGAAAAATCAAAAATAAAAACAAATTACTTTATTTTATTTTGCCAGTTCAGTTTATTTACACTGCCACATGCATATTAGTTATCAAAGTTTTTCTTGGGATTCAAAATTAATAATCAAGGTTTCGTTTAAATGTGCTGAATTCCCATTTCATTCTTTTTATAAACTGAAATTTATTGTTGATGGGATGCGCATTTCACTGTTTGGTTAGGCCAGATCGTCAGGAAACTTTATCCAAAGATTTTAGAAAAGCTAAAGATATTATACAAACAAAATTGTTAAGCGAATAAGATTTATAAACCTCAGATTTACTTGTAACAATATCAATTTATTTAAGTTTTATTACACAGATCTAAAAAATTATTTTAAACAAGATAAGCGACAAAAAATACAATTCTAGCTGTTTATTTATCCCTAAAACGTTAGTAACAAAAAAATTCAAAATCGGTTTTTTGGTTGATTTTTATGAATGCCATTAAACTACATGTCTTGACAAAATTTTACACTTATGCGATCAAAAGTTACGCTATTATAAAAAAAAACAAAGACGACGTGAATCCACATTTTTTTCTAACAAAATATGATGAAATGGGTTTTGTTTGAAAATAGTTTGAAGAATTCCATAGACGTCTTATCAATGCATGTTTTTCTGACATGTTTATTGTTTTCAATATACAAAGTTTTTTGCTTATCCTGTAAAATTATATTTTGTTATTGTTAGAGCATGGCCATATTAAAATTTATGTCGTTTGTTTTTTTAACCAAGCTTCGGCTCTTCCTTTTTTTGTTTCTGCGGCTTCCTTTTTTATACAATACTGTATGTTTTTAACCTCTTCATTTAGTTTTTCCTCCATGGTTCACAATGGATAAAAAAATCGATTTTTACTTTTTTGGTGATTCTTAAAATAGACAATACGGTCTTTCTAATGCAGCAAACCGAAGTTTTCTAACTGCATTACTTTTGTCATAAGTACGCTTTAAAATACACCTTTGATAAGAAAAGAACCCGATGTAACAACATTTTTTGTAATTGATCCAATTTACTTGAAACTCGCCTTTCGTGGGTTTTCGGGACCGACGATTACGAATCTGGTATTAAATTTTAAAAATTCAAAATCCAATATGGCGGATTTTTTTTTTGTAAAGTTAACAATTCAACAAACCTAATATCATATTCGTAATCAGCGACCCCGAAAATTCTAAGTGACAAGTTTCATGCGATTCCAATAATTTCACAAAAAATATTCCGCCATATTGGATACGCCATTTTGAATTTTCAAAATCTAATACCAGATGCGTAATCAGTGACCCAGTGAGCCCTTGAGTGACGAACCGCAAGCAAATCCAATAATGTCGTTAAAAATAATCCGTCATATTGGATCCGCCATTTTGAATTTTTAAAATCTAATACCATGCTCGTAATCTTCAACCTCAAAAACCCCCGCATGATAAGTTTCAAGCCATAAAAGTGTTCAGGTGTATCAAAATTAACCTTTTAAACTTACAAAAAAAGTCCGCCATACTGAATCCGCCATTTTGTGTTTTCAAAATCTAATACCATGTTCGTAATCTTTGACCACAAAAACAATCAGGTAACGAGTTTCAAGCCATAAAATCAGCCAGGCGTATCAAAATTCGCTTGTTTCAAACAAATCCAATAACATTACAAAAAATGTCCAACCATATTGGATCCGCCACTTTGAATTTTCAAAATCCAACACCAGATTCGTAATCAACGACTCCCAAAACCCCCTAAAAGCGTTTAGGCGTTTCAAAATAGTTTTGCTGCAAAACAAATTTTTTTGCCCATGGGTCCCTTTTAACTGAAATTGACACGTATAATTTATTTTACTGTTTTATCAATAAAATTTCTCAATCACTTGTTATCATTTTCTAAAAACAGGCAGTAAGTCTACACTTTTCTCCCCTATTCAGTACTGATTCAACCATAATATTTGCACATTTAATTCTATTGTTTTTATTTTTATAATATATTGATATTCGTGTTTAAGCAAACAACAAATCTAGTCCGAGTTTTTAAAGTCGTTTTAAGTTCCTTTGCTGTTTTAAAAGAACCTTGCTTGATTTCTTTTAATAATAAGCGCATTACCCTCTCATTTACCATCTTACCTTAACCTCTTCTGCTTTTGCTGGTTCACCTTAACTCAGTGCAAAACCGTTTGATAATGTCGTAGACTGAAGGCTTTCATTTACAATCCAATTCTAATACTTATAATGCAAAGTGCCACTTAAAATTGGTGTGAAGCTCATACAAAGTGGGTTAATTTTTGAACACAGCTCAGGCAGTGAAATGTCTTAGTATTTATATCCTCGGCATTAGTGAGACATTGTGGCCAGATTTCGGATAATTTCCATCCAATGATTGTAAAATGTACAGCTCTGGTAACAACAGTAAGTAACACAGAGGGTGTATTGGAGTTATAATAGCAAAAGAATATGAAAATTGCGTAAACCCGTAAAATTTAAGATCATCTAACCATATACACCTACAACTGATAGTGGCGAGGAGGAAATTGAATCATACCACTAATTTTCAGAATTATTAAAACTTAGTTTAGGCTGCTAGCTTAGATCGAAAGGAGGATGAAGCAACAAGGATGCAACCTCATATCAAAGTGATATACACCTAGGCCTCTACTGGGCCTGCTGTGCGCTCCTTAAGAACATAGGCGTTAAGAAACCCAGTTTCGTGGACGTAATTCCTTAAGGTTTTCCAGTCCACGTTCCCCAGGTGCAGCATGACATCGCTCCCGAGGTGTTTGGATCTTTACTCGACAAAGGCCTGACAGTGACAGAGAAAGTGTTCCATCGTCTCGCTCGCCTCACCACACGCTCTGCACTCACCAGATTCCGCCCGTCCAATTTGGTGTAGTTGTGCCCGTAATCCTGCATGAACAGTCAGAATACGTACCATCATACTAACCTCGAATTTACTCCTATTGATGAGGCTCCTTGTCCTCCTCTCGTCTGGGTTACCCCACAAAATCTTAGTGGTAAAACCCACATTCCCACTATTCCAGTTGGCCGTGTAGGATTCCATAGCCCACGCCTTCAATTCTGTTTTCGTTGCCTCAAACGGTTTCGCATTCGCCAGATACACTGCCTCAAGTTCCCTTCCTCTTTCGTTACCTATTATCCCCGAGTTGCCCGGGTCCCACGGTGATTTTAATGCAAAAGTAGGAAATATAACTGTTCAAAATGTTGTTGGTAGTTATGGATTGGATTCAAGGAATGAGCGCGGTGATCGCTTAATCCAATTCTGCCAGGAAAAAAGACTGACAAATTGCAATACTTATTTCTGATAAACGCAGATGTTCCATCGGACCACAATTTATTATCGGCAACAATAAGTACGCAATCTAGATAAATAACTGTCGGAAAGCTAAAAGACGATAAAGTAAAGAATAGCCTAATGTTTGCAATAATAAAAATGAAATACTAAAAACCGTGGCAAAGAACAAACTTGATTTGAAGCGTAATAAACCTTAGAACCAATGGATAACAGAGGAGATACTGGAACTTGTGATTGATGGAAGAAAATATCGACGACTTTTGAAAATATCGTAAGTAAAAAAAGTTCTGAGGAGAGTTAACACTGATCGTAAGCTTTTAACAACCATTAAAAGTCCTAAAACTGCCTACTTGCGACACATCGTACGAGGAGAAAAATATGAAATTTTGCTATTGATACTGGAAAGCAGAATTGAAGAAAGAAGTTGTATGGGAAGAAAGCAAGTGGCTTGGCTTCGTAATATAAGAAACGGGACGGGGTTAAATACGATCATAGGATTTCTTGTCCATACAGCAAGAAGAAGAGAAGAATTTATTGATGTAGTTACGGGCTGGTTGGTTGGTTGGTTAACGTGGTAGTACGCACAGAACTAGGTGTGCTGCAAGTAGAGTCGACAGTGACTCCATTTTGACACCACACAACTCTTCAAAAATTAGAACCCCCAATCAGACTTGACCCAGAGTCTAGAGCAAGCATGTATCGTTCAGATATTTTAGCATGTTGCTGAGTCTCACCCGCGATATCTCCGAGAGTCCTTGGAGGAGGTAGTTCCCAAATAATCCATGTCGTGTTGAATTAAAGGCTGGGCAATGACCGGCAGGCGGAAAGAGAGATTCACCTGCAATTCATCCGAGAAAGCTCAAAAGCTGTCACGACTTACTGGCATAACCACTGTTGAAAGCCCTACGGGCTTCTTTTCTTAGAGCCGAGAGTTCCCAGTTCCACCAGGGATGGAAGCTCTTCCTGGCCTTTGTAATGGGGCAGGAGATTTCAAACGACCTAGTCAGGGTGCTCCTGAAGATCTCCTCTACCCTATCGAGTGCAGAAATTGAATCCTGAATAAATGGTACTCTTCTGAGTCTACGTTGAAGTTAACCCAGTCCGTTCGTCTCGGATTACTCGTTGGAATTTCTTCGGTGGGGATAAGCTTAAGACTTAAACCATCCCATGCATCGCTTATCTTAGCGATACACTTGCCTAGAAAGTCCTTTGGGGAGACGTCCAAACATTTGATTACCCTGTAGTGAGTCTAACCGGAGTCAAAACAAGGCGCAGGAATGTCCAAATTGGAGAGTACGCGCTCCATAACGAGCTCAGCCAATTTGGGTTCGATCGCGCCACTCCTGTCATTTCCCAAGGCCACAAATAGGTGATCCTTTACCACTTCATTAAAGGGTATCCTTGTGGTTGCAAAGCTCAATGGTCACGCTACGGGCAATTTCACCAAGTTCAGTTTTAGTTAAATTCTGACATGACCAAAATGATCCGGCTCCACGAAAAGCCCCCCAATGAAATAAAACCCAAACGAGAAATGAAATATTCCCCAAATTTTTTTCATACATTTTTTGGGCCCTTTTACATTTTTTTTGGGAATTATTTCATTCCTCATTTGGGGTTTTCAAATTATGAAATAATCTCCAATGAAATAACACCCAACAAATTTTTAAAATTCGGGGCTTGTTTCATAGCGTGTATAATTTAGGTGTTATTTCACTTTTTATTCGGGGGTTATTTCATTTTTAAAGCTGTTGGTTTTTGGGGGTTATCCTTGCTGAAACTGACTCTTTTATGAATTTTGGGCATTATTTCATTTTTGTTGCTGATGGGGTTTATTTTATTTTCATCATTGGGTGTTATTTCATATGAAATAACTCCCAAATATTGGGGGTTGTTTCGTTTTCGCTTTGGGGTTTATTTCATTTATTTTTCGATGTTATTTCATTCACTGTGCTTGGGTGTTATTTCCTATTTTTTGGGATTTATTTCATTGGGGGTTATTTCCTGGGCGTTATTTCATTGGGGGGCTTTTCGTGGAGCCAATGAACCATTATATGAGCTAAAAATTAATAATATTGAAAATAAAGGCTCCGTTCAATAACTGCCAGGTGCAATAAGTCTCAAGAAAAAAATGAAATTAGACCCAACAATTTTTCATACAAATGTGGGAGTAATTTCATTATGAAATAGCTCCCAGCCATCTCGGTTTTATTTCATTTTTTTGGAAGTTATTTCATTTTTTGTCTGGGAGTTATTTCATAATGAAATAAAGTCCAAATGAAATAAGTCCCCGAAAAAATAAACGTGGGAGTTTTTTCATTTTATTTTGGTTTTCGGTGTTATTTCATTTGCTGTGGAAGTTATTTAATTTTTTTTAGGAGTTATTTCATTTTCAATTATTTGCAATTTCTTAAAATTGTTTAACATTTTTAACGATATTTATAAAGGGATAGTTTAAACGGTGGCATGTCATAACGTCCAGTGTCATAGTGTCCATGGATGCTTTTTACTCTATCGTAGTGTCCATGGATTCTTTCTACTCTATGGTATAACAAAGACCGGGTTCGCTAACTAAAGCTTCTCTGCACAGCCGGCCTTCGGCCGGGTGCAAGGATTTTCTCCTTTCTGGTATAACAAATACCGACTTTGCTAACTAAAACTTTTCTGCACAGACGGCCTTTGGGCGGGCGCAAGAATTTTTTCCTTTATGGTATAATAAGTACCGGTTTCGCTAAGTAAAGCTTCTAAAATATGCCATGTTTTCGAACGAAGGCGATTTCGCAGAGAAGCTATAGTTAGCGAAGCCAGTATTTGTTATACCATAAAGGAGAAAATCCTTGCGCCCGGCCAAAGGCCGGCTATACAGAGAAGCTTTAGTTAGCGAAGCCGGTGTTTGTTATACCATAGGGTAGAAAATACGTGCGCCCGGCCGAAGGCCGTTTGTGCAGTGAAGCTTAAGTTAGCGAAGCCGCTACTTCTTTTATCAAAGAGGAGAAAATCCTTGCGCCCGGCATTGTCCACGGACACTATGACACTGGACGTTATGACATGCTACCTTTTAAACAGTTGCTACTCATACATTTGGAATATTTTGAAATGGTAAAGGATGTATGTTGAAAACGTG
Organism: Pollenia labialis; assembly: GCA_949318255.1. Lineage (NCBI taxonomy): Eukaryota > Metazoa > Arthropoda > Insecta > Diptera > Polleniidae > Pollenia > Pollenia labialis. The sequence goes on from OX439143.1 coordinate 83,203,666, forward strand.
AAAAGAGGGAGAGTGAAGAATGAAGAATGGATATACAAAGAAGCTTTAGTCAGCGAAGCCGGTGTTTGTTATACCATTGAGGAGAAAATCCTTGTACAAACGATTGTGCCATATATAAATCAAATACTCTCTTTTTGCCATGCAAGCACCTAAATAGCTGCGTGCTTAAACTGCAGGCAGCTGCCATTGCAAGAGGTCTGGATACAGTAAAATGCCCCATTTGTTGTCAAGATGTCGAGGACTCAATGTTAGTTTTTTGGAAACCTAATATGTAAATATTCAAGTAAAACGAATACATATATAATCAATTTCTTTGGAATGAAATGAAACACTTTTTTTTTGGGTCTTATTTCATTTCTTTTCGATGGGCTGTTTTTGGAAGTTATTTCATTAATCTATTTAGGAGTTATTTCATAATGAAACAACTCCCAAAAGTTGGGGTTTGTTTCATTTAAGACTTGAAATTATTTCATTTTTTGGGATTTATTTCTTTTTTCCAGTTTGGGACTTATTTAATTTATTTTGGAATTTATTTCATTGGGACTTATTGCACCTGGGAGCTATTGCACGGAGACAAAATAAATTCTTAAAACAGCTACATATATATTACCAAATAAGCAATTTTGCTGGAAATCAAGTGTAAAACAATTAGTATTCAAGTTTCAAGGGTTGAGATATACTTTTGTTACAATTTATTTCAATAGCATTCTCCAGTAAAATGGGAATTTAAAATCAACTGAATATTAGTAGAATATTTTGAAACTTGAATAGCATTTAAAATACGTTTGAACTCAAGTTTATTTCCTGTTAAATTTTCAGCACTTGAAATTTTATTTTTGAGTTCTTATTGGGTTAAGTATGTTTAAAAAATGTTTGCTGCATATGCACATAACATAAAAAAGACTTGTGCATTCATTCCAATAAGAACTTCTGCGGCTCTTTTAATTTGATAACTACTTAATGAATAAAAAGACATCCTTCAACTTTTGAACACCCTAATTCGGTACTACAAAGGTATACAAAGTGAAAATTAATACAGCACATATGAAATTATTATTTTATCAATTTGGGTCTTTTCAGTCAAAACTAAATTGTATATCGTCGGCTTAATATGCAAACCTGCTAACTCCGATTAAACACATTTTACAGGAGAGACAAAAAACTTTTTGTTATTCTTATTTGCTGCTTGAGAGGAAAACCAAAAATAATGTTAGTTTTACACACTTCAAGAACTAAATTGAAGAAAAACTCCATGCTGGTCGACGAGGCGAGTCTCTCTCTATCACACGCATCAAAATCTCAGTTTACTTAAAAAGTTTATTTAGCAGGTTTGCATACTAAGCCGACGATATGAAGTTTAAATTGTCCCTTCAATCGCAGATGCTTTGTTCAGAAATGAAGAAAACTTTTACTAAATAAAACTTATAGAAGGAGCTGATGAGTACAGTGATTAAAAAAAATGTTCTTACAATTATTTTAAACTTTGTATTATTTTTCATCAAGTACAGTTATTATTAACTATTACAATAACTTTCATAAATTATAAAGTTTATTGGAAGCCAACCAGTCTCGTATCCGCTAGGGGCACAAATTAAATCAAGGCCTATATAAACCGCTGTTAAGGTAACATTCTAGGTATTGGTGGCCCCACAACTGGATCTCTAATTCCGAATTACATAAAAGGTGCAAAGAAATACCAATTTAAAAGGCTTGCTAAAATTAGAAATGGATTTAATACACGCTGTGAAAACCATCAAATACTATTGCCAGACAAGCTGTAACACAGATTAAGGCAATTTCTGGAAATCGTAATCAATTCAAAGAATTTTGTATGACACTAAGCGCCCCTTAGCCGGCGCTACATCAATAAATAATAATATATCTTGCATTGTGCATAGATAAAAAAAACTAAGCAAAAACATTTAAAGTTATCAACCATCTGTATAAAAACTTTTGCAACTGGCTGTACCCACAAAAACAATTTATTATTTTATCAAAAAAGAGTAAATGTGTACAATATGGTCACTCTTCCACAAGTATTCATGTGTTAAAGTATTAATTTCGAAATTAAAATGTCATAAATTAATGTTATTACAAAGAATAAGAGAAAGGTTAAAGAAAACTAAAAAGAAAAAACTTACAAGGACTACTCTACCGCAACAATAACTTTAAATCCTTTTTATGCTTGACTTAATTTATTTTTAGGCATTTTGAAAAGTGTGCATGTGTGTGCATGGCAAGAAAACTGTTTTATGATTTGGGATATGATTTAAAGGAACCTAAGTATCAAAAGATCATGTGAAAAACACAATACATATCCTTTCATACACATAAGCAGAAGACGAATGAAGATAAGCGTCAACTTTGCATATCGAAAACGCTTTTTCAACGTCTCCGATACTCTGAATGACATGGTCATCGAAAGTTTGATTGTAAAAAGGCAGTATTTTGTTCTAACATCGGCCTTCCTAATGTAAATAAATTGCTATCTCGGTTAAATTTATTCCATAAAACAATCCCATTGAGTTCTAAAACAAAATATTTTCTAATTTCTAACAAAATTCTTATCGAAAGTTGGCCTCATAATGAAACACTAGACATTAAATTAAATTATATTTAATAAAAAGAGCATTTATGTACATACATAAATATCAAATTATGCAAGTACTTACATTAAATTACAGCTTATATTTCTTAGAGCCTAAATGCAAATAAAGTCCATTAGGAAAAATTTAAATTATAATATTTGAGAGAAATTCAATTAAAACAAGTAAAAAGTGTGGTCGAATAAGCCTGCCCATATATGTGGTCATATGGAAGAGTAGCTTAAGTCGATTTAAGACAAAATTGAGTTATAAAAAGCAGAGAAAATATCGCTCCTTAATTGCAACATAGCCATATCCCAAAAAAAAATCAATCTTGGCAAAATGCGATTAAAGTTTTCAAAATGTACCTTTTTTTCAGGGCTGTGTAGTCGGAGTTGAGGTTTTTGTACCGGAGTCGGATTCGTAGTACCGACAAAAACTAGCGACTCCGACTCCAAAATTTTTCGGCATACAAACTTTTTTAATATTCTTTAATAAACAATTTTTTAATAGATTCTGCTTTAAAAATTTTGAAGTCAGAAAATAAGGACCACTCTACTTTACATATGAGAAGGTGAGTTTCAAAAATTGAGAAATTGAGATAACAATTGATTTTGACAAATCTTTTGGCACTAATGATAAGTTTGACCGTAGCTTAAGTGAATGATTCCTTAACAAGTTTAAAAAAAGTATAACATTTGATGAGTAACGAACGAAAAATATGTTGCTTTTACGTGGGAACTCGCCATAAAAAGTTCAAGTCTTCCGTAAGCGATATGGTAAGCGAAACTTCGACGTTTCTCCTTACATGCATCATATGTTTTTTTTAAACAAATATGAAGATCTAAAATGATTGGCATTTATAAGAAGCTGTGCCGGATGCAAGAAGCAGATTGTCTGGAGTGCACATAAAACAGAGAGTGCTCCTGATGTCCATATCTGATGATTACTGGTTTGACTAAAACCAGTTGGTACTTTTGGTTTGCAATTCAAATTTTAAGGAAAGTTGGTACTTCCATGACTTATTTACTTCCATTGAAATTTTTCGTAATTTATTTATTTTTTTTTATTTCATATGGTTTATTTGTATTCCCTTTTGTTTTTGTTATAATTGAATTTTTTGTTTTAATTAAATTTTTTTGTTTTTATTAATTTTTTTTTAATAAATGAAACAATAAAAAGTAACAATGTAATTTCATATATGTTGTTTTTTATTTGGCCAATTTTTATTTATCTGTTTGTATTTCCTTATTAAGCTAATACGGCCTATAATCTTTTATGTAATTAAAAACCCAATTTTAATACATTTTTTCCCGACGTTTCGTCGATTTTTTGTCGACTTCTTCTGGGGATCGTATTTTTTTATATATTATTACATTAAAAAACAAACTTTAAAACCAAAAATTTTACATTTAACATATATAGTACAAAAAACATAAAACATGGAATTATTTTTAAACACATAATATTTAAAAATTGTATCACAATTTATTTGACGGCTACTCTATAACTTAATAATAATAATAATTAATTTGCTCATACATATGTTTGTACAAAGGTATACTGAATTTTTTAATAGTTTCAGCAAAATACGTTCGATATATCGATATATCGATATTTTTGAAATAATAAATATTGATACTATAAAAAAATATCGATTCGATATATATCGATATATTTTTTCAACTTGCCCATCCCTAGTTTTGATTCGTTTGTGTTTTGCTAAGAATGGTTGACATTTCGAGCCGTAAACACTAACAATGCAATGCAAAACCCCCTATGTTGTTTCTGTTATTTTTGGATTGTTGTAGTTGCGACACCACCTGCAGTTGAATTCGCCTTGTCTTTGTTTGATTATACTGTGTTTTTTTTCTGAACCAAATTGATGATTTGGAATACATCTATATTCTTCCAGTATTGGGACTTAGTTAGAAATTAATATTTTCTCGTAAAACTTTCAGATATTCGACAATAAGCTAATTTGCCTATATGAATTAACCGTTGTGTGATCTTTCCCTGGCTTAGGTATCATGGTAACTAGAGAGGCTTTCCATCTTTCCACCCTTAAGGATAGTATTAAATACGTAAAATAACATTAAAAGTTAGAAGGATTATTTTTTTCTATGTGGGGTAGCTCCATAAGCATTTTGTTGGTTATTTGATCAATGCCAGGTGCTTCTTTGGGGTTTAAATAATCAATAGTATATTAGGGGTAAATCATTTCTCAAAAAGTCTTCTAACAGTACCCATGTTCTGTAACTACAGTGAGAACTTCCCGCATCGAAAAGAAGTGAAACAAATTATTCCATCGTTTCTCGAAAAGTGAGAAAAAAGTGTGTCTGTAACTCATGTTGAAAACTACCAAAAGAGATTACGTTGTTACGTTATAAATGTCATAACTGCACTCGAAGCCGATGTGACATTGCAGATGGTGAGAACGCCAGTAACACATATCGTTAACGGCGACTAAAATTTACTAAAGTGAAAAGTTTTGCAACAACGGTGGTGAAAATACAACCGTCCGCTATACCAAATAATGTAAAGTGCGACTTTAATGTTTGTTGTTTGCAAACGAGCATTGAAAATATTTGTATATTTTATAAAAATGTTAAAAGTAAAAGAATAAAAATAAATTAAAAAATGTGCCAAGAACAAAATATTATTATTATTATTCTTTTTGTTTTGTATTTTTAATTGTTTTTTAGTGTTAAAATTTTTTCTCGCCCCATTTTTATTCATGAGTTTGTTTGACAGTTCAAAGCGGGAACTTATCTCACATAAATGTTACTAACACACTTTTTCTGTAAATTGGCGAGTAATTTCCTTACGTGACAGCTAAAACTCGCCAGTAAAATTACAGTCACAGTTTAGTGAGAAAAACAGCTGTTTGTTTCAATATATGTTTCATTTCACACATTTCAATCGAAAAGTTTCTCGACACGAGAGTTACAGAACACGGGCACAGGTTTCCTTTTAATACTCTCCACCACAATTAGTTGTGAAGAGGGTATACAAAGTTCCGTCATTCCGTGTGAAATTTTATTATTATTCATCTTAGACCCCATAAAGTATATATATTCAGGCTCCTTGAGAAATTCTAAGTCGATTTGGCCATGTCCGTCTATCCGTCTGTTAAAAAACACGCTCACTTTCGAAAAACTCAAAAGAAATAAAATCGGTTCAGTAGGATCAGAGCTATAAATTAAAATGTGGAACCACCACCTTAAAAGATTTTTTTTTTTAACATTTCATTTTTTATTGAATCTTCACTTAATAATTGTGAACTAACAATAAGTATTCAAATCTTAAGACTAAATAAAAATATTCAACCCAGCCAATGCCAGACAAAATTTCATGTTTTCATTAAATTTAACTTCTCACAAGTGGGCCAAGTCAGCAGTGTGCCCCCTTCTTAACCTCAGGTGGCCACTTGTCACGATTCAATGCGATAGTGGCCGCTGCCACACGCACGGTTCGCGTGCACTGTCCATCTGTCACACTGGTAACTAACTACTTTTCAGCCGGGCTATGACTCGTCGGGCATGGGCGGGTGTTCGTTGCAAATGAACGTGCATAAAACATTATTTTATGTACCAGTGTATTTGCCTAAATCACAAAAAAAAGAGAACGGGGCGCAAACGAAATGAAACCGATACATACCGAAACCAAACGCGAGATACAATACCTTTTTGTTTTGGGGATTTAGATGTTATTAAATCCCTGGCTGGCCCTCCCTCAGCATCCATCCTGATGCTCGACCATGGTAGCACATTAGCCGTACGATATAGCTACCCCTAAAACGAATTTTCACCACCAAATACCTACCTTAACCTACTCACAATTCCATAATTGAAACAAATCCGGGTTTTATAAAAAATTAAAATCGTTTAAATAATGGCCTATGATTTCTATTGTTCAAAATTGGGCCGAGTGACAATTCAAAATTTAAATGCGTGGGTGTTCTAGAGTATTTTAATTTTTATGAGAATTCAAAAATTAAATATAGAATAGTCCATCTTGATATGGGTTAAACGGAAAAAACATCAAACCACTGCCATTCAGAATTTGAAAAGTAATGCTTTCAAATTTATTTTGGAGTGAATTCTAAAATCATTACCATTCAAACTCTTAATGGTGAATGGGATCCGATTTAATTTGTTCTGACGAGGATTCTAAATTTACACAACGAATGGTTCCGCCCTATATTGGCCGAAAAGTTTATTTTACGAAAATGCACAAATTAAATGCCTGAGTGTTTTAAAATATATTGGTTCGCTGAACATCCACGCTTTCAAACCCTGAATAGTTCAACCCAATGTTGGTACAAACAAAAATCAAACTACTTTAGGTAAATGACGTCACTTATCTTTTGAAACAGCTGGCCTCGGTTGTCTCTTGATGGATGCTGACGATTCCTTGGATATTATAAGGTGTACTGATGACTACCGATGTGGATGATTATGACTATCGGTGTTGATGTATATGATTATCGGTGTTGATGTATATGACTATGGCTGTTGATAAAAATGCCTACTGCTGTTGCTGTATATGACTATAGCTATTGAGTGGATGACTATCGCTATTGAGTAGGTGACTATTGATGTTGATGTATATGGCTATTGATGTTGATAACGATGCCTATTGATGTTGGCCCAGCTGCCAATGTTTGTTGTTAACGATGGCTATGGTTGTTGGTGCATAGGGCTATGGATATTGTTAGAGATGGCGATGAAAATTGGTGGATGTGAAGAAAAGTGTGACTAAAGATGACTACGGTATTGATAAATATGGCTATGGATTTTGTTCGAGATGCTATGGATATTAGTGTAGGTGACTGTGACTATGGGTGTTGGCTTTTGCCTCCAAAAGTGTAGAGCAACGAGTGTTTGTGAGCGTTAGCTGTTGAGGTTATGTATGTTCTAGCTTTTCGCTCCGGCCGTAGCGTCTGGTATTGCTCCCTTCGAGCCAACCTAATTCTTACGCTGTCATTCACCTCCTCTAGTGCATAAGGCTACTCCACGACTTGCTCGCCGCGGGATTTCTTTATCCTCTCTTTAATTTTTGGCCACGGGCTTCAATTAATGATGGCCACGTAAAAATACTTTCCCTGTGTCACTTTCTTTTTTTTTACTTTTATTTTTCACTTTTTCCAATCTATTTGCTTTTTGTCTAAAAATAACCACACCATGACCAACCGGAAGTAATACCACAAGAAAAAGAAGGAAATCCCTGAAGTTGGCTCTCTAAGCCACACCCTCATGTGCATGTGCCAAAAAAATAGCAACTCTGTTGGCAGTGTTGTTTCCTTTTATAACTCGACGAATTAACTACAGGGTGGTCTATGTTGCATGTTCTGACATTTGTACTTTGTTGTTCATCTTGTGCCTTGACAAGAACTTGACATGGCACACACTGCTGTTTAGTAAATTCCGGGCTAGTATATTTGGATGGGTTTCTAGTTTTTTTAAATAGTTGTGGCAATGTTTTTTATTTCATCTTTAACAAGGTGAACGTTTAGATCCTTGTGTATGTTGGAGCTTCTGATATACCAAGGTGCACACGTAATCATTCTTAGAAGCCTGTTTTGGCGTCTTTGTATTTTTTCTATATTAGATGCAGAGGCTGTACCCCAGAGCTGAATTCCATAGCACCATATGGGTTTAATAATTGAGTTATAAAGCAACAGTTTACAATCCAAGCTTAGTATGGAGTTTCTACCCATAAGCCATGTAAACTCAACAGTTTTTAACTTTATCTGGATTAGTTTCACTTCTATATGATTTTTCCATGTAAGACGACGCACAGTGGGAAATTTTACGAGAAGGCAGTCAAAATTCCATAACTTTTGACTGGATCGGTATTTTTTATGCGATTTTTTTTGCTCGATAGGTGCGATGTTAGGCTTTAATTTGCGCTATAAAACGTTAAATTCGGAGCAAAAAATATGGGGAGTTCAAAATGCATTTTCATTTTTTTGTCGAGTTTCGGTGTAAAAGTTGAATATTTCAAATAAGAATTTTTTATAATTTATCATTAGTAGTAGTAATTCTTTATTTGGTATATTTTTTTTTTGTTTTTTTTATAAACGTTATAAAAATATCTTAAAGAATATACGGCTGTGACTATGTCGTTAGCCGGAAAAAAAGAGTTTCACATAAAAAATATAATTTAAATTTACAATGTATTGATTTTTAATCATTATATTCAAATATAAGTGTTTTACGATAAGCTAAAGCACTGATAATGTATTGTACTAAATTCTGCCAATTGTTTTCCCCATTTAAATTTCCAATTATTTCCTCATCAGATAGAGCTATCTTACTAAACCATTTTAATCTAAAGTAATTTAAAATTGGGCATCTTCCAATGAAATGTTGGATGTTTTCAACTTCTTTTGAATTGCACAAAGAGCAAATTTTGTTAGTTCTTCTCGAATGCCTAGACCCATTCAGTTCTATCAAATCGCAGCGAGCTTTGAAGATCCACATTATGTTAGTTTGGGTATGATTACCATTGAAATATAAGTGTCCTACCGTTGGATTTGTTTTATTATAAAAAGATTCCGTTAGCTCCCACCCACGTAGATGATTTAAATGGTTTTTTAATCTTAACGAATTCAAAATAAGTGTTTGATTTTGGTTCCACTCCTGTTGTGTTATATTTGGTGATAATCGGACATTGTACTCTAGGCCCAATGTATTTAAACTGTTCGCCCACGATATGTTATGTGTTAGAGCTACTAAACTTAAAAAATTTGGGAGCCGTTCGTTAGTATACTGAAAGAGGGTTCGAGCAATGTAACGCATATGCAACTCAAGGGTAAATAAGTGGCCATCTTCCATACCTGATTCTAAAAAAAGTGTATAATTCGGTGTAAATTTCGGTAAATTAATAACACGTTTGACAAAGTATCTTTGTAAGCAATCAACCTCGTCAAAATGTGAATGACCCCATATTTGAGCTCCATACGATTGTATGGAACGGCAAACCGCATTATACAGGTGGGTTTTAGCTTGAAACGATATATCCTTTTTACCCAAAAAATTACTCCATGTTGAGTTTAAGCAGTTTTTTGCAGAACTTAATCTCTTTGATACGTGTTTCGTAAATACACATTTCGGAGTTAGGATCATGCCAATTTATCATTATTTCTCTTGTATTTTACAACTGATACTTATTTTTTATTGTCGAACTTAGATCCTGTCAGAAAATGCCAACATTTGGCCCCTGTAAATTTTTTAGTCCCAATATTCACAGGGGCCAAAGGTTGGGGTTTTTGGGACGAGACGAGTTGTTATAAGGATAAAACTGAAAAGTAGTATTTTGAAAAATGCCCAAATGGCATTCTTGGCTATCGATAACATTTTAGGTAATTCAACTTTTATTTTTGGTTTGAGATGTATGTGAATTTTATTTTTATATATTAATACTAATATATACTTAAATCCAAAACAAATTATAATCTATAAACAATTTTAAATTAAACAATATTAGTAAAAATTTCTTCTAAATAGCTTTGGGTTTCATTTTCCAGAAGTTGTTTATCTTCTTCCTCTAATTCGATTGAGGTTGATTTCCATTTTTGTCGAATACTTGCAGTCCCTATGTAAACTAAGAGAGAGTCGGTTGTGTTTTCAAATACGCTCTGAATTATTTTCAAATTTAAAAATATATACTGTTTAAACTAAAAGTTGTTATACTTCTGGATATTCGGAATTATTTATTTTATAAAAACTATATTTAAAAAAGAAAAACAATTAAATGATCAAATAAATATATAAATAAAAGTTTCTTGAGTTTTAAATTAAAACATAAATTGTGAAACCAAAAAAACCTAAACAAAACAAAATAACAACAATTTAAGACTAGTGCTTTTAATAAACAAACCAACAAATACAAAACCAGTTTTCTGAACTTTTGTGGATTGTAATTGCTCATCTGCTTTACTTCTTACATCTTTCATTTACAACACCACAAATGTAAACAAAAACACCGACTAAAGAGATAAATAATAAATAACATAACATTACTTTAAAACTTTAAATCTCAACTCTTAAATTTACAACAACACCAACAAAATACTAAAAATTCATACAACATTTAAATTCGACTTTTACTCACTTTAAATATTCAGTGCAACAATCTTACAAACATATATACTTAATCACGGTAACGTTAAAAATAAAACTCTCTTGCTCTCATACTTTAAATAACTGTGTTGCCAAAAATTTTTGTTTTTATATTTTATTTATTCTTAATTTCTGATTCGGATAATCGTTATTCCTATAAGAAATGTCGTGTATACTGAAAAATTGTTCTATAAAAAATGATGATGAAAGGATGATATCCTGTTGGCTCTGCCATGGTCTCTGCCACTTTAAATGTAGTGGCTTGTCTACGTTAGTAGCTGAATCTCTCAGCAAGGATAATGGTCTTCACTGGTGCTGTACTGCCTGCAGGAAAATTGGTGTGAGTTTCTATCGTTTTTTTCAGGGAACTATAACACATTTCAAGGAAATTCAAAATGAAGCCGGAAAGCTGGCTGAACGTATTTCCACGTATGGTAAACTTTTTGAAGATTTTAAGTCGCTTGACAACTTAAAATCTCCTCCTCAATCTTCACCCAAACGTCGGAAATCTTCGAGAATAAATAAAGAAACTAATGAAATGCATTCTGTCGCCCCTGTCAACTGTGCTGCTTCATTGCTCTCAAAATCTGGTACGGTGAGTCCTAAACCAGGTCCTGTTGTTGTGAAGCCCCCTGATTTTCCTTGTTCATCATCTCAAATCATTACCGAAGAAACTTTGCCCGTCGTTCAAAATTACAATAAAAAAGAGCAACAAAAAATCAATCCCGCTACAGTTAATCAAAACAAAGAAAATGACGGGAATATATCTAACACGCATAGAGGTCTACGAGTGATTCCTCCAAGCAAACATATATTTATATCACGTCTTGCATCTGATACAACAGCAGAGGAAATTGATTATTATATTAAATCTAAAATAAACATGAGCTATGGTATAACCGTCCATAAATTTACATACTCGCAACAGAGAAGCATAACATCTTTTAAGATATCTGTCCCTTTTGACATTTTTAGTCAAGTTGTTGATCCGTCATTCTGGCCTCTTCATGTCTTAGTCCGCGAATATGAATATAATAATAATAATCGCAATATTGCTCATCTTCCTTCTCGTGTGTCAAGATTCTCAAAAAACTAAATAATTTATCAGATTATCAACTTTTTATTGTTTACCAGAATGTTCGTGGTCTTAAATCCAAACTTCCAAACTTATATTTGCAAAGCTTTAATTTAAATCATCATATTGTTGTATTCACCGAAACTTGGTTGAACAACAGTTTTTTGAACTCGGAAATACTTTGCAATAATTTTAATATTTTTCGTCGAGATAGAATTACAACTACGACTGGTGGTGGAGTGTTAATTGCTGTCTCAAACATTTTTCCAATGGAAGAATTAAAATTAGACATACCTTTTAATATCGAGTTCGTTGCAGTGTCTTTAAAGATAAATAACATTAAAATATTTATAACTTGTTCCTACATCCCACCTCATTCTGATCCAATTATCTACAAACAACATATAGAAGCAATTAAAAACGTAACTTTAAAACTCAGTCCCGTCGATTTAATTTTTGTGTTTGGTGATTTTAATTTGCCTAGTATCTCATGGGAATTTTCAGCTGAACATAATTATTACTTGCCCACGCAAAGTAATGATATTGGAGATGAAGTTTTTAGAAATATATCCGATTTATATCTGCATCAAATAAATGGTATTTGCAACATGTATGGGAAACTGCTGGATTTAATATTTGTGAACGAGCCAAATGAATGTATTGTAAACCGTATAGCCCCTGTTTCTTTACCTGAGGATCTTTATCATCCTACAATAGAAATTAGCTACAATTTAGTTACTAATAACCCAGTAAAAAAAAATTCAACTTTAAACGGAAAAGTTTTCTGTTTTAATCGAGCAAATTACATGGAACTAAACAATCGTCTATTTAACACTAACTGGCTTCAATTGCTGACTACTCCAAATAGCTCGTCGTATTCTGTTGACGATTTGACCAATACATTTTATAAAACAATGCTTAGTCATATGGAGGAATGCATTCCTAAGAAATTACCACGTAACAAATCTGGCCCACCCTGGAATACTAAACAACTTTCGTCTCTTAAGAATTTGAAAAACAAATACTTTAAAAAATATAAAACAACAAGAGCTATTTTTTACTATGAAAAATATGCAGTTGCGCGTGCAGAATATAATTTGCTTAACACAGAACTGTATAAGATTTATCTCCGTAATGTTAAGCGAAACTTAGTTCAAGATCCCAAATCATTCTTTAAATTTGTTAATACCAAAAGGAAATCCACAGGATTTCCAAATGTAATGAAATACCTAAGTTCCGAGTCTAGTGATGAATTAAAAATCAGCAATATGTTTGCCGACTTCTTTGCGTCTACATATTCCGAAGCTCTGTATGATGCTAGTAATGTTTACCCTTACAATATAATTTTTAACCAAAATATATCTTCTTTTGCTATCACTACCTCTCACATTCTAAACTGTTTAAAAAACGCTAAGTCATCATCTTTTAGTGGACCAGATGGCATACCAAGTTGTGTTTTAAAACATTGCGCAACTGCTTTGGCGACACCTTTATCTATCATCTTTAACGCTTCTTTAAATTGTGGTTACTTTCCGAAAGTTTGGAAAGATTCATATATTATTCCATTGTTTAAATCAGGAAATAAATCCGATATATGCAATTACAGAGGTATAGCAAAACTTTTTGAAAAATGTTTAATGGATTGCCTCACTCATCAAGTTTCTGACTTATTGTCACCACGTCAACATGGCTTTCGGAAAGGATCCTCTACTATGACTAACATTCTCCATTTAACAACATTAGTTAATAGAGATTTTGTCAACGGACACCACACTGATGTTATTTACACTGATTTCAGTAAGGCCTTCGACAAAGTTAATCATACACTATTGTTGAAAAAATTGGACTTAATGGGCTTCAATAGTAACTTCCTGAGCTGGATCAAATCATATTTGTCATGTAGAACTCAATCTGTAAAATTTAATACTGCAGTTTCGGGAAAAATCAATGTAAAATCTGGGGTTCCTCAGGGTAGTCACATTGGTCCAATCTTGTTCCTTCTTTTTATTAATGATTTGCCTGAAGCAATTCAACATTGTAATGTATTGATGTATGCAGACGACGTAAAATTATTTTTGACTATAAAACTTCCTAGTGATCAACAACATCTACAAAATGACCTGGATAATTTTGACAAATGGTGTAAACTTAACCTGATGGAACTAAATTTAAATAAATGCAAACATATGCAATTTTCCAGAGTAAAAAAGTGTGCTTACTCCTACGTTATTGATGGCTGTACTTTACAATATGTTAGTGAAATAATGGATTTGGGAATATTGTTGGACAAAAAACTTGAGTTTATTCAACATATAACGATGACTGTTAATAAATCCCGCAGTGTTCTGGCTTTTATTAAAAGATGGGCAAAAGAATTCAACGATCCCTTAATCACAAAACGTCTTTTTACTTCGCTCGTCAGACCAATTTTGGAATACGGCAGCATTATTTGGGACCCGATCTATAATATTCATAATGATCGTATCGAATCAGTTCAAAAACAATTTCTTATTTTCTGCTTAAGAAGTGATTATAGAGGTTGCCTGGTATTACCTTCATATTCAACAAGACTAGCTGAAATAAATTTACCAACGTTAAAAAGCCGGCGAATGATGCTAAATATATCTTTTATGTTTAATCTTATAAATGGTAGTACACATTCCGAATTTTTATTGAGTAACGTTACTTTTAATATTCCTCAACGTTCACTTCGTTTTTTCAACCCTCTATATGTCAGGACATGCCGAACAAACTTTGCGATGTCAGATCCAATAAGAAAATTATGCAGCTGTTTCAATGAAATGTATAACTTTATCGACTATTCTCTGAACATAAATATCATAAAAAGCAATATCATATTATATTTAAATCAATAATGTTTATACTAATTGTTCTTTCTTTGCTTAAAAAAATAAATTATTATGTTAATACATTAAGATAGTCTGTAAGGAATTTGTCCATAGACTTAAATTAAATAAATAAATAAATATATGGATCTGATGTGCACAAAAAAATAGTAATAAGATCTTTATTAGTACAACATCTGGACATTTTTCTTGTGTTATGCTCGCGGAAGAATCTGTAGTCTTTGTTCCTTTTTTCTTGCGCTTCTTCAGATAGATCTCCAATTGGTAGCATATTGTGTTGAACTATTTGTTCCCCATGGTAGAAAATTTAATGAACTGTGGTTGGCATATGTCTCCAAGATTATTTTTTGTTATAAAGAATTGCTGTTTCATTTGCATACTGGCCAAATTTTTTTGCGTTTATCTTTCTGCTACATGATTCAACTTGTAAAATTATCTGGAATCGTCTTATTAATTCAAAATGTACTCCTGTGATAGATGCTGCAGTTTCTGGATCGGAAAAGAATCTCCTTGCAGTGTTTCCATCATTTGAATTTCCTTCTCCTTGTTTTGGCTGATCAATTATAAGGCCTAGGTGAAGGTATTTTTCTTGAATTTGTTTTTTTGTTTGCTTCCTTTTTTCCACATTTTCTTTGTTTTTTCTCACTGGTTCGCCTAACGGGCCAAATTCCAAATCACAACCCAATTTAAGAATATGCTCCATAAAACGAATTCTGGTATGAAGAGGGGACATTCCAAAATCTTATGCTTCATTGAAACTATTGTCTTGTGATAGGGGTTTGCTTAATTGACTTGATGTCTTTTGGCATATCGTACAGCTTGACGAAGACTTTGTTTTGGTTAATGCTTGTGCAACTTTTCCATCGATCATTGTAAGGAACATTTGAAAATTAATTTCAATGCATTGGTCATCAAATTTAAATATTGCCGGTTGAAGTTCTTTAATTTGATCTTTTATTATTCGAACTTCTTCAGTTATGACATCTTTAGTTTCCTTTTTGTAAACAAGCTTTATTGGTCTGCAATACTTTGTTGAAGAGGGAATTTCATTTTTCCATACATCCATTTCTGTAACTCTACTGGTTGACGGCCCTAAGCCAATCTAAGTTTTATATTATATTCTTTTATTAGCATTTCTTTGAAACATAAAAAACCCCTGTTTTCACACTTTTTAAAAGGATAACATACCGGCAATAAATTAACAGGTAACGTGTAGGTAATTTTCACGTAAAATATAACTGCGTTCTAGTTTTTTACCATTTACCTGCTCTTCCATTTTTTTAAATTAAGTTGCAATTTTCAGGTAATTAAACTACGTAGTTTACTCAAAAATCTAACGTGTTAGTCTATTTATGTCGCCTATTCGTTTTGCAGCATCCGTTCACCCACAATAAGTTCATAACAATGGCAATACCTTTACCTTCTCCAAATTAATTGATAACCTGGCGTGCTAGATAATTTATGTGGCCTGAACTGCTTTATTTGTCGAAAATTCTTTAAGATTCACCTTTTTTAATTTCAGTAATGTTTCCTTGCAGGACTTATTTTTTGAACCGAATATCTTACCTTGGGTCACAGAAATTGCTGTAGTTCGCAAGACCGTATCCAGATGTGTGTACAATTGGGTATAGAAATGTAATAGTAAAATTAAATAGTTCTAGAGGTCGCAGAGTTTAATGCTTTAAACCACGTATAGCTAACAAAATAAACTAATACACAAAACTTATTCTGTCAAAAAATCTTAAAAAACAAAAAAGTTATGAGCATTTCAACTTCAAAAATTGACTCAGAAATTCAAAACTGTAACTAAATATTGAGAAAGTCCATTTCGGACCACCCTGTTCTCAATGAAATAGTTGAAATAGGATTGAAATTTTTTGGCTCCCGAGGTTCACAAGTATTTACTTTCACATGAATAAAAAAGTTTTAAAATCGGAGAACATAATAAAAATAATTTTGGCCGCCTTCTCAAAATATGAACCAGTGTGCGACGGTCAAGGTGCATGCCGAGATATATTTATTTATTTATTTATTTATTTATTTTATTTATTTATTTATTTATTTAATCAATACAGCACAACAAGAACTAGTTTTATCTAATAGTACTGGGGAGATAGTGGCACAATATGGTTTTGTTATTAAAATATTAAATATAAAAATAAAAATTATTACGATATTAAAAATTAATGAATAAAAATAATATTACAAACATCAAATAAATATAAGTTAAAACATTATGTATATAAAAGCTATGTATAGTTTGCGGTTAAACAATTATTGTTATCCTAAACGATTAAATATTGCAGTTTTAAAATGCTTTGCATTGCTTATGGTTTGAATATTAGGGGGAAGTTGGCGCCAAAGATTGATAGCAGTGAAGAAAAAGTGTCTTTTCGATATATCTTTTCTAAAGCGAAAGGTATTTACTTTGTTTCCTCGGTCAGACCTTGAAAAGGTTATTCTATTGTATAGGTATTCAGGCTGTTTAGTGTAAATCACTTTATGAAAAAATAATAATGTTCGAAGCTTTAACAAGCCGTCAAATGGTATATTACATATTTGTCTAGAGAACTGTGAGATTCTGCTTCGCCTACTGCGGCCAAACACATATCTGGCAATATTATTGTACGTTACATTAAGCCTTTTCATACTTAATGTATCACAGTTCGCGAATAGTTCACAACCGTACAAGAGCGTTGGCAATAAATATGTTTTAGCAAGTAACATTCGAATATCAAAAGGTGTGTAATGTTGCGACATCCAAAGGTTTCTTAACATCGCATATGTTTTACCACATATAACATTTATGTGGTTAGACCAGTCTAATTTCTTGTTGAATATTACCCCTAAATTTTTGGCAGTTTCATCTATTTTGATTATAGATTCTCCGATCAGAATTGGTGGTAAAATAGTTTGCAACGATTCGGTTTTTCCAATCATCATAGCTTTTGATTTTTTTGCATTTATGGAGAGTCCATTGGCTGAAGCCCATTCTTTAACATTATCTAGGTCATTATTGATCTGGTTAATGCAATTATTAATAGTAGATGGTTCACAACTTATAAAAAGTTGGACATCATCTGCATACATATGTATTTCACAAAAACTGAGTCGAGAAGGTAAGTCGTTAGAATATAATACATATAATAGCGGACCAAGTATGGAACCCTGTGGTACACCTCTCGGAGTTGAGCAACTATAAGACTCATCAGTCCCATGGAACACAGATTGGCTTCTGTCACACAGATATGAATAAATCATCTTTACTGCGGTTGCTGAAAAAAAGAACATGTGCCTAAGTTTTTGACAAAGAATTAAATGGTCCACTGTATCAAATGCTTTAGAATGATCAAGCAAAATTAAAAATGATACCATACTGTTATCTACGTTTGCTCTAAGCTCCTCTGAGACTTCGATTAAGGCAGAAATGCAACTGTGTTTAGGTCTGAAACCAGATTGCTTGTCGGTAAGCAGAGAATTTTCATGCAGAAAGTGGTTCATTTGAGTATGGATTAAACGTTCGAAGACTTTAGATAAAAAGGGTAATATAGCTATCGGTCGATAAGTGTTATCAGCCTTCGGTATAGGAATAATCTTTGCGTGTTTCCACGCTGATGGAAAAGTAGAGGTTGTTACAATATTGTTAAAAAGATATGTTATATGTAAAAGAGTATAAGTAATTATTAACTTTATGAACTTCGGGTGGATTCCATCGTATCCCACAGAATGGGATTTAATACTCAAAATAGAACCTAGGACGTCTTCTTGTGTGAAATGTATGAAATTAAAGCTCAGTGTACCATTGGAATTATGATCACTGGCATTCATGGTATTAGTAGAATTGTCATAAAAGTTAGGATCCACTTCTGGCATTGGAATATTGGTAAATTCATAATTCAATTTGTTAATATCGATTGTATTATCATTTTTGGCATTACCATTAACAATTCCCATATTCCGAATTTCCCTCCACTTCTTCTTCGAGCAAACAGCCGATTCGAACTTTTCTTTATAAAATATTGATTTTGAAGATCTAATTTTTGAATTTACTCTTCTTCTAGCTTCCTTAAAAGCATTATGAAGCTCAGTAGTTTTGAAACGCTTCCATCTCTCATAGGCTATGTTTCTTTCCGTGATCAATGTTTTAATCTCATTAGAAAACCATGGTTTACCATTACGTATTTTACTTGTTCTTATTGGAACGTATTTTTCATATAAATAGAGAATATTTTCTTGCAAGAAGGTTAATTGCTCATCTACGGTTGGCATAAAGAAGACTTGGTTCCAAGAAATGGTCGACAATTCAGTTTCCAATGATTGAAAATCTATGTTCTTAAAGTCTCTAAACGTTATCTCCCGTGTCTGTTCTCGAGATTTTATGTTATAGTCATAAGACAAAAAGATCATGTCATGTTTTGAGAACATGGACGCGGAGAGCTGATCAAAGAGCAATAGTTTTGAAAGGTTATTAATGAAATAAATGTCGAGTAGAGTACTTGAAGTCCGTGTAAAGTGGGTTGCCAAAGAACAATTAACCAGCATCAAGCCAATGGCATTCATATTCACATTTGTTTGTTGGGGTATATTGTAATTATTAATTTGGATTGGTGGACACGATCCTCTTCTTAACGTAAGAGTTATGTGGATGCATTTCTGTTCATTCACTTTGATTTTCCATTTATCTAACCAATTTTCCAATTGTGATATGTGATTTTGTAACAATCTTGACGCTACTAATGGGTCATTGTGGACACTAAGAATTGCTGTGTCGTCAGCAAATGTGGACGTGTGGGTATAAGTGTTTAATGGCATATCTGATGTGTAAAGTATATATAGAAGTAGTCCCAAAATACTACCTTGCGGTACTCCAGCTCGTATGTCTTGGGGGGTGCTGTAAAAACTTTTTTCTGCAAGAACGAATTTTCGATTTGTAATGTAGCTTTCTAGCAACTTGTGGGTATTTGATGGTAACAAAAGTTTTATTTTTAAAAGAAGTCCCTCATGCCAAACTTTATCAAAGGCTTGTGAGACATCAATAAAAAGAGCAGAGCAATATTTTTTTTCCTCAAATGCCTTTCTAATTACTATGATTAACCTATAAACTTGTTTAATGGTGTTGTGTTTTCTCCTAAAGCCAAATTGATAGCATTAAAAATATAGAGAATTATTCTCACTGCTATGCGGGGTAGTTCCAAAAGCATCTTATTACTGATATTCTCGATGCCTGGTGCTTTTTTTGGATGCAACTCAATAATAGCTCTTTGAAACTCTCGCATTTCAAAGATAAGCGGGACACTTGCTATGTGCTGGGATATTACAGGGGGTAACTCAATTATAGTGCTAGATAAATTCGGCGTGAAAACATCCTTTAAGTAATCAACGAACAGATTTCCTTTTTCAGTGTCAGTTCTTGCCCAATCTCCATTTGGTTTGCGTAAAGGAGGCTTACAAATAACGGGTCTTTTAAGATTTTTTGTAGCACGCCACAAAGAGTAATTCGTTTTTGATGTTGGATCTAAGTTTTCAAGAAGCCTATTAAGCGACGCAATTCTCTTTTCTTTCAGAAGTCTACGCAAGTTCTTTGTGCATTCTTTTAAACGTTCATTGAGTTGTGGAGATCTGTGCTGTGGCCATTCTCTTCGTGTACTTCTTTTTTTACTTAGGAGTCTTTCAACATCTATAGAGAAAATTCTGGTTTCTCTTTGTTGTCGGGGGGACTTGGAAGCAAGTTGAGCAGCCAGTTTGATTTTTAGTTCTAATTTTTTTAACGAAATGTCTATATCATTTGGTGTTCTTAGCGGTATGTTCTCCGAGCAATGGGTACTAATAAACATTTTGTATATCAGCCAATCTGTGCTTTTGAATATTAGCGCTAAGTCACCCGCGGGGCTTATAATTGCTTGAGGTTCTTGAATTAAAACGATTGTGAGTGTGTGATCTGATGAAAGCTCTAGTGACGATTCTACGTTCAACTATTCTCTTGAGATAGCCTTTACCACTCCAAAATCTATTAGATCCGGTAATTTTTGTCTATCTGTTGGCCAGTAAGTGGGCTCTCCGCTGGATATTATGTCCATCCCCATTTTTGATATTGTATTAAATAAAACTCGGCCTTTGGGAGAATAAAACCGTGACCCCCAGAATGTGTTTTTTGCATTATAGTCACCAGCTGCCAGAAAGCGGGGACCATATGATTTAAAGAAGTTAGTGTACTGAATTTCCGTTATCGGAAATCTGGGAGGAGAGTAAATTGACGAGATCACTAGATTCATATTTGATTCTTCAATGATAACAGCTGATCCTCCGCATCCTCTGCCTCTATGGTCTTTTGTATAATATATTGCGTATCCTTGTATTGAGAATAAACTTTTTGGGGTCAAATGAGTCTCAGAAACAAGCATTATGTCAATTTGCTTGTTTCTGAGGAAGTAATTAAGTTCGTCTTTGTGTTGGCTTATGCCGTTAGCGTTCCAGTAACATATTTTTAAATCGTTAATTTTCTATCAAAGAAAGCCTGCATAAGCATGCTTTGATTGCGAAGTAATTCTTGCATTATAACCTGCATATTAGCCATAAAGTTATTAATGGTTTTTACTAGGGTTTCAATTGAGTTTTCCAGCAAATTTCTCTGGGGAGGGGGTTCAAGTGGAAACTGCGGGTGTGAAAAAGCTTGATTAGAATCAGACTTTTGTGAAGTGGTTACTTCTGCATACGAATAATTTCTTTTTCTGGCGCTATGAGAAGTAGTTTGATAACCATTCGAAGAGGAAGAATCAGTCCTTAACAAATTTTGAATTTTTGTTTTTGTTTTAAATGCTAATTAAACGAGCCACTTTTGCACTCGCATTCTTGAAACAGGCAGTTAGTTTCATATGGCCAGCAAAATGTTATGCAATTTTGTGATATACGATCCATAATTTACCTTAGATCCCACAATATGCAGACTTCTGAAATTCACTGTAAACGCTAAAACTAATTTCACCGATGCATTGAAATGTATTCAAATTTATGTTTTTTAATACCAGAAATCACTCTGCAGAATTTTAGGATGATTGGTTTATAGCTTATCATAAATTCCCCTCCTGAAAATCATTTAAGTTCCGCTTAAACTGTTACGAATCATGATATTTTACTCAAGATAGCTAAAATTGCTTAAAAAAAGCATGATTATCGGTCAATAATTTAGTATAGGCCTAAGCCGCAACCAAATTTAATGCTGATGTCTGTTTTTATAAAGACAAATTAATAATAAATAAGGCTATCAGCGCAGAAGATGTGTAAACCACAATTTAATTTGGCTACGATTCTGGTGTATTCTTGCACTGTTCCTCACAGTGCAATAGTCGAGTAAACCAACTGTTTGTATCCACAACAGATGGCTCTAGTAACATAGTTTTTGCACGGGCCGTTACAACCAAGTACTATAATACAAGAGTAGTGTTAACTTCTCATTATATCATAAAAAGAAGTCTAATATTCGAACTGTCGGTGGATGGTATAAATATTCGGCACAGCCGAATATAACACTCTAACTTGCTTGACATCACTTCGTGCTAAACTTCTTATGGTCATATATTCAACCAAAAAATTTGAAGACGTTTGATGTCGCAATAAGATATTTTTTGACCAAATTAAATTTTAATAACTTTTCCGGAAAAAAATTGTATTAGTCCATGGGAAATTATTGACCGATTATTATCGTTTTCAATAGGCTTCTTCCTTATGACAACTTAAACGTTGGTCCCTAATTTCATCAAATTATCTGTAAAATTGCGAACTGTACTTTGAGCATAAGGTTACAAGGGCGGACAACCAGCCAGCTAGAAGAAAGGATATAATTTGATCGGCTCAGAAAGTTATTTTACAAATGTGGTTCTGGAAACAATATTTGGATGTGTTCCACTCATCAACAGAAACGCATAATACACTTTCCACTAGTTTGGTAGGGGTATAATGAAAAACTTGACCGTTCTGAGGACTACAGACTTCTCATACCGAAAATAAAAATTCCAAACATTTAAGTCATATGAAAGTTAAACAAAGCAAAGCGGTATATCGAATGAAAAAATCTTTTTTAGCCTAATATTATGGATAACTAAAGATGGCTTTTGATATCATCCTATATACCTTTAAAAAACCAAAGAAAATTTATACTTTGAAAGACATTTGATAAAAATTCGCACAAGACAAGGATTATGCGATAAAACAATGTAATAAATATTAGTTTTAATTTTTTTTATTAAAAACTGAAAACAATACAAAACAACAATAAATGTGTTTTTTTTGGAATGAAAAGTAAAATTCAACAACCGTTTTCGTTTCCACCTAAAGAGCTCTTCTTTTGCATATTCCAATATATTTAATAAATAAATTTTGAACTGGCGTGGGCAGTGGGCGGGGCAGCTGTTAAATTTGCATTTTCAAACAATATCTGTATTCATTTAAGCGATTGAATTATATAAAGAATTATGCCCTTAATCATAGCCAACAAAATATTGGATATACATATATTGGCAGTTGTCGAACTTCTTCAACATTTTTGCGAAAATTTCACTAGCTATAAGTTGTCCGAAAATTCAAAACTCTAGTTTAATTACTTACCGAGATATAAGTTTTGTCCAGCTAGATTGGTTAAATCTTAAACTGTGCATCGTTAAATCAACGTCGCCCCTCATAAGGACCCATAATATAGCGTCATAGATCAATATTGTAGAAATAACACCTGGGGCGGTGGGTATAAAAAAATGTTTTCCTCAGTTATGTATGATAAATCGGATGTTCTCGTATCATATCGCTCCTTTATTACAAAATAGTCGTATCTCAAAAAAATCAAACTTATCAAAATGCGATTAACGTTTTCAAAATGTACATTTACATACAGATGTAATAAAAAATATTTATCTTTTGAATGTACAAACAAATTGTGTCTCTATTTGTATATCCTCCACTAGTGCTGGAAACTATCAATAGCCCTTAAATATCGAAAATATCGATAAGAAAAAAATCGATATCGATGTTATTATTTAAAAAAAACAGCTATGAAAACATGAAACAGCATCTTTAATCACACATTTTCGCGGCAAGTTTACTTGCTAATAATACGCGTTGAAAAATGCCAAGGTTTACAAAAAAGAATAATAGCAGGTGGTATAGATAGCTTAGCTTCTTTGTACAACTAATTATATCTAACTAATTATATCTAAATAATACTAATTATCTAATTAGAGGACATTAAGTCAAATTTAGTATATGTTTGCATTTGACTTTTACAGAAGCAATGTTTTAAAGGTAACACACTGAGTGCACATACTGATATTAGATTTTGCACAAATTCGGTGTAGATGGCTAAAAATGATGCCACAAAATATCGTGAAAATCGGTAAAACCGTAACGAAAAATGCAGAAATCACACTGTCAAATTTCGTAAAGATCGGTCTATAAATTACCGTTGCCGCTACATAAAGACCACTTTAGTACCTTAAAACCGTAACGAATACGGAATATCTTTCATTGTGTTATATGTATCAATAATTGAGTGTTATAATATTAATGACATAATTTCATTATATTAATGAAAATTTCTAACCTAATGAAACAATTTTCATAGCGGGAATGACGCGTTACGTTGGTTCAAAATCGATGACAAAATCGTTGCTGGAATGTAAAAAAAACATTACATTTACGAAGCTTTTTCTTTTGGTGTATGACCAAATATCACACTGTTAAATTTCGTGAAGATCGGTCCACAATTTATTAAAGGATGCATTTGGGGTTTAATTTGACTGTAAAAAATTGACAGTAAAATTTTAATAAATAACTGAATATTAAATCATTTTTACTGAATATGGTGTTGAATTTTTGACAGTAAAATTTTACAAAAAAACTGAATATTTATTTGATTTTACGGAATATGGTGTTGAATTTTTGACAGTAAAAATTAAATGAACTTTTTGTTAAAAATAAATGAAAAATAGGTAGACCGGTTTTTAATTGAACTTTCATTTATTTTGTATTACAATTTCAGTTAATTTTACGTACAGAATATTGTGAGTGTTTTACTTAACTCGGTGTTATAAAATTATTTTTGAAAAAAAAACGTCAAATCAAGAAATGTTAAAAACTTGGTGTTAATCAATCGGCAGTCTGGCATATTACATATTTTATGAGAAACAAACTAAAGGAATTGGATTTTCGTCATTCATTTTGTTCATTTATTTATTTATTCAATATCAATCTATTAACAAATTAAGGTTTATGTATATTTTTTTTAAATTTTGACGAACACACTTTTTGATTTATGTACATATTTTTTTTATATATTGGAGAACAAACTTTTTGTCAGCTGTTAAAAACAGGGCTACCCAATTTTGTGTTTTGTTCTCGTCAAATAAAAAAGTGCAGTATTACATGTTCGGCAAGACATTTTATACATGCACCTTTTAAAATGTGGTATTTTTTTTTTGTAGAAAAGAAAACCCCATTAGTTTTATTTTTCAGTACAAAAATATCAAAAATAAAATGTGTGTAATTTTTCGGAAAATGCGGACAAATATGGTTTTAATTATGAGAGCACAACTTCAATCGAGATTGATATCTTATTTTCAATCAGTATATTTTATTATGTATTTGAGCTTGAAAACTCTTTTTGCCAAATTTACACATCAAAAAGATTCAACAATTATTAGATTAGTTTATTAACACAATGGAGACTGCCAACTTTGTATCTATACCCCTAATAAATTCATTAGCAAATTAAATTATTTTATCGTGCAGTACATTATAAAAGCAGAAAAATTTAAATGAAAGGATTTGTTTTTCGTAAAGTTTGTCAATTTCTGTTTTACTTATACTTGACACTACGAGATATTCAAAATAATTAAAAATGTTCTGCATTTTGTTAATTCGGGGACTTTAAAAAAAATCTTGTAAATCAGGACTTTATTAATCGGCATTTACCGTTTGGCATCTCTAGTTCGAATGCAACAACAAGAACCAATAAATCAACATACTTGAAACACTTATGTTGCAATTACATAGATGACACACTCTTTCAAACGTTCGTTCTCTCTTGTAGATACTTAACAATTCAATTACAAAATACTCAAACAACCGTTAAATAAATTTCCATTTGCATTCCCATGTTAATAAGAATGAGCGGATGCATGTGTGACACTACATCGTTGGAAGTGTGATGCCGCGCTTACTGCTGCCTTTTGCAAAATAATAAGTGCAACGAACACGCACAATATGCTCGTGTTCTTATCGTTGTCTATAGGGGTATGTGTATATTTGCATTTTTTGTAAAAAAATTTAATTAATTGTTACTGGTTGGCTACATTCTTAAGTGGGAGACCGGTGCAGGGATAAGTAGCGTGAGCTTTTTCCTTTCTTTAAATATGCCCGTATGCCAGCCAATTGTATTCTTACGTTTGACTGTGCGGATGTGTGCAAGTAAGAAAAACCTTTAACACCAAACTATAATCGCATACTTTAAATCCATCGAAAAGCAGCAACAACAAAAACAAAAAAGTGTCGTTAATTATTTGTAATTCTTTAGAAGGCAAAAAATTGTTTAACATTTTTCAATTTACTCATGTGAAAAGTTTTATTTTAACCACGATTGTGGGTGAATACACGCACTTTCATGCTGTTCAGATTTTCAGATACAGTCCGAGTCATTAACATCCTCAGCAAAAATTTGCTGTACACTGATTCGGTTTGCTGAAAATGCACAATTCGATTTCTTACTGCAACAACACAGTACAACACATGCAGATTCCTTACTTATCGAAACTAACAAAGCCTCGTTTGGGTTTTATTTTTCCGAAGAACGTGCAATTTTTCTCAAGGCTATATCTCGAAATCAAGATGCCGTTGTTACTTAAACATGAATGCCTCTTATCACAAAAATTAAGTTTTTGAAAAAAACCGTTTATTTTCCCTTAATAGCTTTTTTGTCGCCTCAAACTTTGCAACTATGTTAAGGTTAATGGAGATGAAAATACCGAAAACATGGATTCTTTTATAATCAAATGACGTATTATCATATGACCTACCGATTTTCGCAATAAAAGGTATTCGCTCAAAAAATGCCAAAAGTCCTTTCATAAACAAACGATTCACATACAAACAAACATATGCATGAGAAATCCACGTATACATTCTCAATAAGATTAAAAGTGATGCTAACTTAAGAACTAAATAAACCTCCCCATCAAAGCTCATGTGAGTTTGGGCACAAAATTAGGAAAGTTTTTGATACAAAATGGTAAAAGTTTGAAGAGATTGAGTGGTTGCAATCGAAACATGTCAGGGTAACCTGTCCGTAAACACCTGGGTTCGAGCCCAGATTGAGTCAAGAATGAAAAATTATCAATAAAAATTTTAATTAATTTTCATGTTGTAAAATTCCTTTCTTCATAAAAATAATTTAATGAAAATTAAATTTAATGAACTTAAGCCTAATTAAAAATATTAAAAATTTGGATTAAAAACCATAAATAGTTCAATAAAATAACCACAATACTAATAATTGTTAAAGCTAAGGCACGAGCTCTATGTTTGCATTTGTCCTTCAAGTTGTGCTGAAAAGGTCAACAAGAAAAAGAAAGACAAAAAATGAAAAAACAAAAAATATATGTACTTTGAACTTCAAGAAGAATTCTTGACAAAAGTACGAAAAAAGAGAAGTAAAGGAATAACATGTTAAAATAAATTAAAATAGATAATCATTCAAAAGCAAATTTCGATCTACCAAAAGGTTGAATACAATTTGGTTTAAGGATTGATGTTTGACTAATGACGTCAGCAGTCGTCGATGGCTGCGAGTGTTAAACGGCAGGCTCTCTGAAGAGATTGAGTGGTTGCAATCGAAACATGTCAGGGTAACCTGTCCGTAAACACCTGGGTTCGAGCCCAGATTGAGTCAAGAATGAAAAATTATCAATAAAAATTTTAATTAATTTTCATGTTGTAAAATTCCTTTCTTCATAAAAATAATTTAATGAAAATTAAATTTAATGAACTTAAACCTAATTAAAAATATTAAAAATTTGGATTAAAAACCATAAATAGTTCAATAAAATAACCACAATACTAATAAGTTTGAGTTATTGACGACGTCACCGTTAGCAGTATGAAAAATGAATATATTACTCATTTTGCAATGAGGTGATTAAATTAAAATATTGCAGTTTTTTGCAATATTGTCCCTAAGGCCTACGGTTATACCCAAACAGCCACGAAATTTACTCGAAATCTTTTTTTTAAGCTTGTGGTGGCGCTGACGAATGAACAAAAGTTTAGCATAGATGACAGAAAATAAATACTTTAATTTTCAAAACAAAGAACACTTACGAAAAAGTGCCCAAAAAAAAAATCAAGTAACAGAAAAATTTGGAAAGGTTAACAAACTACAGTTTTAATGAACAGGCAATGAAAGACAAAGTCCATAACTTCAAATAGCCACAATAACAATTCCCTTTCGGAATAGATTTTTTGTAACCCTAAATCATCTTATAATGTACTTATTTAGATTAAATTTCGCCCATATTTATTTTATTACAACGTTAAACCTCTTTTAAAATTTTATTTGAATCATTTGACTTTATCTCCCATAGCTTTAAAAAAAGTCATAACTTTATTATTAATTTTAAAAATTGATATATATAACCTCTTAAACAGCTACTATGTCACGTTAAAATTATGTGCTGGTTGGTCCAAAATTAATTATAGGTCCTAAATAAAAAAACTTAAGGGCGAAGAATCTCATATAACTAGATGTAATATATGGGACAGAGAACTTTTAACCACATAACATAATTTTATTTTGGCTGGCCAATGATTGCCCATGGCTCCTAAATAGAGAAAACACTAAAAATCATTCTTTAGAAATCCATAGTACACAAGTAACAGCCGTACCTAAACAAAAGCAGAACGCGTTTTCTTGATGCCAAAAATTGTCATACCCATACAATTTGTATGAAGCATCCCTAAATAGCGCGGCGTCAACGCTTTGCAATTGTAAAATCCGATTTTGACAGCGCGTATAATAGTGAAGTTCGTCGAGAAAGATTAAGAAGAAAATTAACATTATTCGTGTCACAACGTTGACCCTCTTTTTTAGGTACGGCTTTAAGAGTGCTATATTCGGCTATGCCGAATCTTACATGCGCTTCACCATGGTGCGACAACAACGAACTGTTCTTTACATATAAATAAATCTATTTTGTGTCGCGCGCACTTCTTCATCCCCGCGTACATTTTGTCGGATCTTGTGATTGATAACCAATTTGGTTGTTGCTAATTTGAAAATTATGGCTCTTGCTGTCCTCCAGATATACAGAAATCTATAGGTGGTTTCCCGCACAAGTCTCCAATCGCAACCATTATTATAAAGGGGTTATGTATAGATAACCCAGCTATGTATACTAAATTTGACCAATTATCTCCTACCTTTCTTAGCATATAAATATGTTTTATTTTTTATTTTTATTTCCCTAAACTTATCCCCGCGAAGCTGTTCGCTTGTCTGCAGGAAAGAAACCAGAGTCTCTGGCGGGAATCGAACTCGCAACCCCGGAAAAACCTGTTTTAGATGTTATACAAATCTAAATGGTTTATTTAAGGGAATGAAACTAAAAACATGCCTTTTGGTACGTCAATAATATGGACGGAGCCTGATTGCAATAAAGGGAGTTTTCTGAGAAATGAAAACGAAGTATTAAAAAGGTTTTGTGCAATGAAACTTTTAATGTCATCAAACCCGTTTTAAAAAAGATGTAATACAGGGAACACATATGGCAAAAATGTGATCAGGTATAGATTATGATTTTTCCGAAAAAATAAAATGGGATGTGTCTCTAAAATTAATCATTGGACAGCTCGAGGCTGTGTGGGAAGTATCCCCTCACAAAATGCGTGCGGGGGATTTCATCTTTAGGGACAATCTCACATTCCACCCCTGATATCTCCTTGATTTAATCAAGGTTGGACTAAGTCCATTCCGCCGTCTCATTGTTGACGCACACAAGCATCAACCAGTCGGTGTGCTGCAGACAGCTTTCGAATTGTGGCTTGAAAGTTCCGGCCTTCTCAATAACCGTCTGAAGAATCGTACTGTTGACCCTTGCCAGACTTTACCGAGTCCAAGCAGCAAGCATCATCCTGCTCAGGGGCTTCGGTGTCAGAGCCAGAGGACATAATCTCCTCTTGCGTTGTTCTAGGCATTTTGGTCGCGGCACGATTTGCCACCTCCGTGGTCCTTTTGTCCTCCGCCATCATGTTGGTACCACCAACTGCTTGCCCAGTGGCGTTGCCGTTGTTGTCGGCTTCTAATTTGTTTGTTGGGTTCTCCGAGCTAGAAGACAATACCCCTTGCTGTGGATTACCAATTGCTGAGGTCGTTTCCTCAGCTCCTTCATATACGGACCTCATGTCTGCTTCCAGAAGCTTGGTACCAGCATTAATGTGCCCAATGGCTCCGCTAATGCTGGTGGTTGATGGTTTTAGAGTCTGATCCAACTCTTTTTTTTCATTAAAATTTTCATCCATTAATATTTTTTTTCAATGTAGGGATGGGGATGGTCACCCATGGCAGAGCCCGTGTACCATGGGAAGTTTTATATAAAACTGGAGGTTGACGTGTATCCAGAGTCCGCATACTAACGACCAATCTCCCCTCTGGCCACGCAACCATTGGCGTTAGCTGTTCCGCCTTGGATTAGGGTGATTTTTGTAGAGTTGTCTTCTCTCCGCCCGACTACCATTAGCCAGAATCCAGAGCAGAGGCATGACCGTTCTGAGGACCTGTTTCCAGCCGTCCCCACGTGGAGGGTATAGTCGCACTTCCAGAATTGAGACACAGTTACGGTGCGATCACAAAGACGCGTGTTAGTCCCCCTGTGGCTGACGGCCAGATGGAGACTCATAAAAACCGTGTCATTATAATATCCGAAATTGGTATCTTTGAATTAAATGAAAAAAATGTTAAGATGGCTCCTCCTTCATATTGTGTGGCATTTACCAGCAATTTAAACTCTATTTTTGTGGCGGCGAGTATTACAAATCTTCTGTAAAACAGCCATTTTGACAGACATGCACAATTACATGAGACTTGAAAAGTTGACAAGTCAGATGTAAAAACATGTCGTCTACATGCACCTTAAACTGGAAATAAATTAATTATCACAAATTTGCGACCTCAGATAAAATTAAAAGTTGGAAATTTGTTAGCATATATTTTGTGAGTGAATGTGTTTTCTATTCATAGACAAAATACGTCGGTGGTTCACACGGAACGTAGAAATATATTCTCTTATCCATCACATGGTAAAAATATAACAACTTCCAATAATATTTTGGTGAGAACAGACAAAAATATTCAGTGTAATTTTAGTGAAAGTAAGAATAAAAAAATATATTGTATATACATACAAATTTGTAGAAACTTACTTAAATAAATCGGAACACAGCCCAGCGGTAAAATTTTGGAGTTCTTCATTTATAAGGCCTTCTGTAAGACCTTTTTTATAACATCCAGTACTCATGCTCGCTTGCCTTCTCAGGAAGGTCTTATGGAAGGCTTACATACTCCCTTCTATAATCATAGGCCTACAATAAAACCTGCTCTAATCTGGCCTGCTAAAGAAGGGAACACAGATGGCCTTGGCTAGGACATCGTGTGTAAAAATGTGTCTGAAAAATAATACTTACTACTCTTATTTTACCGCTAGGAATATACATATACAATTTATACTGATATGTATGTTTGTATGTATTATTTAATTTATGAGCAATAAATTATTTTTTGAATTTAGTTATTAGTGAACATGGTATGCGTCACGTATGTTTAACGGATTAAAAGGTATCTTACTTATCCTTTTATATTAAAAAGGCGCTTTTAAAAATATCAAAACAAAACAGAAAACGTATAGACTATAATAAGAATTAAAAACAATTCAAACTTTTTTCATTGACCGATAAATAAATCGCAATTTTTATGGACTAAGTTGAAAACTATGAAGACCTAAAAGATTCTGACGATATCGAGCCCTCATAGCAAAAATGATGTAACCAACAAAAATAAAATTTTACAGGAGAAGGTTTTTTTTAAATATCTTTGCTTCAAGTTTAGGTTTTCGTTTGAAATTGCTTTTGCTCTTATTTCTTAACGGTACTTCCCAGAGATATGAGATTTTTAGAGATGATGCAAACGTTAACAAATTATCGATTTTCATCAAAAAACAAAAATCTTTAATGTTCTTGGTTACATAATTTTTGCTATTAGGGCTCGATATCATCCAAGGCCCAAACTTTAATTAGTACCAAATTACAATAATGTGATAAACGACTGCTAAGTACTATTGGATTGCTGGGCATTACTAAATAATACGATAAATGTAAGCAAGGCCAGTGTGGATGGAATGTAACCAGAAGAAGAATCTTCGCTAAATTCTCTGCTTATCAGGGCAAACTATGGAAATATCTGGACCATCAGTTTCTCAAGTAAGTTTATTAAAACAATTGACTTTGCAAACAATATTACTTAGCAGATCTTTTGAGTATCAGCAAATATTCGGCTGAATTTAAAAAAATATGGCGTAAACGCTTAATTAAATTTCCTTTCGTTGAAAGACAGATTTGCCCGTTGAGGTAGAAAATTGAATACGCTCTTACATTTTTTAAATTATGTTTAACTTACGATGTAATTGAGTTTATAAGGCAGAAAACGTATTGACCGGCAGTTACAAAAAGCATAAAGACATTCTTATAAGCTGACAAACATTAGATTTGTCGGTATATTGGGTGGAGTCTGAATATATTATACATATTTTTTGTTTTCGTTACCCACATATTATACTGTGATGGAGCGAATATAAATTTCGGAATGTCCCAAACTGCATGTCAAAAAGAAATTTTTTTAACTTTCCATAGAACGTTTTGACAAAATTTCGAAAACTGCTCGCTTATGTATCGACCAAAATTGTCCATTACATATGCCGCACAATGGCTAAAAATTTAATTTCATCAGCCAAAAGCCCAATTTTTTGTTATCGCCGATCTCAAAAATGTTAATGCCATTCGATAGCAAACATATTAGAACTTAGGTATTCAATAGTGCTGCTGAAAACAAATATTTTAGGTTATTTTAAAAAAATTTAATTTTTGTATATTTGATCAGAATTAAATTATGATTTCTCGCAAACTACTATCAATAATAGCAGTCTTTCAAGAATGGTTCGTTGTATCAATGTACAATTTAAACCAAATCGTTGCAGTCGTGATCGAGTGACTTTGATCGAATTTTAACTTTTTGAAATCGTCCCATTCGTTATCAAAAAACTTCTACCGAAATTTGAGATTATGTCATTCGATAACGAGTCCTTTACTCAAAAAGTCACGCGATAGGTTGAGAACTTTCGTAAAAACATTTAATTGGTTTTTACAAACAATTTACACACATTTTGACAATTATTATTAGATTTCTTCAACAATAAGAAACAAAATAATAACAAGCAGTTTTGCAATTTTTCGCAAATTTTAGTCATGTTTGCGATAGAAGAGATTTTTAATCAATAGTAGGACTTTGCTATTATGCCGAATATGAATTTTCACAGAATTTTTTCCATTCCTTATTCTTTTATGGACTTTTATGGCCGTTTTCTCATTACACGATTATCTTTTTTCCCAACGAAAAACTGCACATTAATGAAATTTGGTTTTCTCAATGTCTCATTTGCTTCTATTCTGACGCAAAGCTAAGCAGCACTTATCTGCCAATTATTAATTTTCCTTTTATTTGCCGAACAGATAAATTCAATCGACTGACTCCCAACTAAAAACAAGTTTTTTGACGGCATATTGAGAAATCAAAAAACGTTAACGGACAGTTTATCGGTATAATAAATTTATGTTGACATTAAGTAACAGACATATTGTCGATACATTGAGAAAATGGCAATTAATCAATTTTATGGCTTGTTTGAATTTTCGCTGTTTTTGCAAAAATTTTGTTTTGTTAATATTTGCCATTTTATTTTATTAACCGATTTAGCGATTTCAAATAAATTTTAGGGTTTGGTTCCAAGTTTGCGATTATTCACGAATTTTAGCAATTTTCGCGATAGCAGCGATTTTTTTTAGTTAAATCTGAATTTTAGAGGAATATAACCTGTTAGGGTCAAACGGGGTTAAAGAGATTTCAGTACCATCAGAAAGTTGAAAGTGTCCTCTTTAACCCCATACTTACTTTTACAAGTGTTTGGAACTGTCTGTAGCACACTTTTTTCATCTCAGACACTATTAATTTACTTATCGTCCATGTTCTGGAAAACGCTAATCGCTTAAAATTTGCGTTTTCGATTTGAAAACGCCAAACAGGTGTTCTGAAAAACGAAAACGCTAGAAATTTGGCGTTTTCAAACCGCTAGTGTATACTTAAGCGATCTGGTCTATTTTATTAAAACTGCACTTTAAAGAGAAAAGGAAATGGCGCACAATTTCAATTTAATATGTTTTCTATTTATTTAATGAAAATCTTGTAACATTTTTTCACGATTTTAATTAAAAAAATGCAATTAAAAAATTTGCTTTGAGTTTGTCAATTGTGTGATGCAGTAGTTTACTTATGAACATGTAATAAAGCTGTAGGCATTTTAATTTTAAATTTATTTTGCAGAACTAATTTGTAAATTAAATTGTTTGTTTACGTTTTGTTATGATAAAACATATGTTTTCATTGCTCAAAAACAACTTCGAAAAATAGCAAAACGCTAGCAAATCGCCTGGTTTTCAGAACATGCTGAAATGCGTTTTGCGTTTTTGAAATCGTAAGCGATTTGAAAACGCTGCGTTTTCCAGAACATGGACGTATATTTTATTTTAATATATACTGGATCCTTGAGTAATTCTAAGTCAATTTTGCCATGGCCATCTGTCTGTCCGTCAGTCTGTCTACAGAACAGAGACAATTCAGAACAAAATATGGGATATTTGGTGGCCATTGTCCAACAAATAATTTATAATTTTATAATTTACTTTTATTGTTATTTAAGTAAAAAATATATTTTTTGCCGTTATTACTATTTAATTAAAAAAGAAACTAAACACTATAAAATTTACACTTATTTTTTTATTGGAAAATATTCTAGTGGTTCTAGTCGAACCTGTTGTAGAGTTGATAATGTAGAAACATAATCCCGAAATTATCCTTGGTATGCATTTCCTCATAATCATTAGTATCCTTGTCGGACTTTGAGTAAACTAAAAACTAACTTACTGCCAACTAGAAATGAGTCACAGGTGACTAAAAAGCTAGCTCATTTCCCTTGTTAAACTCTATTCAGTTTTTACACGTAGTGTCATCAGAGCGAGTCAGCTAACCACAAGCTAGCTCATTACGAGTTAGCTTGTAGTGCATAAAGTAAGAGGGCACTATGAGTTAGGAATAAATTGACTAAGAACAAGTCAATACTCTCTCCACGCTTCATATTTACATTATTATAAATTAATTACTTATATATATTTTTATTATTTCTTACAATACATATTTATTATATTTTATTATTGAGTATTGTCTATGTACGCCTACCAATTCATTTTTTGCACTTTGATTTTAAAATTTTTTTAATTTTTTGAAATAACTTGACAAATTTTTCTCTGTTAACTGCAAACAAAAAAATATTTCAACAAAAAGAAGTTTCAACTGCATTGTTCATGTTTTTTAATTTTTGTTTATTTCTGTATCAGATTTGAGTTATTTCCGAAGTTAGTTAAAAATGAGTTAGTTAAAAGTCAGCCTTATTTCGAGTTAGCTCATAAAAGTCCGACAGGGATATACATTCAAGGCAAATCCCATAACCTATTTTCCTAGTTCCAACACAATACAATGCATTAGTAGGGGGCATCCCCTGAATACTCATTTTACTATTTCACCAAAATATGTTCTTTCGCTGATAAAACAATATTTTCTCCAGAAATATGTACATAAGTATATACAAATGTTTACATTTTTCGAAAGAAAACGTTATGAAGCAATTTTAATATATTTTACATTTGTGGCTCCCTCCCACACGTCCTATCCAAAAAAAATCTAATTTTTAAATAAAAAATTCTAATAATTTAACACAGCGATTTTTATAAAATAAGAACAGTAATGTTTTCGTTGTGATATCTTTGTCCATGTCAGATTCATGGAATGTCAACATATGAACTTCAAATTCCTGTTTTTACCTAAATATGTGATGTATATTAAAATCAAAATTGTTAAAGCAAAAAAATAAGTCTTATTTGGTTATCTGTGGTTAAAGAATTTGCTGAAAAGGAATTAATTTTCTCAGTTGAAATCTAATCTCTGTGGAATATCCAAATATAAATTTTGTTTAATTTTTTGGGATTGGACTTTAGGTCCCTGTTCATACTAGGAAACATTTGCTGTGAAACATTTAAGTTTATTGGTGAAAGCGTAAAAAGCTTACGGAAAAGTGTAATTTGTTTCATGTACATGCAGCAAAAGCACAGTTTCATTGTGTGGACAAGAAAATTTAAAAGAATTTCTGTAGGAAATGTTTCATAAGGCTGACGGGGACTTGTCGGTTATATATTGATGTAGTTAATATGTGTAATTTTTTATTACAAACAAAATTACAGGATTTAATCTTATATGTCCAGATATATACCAGAGAATGACAACAAGTACCCATAAGAAAAATATACAGAGGTATTTGCCCACGCTTTTCGTTATTGTGTACACATATTCATAACACAAATAATAAGAACAGCTATGGTTGTACGTTGCAAAAAGAATGGTTATTACTTATTCTTATGAACGGCAATATATTCACGCAACCACATTCAGTAGACAAAAATACATGAATATCATGCAGATGTTAATTAATAGCCATGAATGTGTTTTGGTTATCTGCCATACATATAAAATATCCATGTTTAAAAAAATACACAAAAATGGCACTTCTGAGTAAAATTGAAAAAAAAAATTTTAACAAAAATGTGCTTTGATCACTAGGCAGGTATGGGACTATGTACATATGATACATACAATAAATTTGTCCGTAAAATCATCAGCACCTCTGTAAAACTACCCATTAGCTATATATTTTTATAAAAAATAGGACCACAAGGGGTGGGAGGGGCAATTTCTGCACTCCAAAGCTATCTGACAGATTTTAATAAAATTGTAAACATAGATAGATTCATATATATATAGACACTTAAGCTAAAAATAGGATAACGAGGGAGATAGGGGGCAATGTATGTCTCTCCAAAGCTATCCCACAGATCTTAATAAAATTTAAAATATATATAGATCCATATTTATATAGACAAATAAGCTATCTATTTTTTTAAAAAATATGACTACAAGGGAGAAAGGGGGAAATTTGCCTCCCCGAAACTATTTAATAGATTTTAATGAAATTTAAAAAATATAAAATAGTAGCTATGTATTTTTTTTAAACTATGACCACGAGGGGCAAAAAAAAATTGTTAAACAGCAATTGTAACACACATGCACAAAACTATGTGACCTGAAAAGTTGACAAGTCAGATGCAAAAACATGTTGTGTACATGTTTCTTAAGCAAACGCTATAAATATATATGTTTTGAGTGGTTGTTTCACTCTTTCTTATTAGCAGTCTCGTGTCACTTATCTATGCTATGTGCGTGTGACAGAGACAAGTGGCTCTACGATATTTTTATTTTTGCATGTACAAAACACTTTTCGCTGTCAGACACACATAGCAAAAGTAGACGACACGAGATGGAAGATATTGTTTTTTATGCATGCATGTAAGTATTGATTTGTATGTTGTGCTAATAAGAAAAAGTGTAACCGCCACGAAATACATTTAGGGCATTCTTAGACCCCTTTCTGAACCGATTTAAAATTCAAACATTTCTTTTTAATAAGTTGGTAATGAAAATACCCTCGAGCTTCCCTCGTGGTCCTATTTTCTTAAAAATATATATACACAAGCTATTTGTAAGGATCCATCTATGTTTTAAATTTCATTAAGACCTATTAGATAGTTTCGGTAAAGCAGAAATTGCCGCCAACTGCCCCTCGTTGTCCTAATAAAATAACCTACGCCATAGTCAAATCTTAAAAAGCTTTAAAATTATCCTGATCTTTTCATGAAAAACAACACACAAAAATTTTGCCTAGTTCCAAAACTATTGAAATTGCATTTGCCATCTCTGCTCTCCCTCTCACTCTGTATATTTCCGTTATACTTACGGTTATACACATACTTGCAGATAGCTAACAGAAATTTTATTTATATCTGCATGTACATTCAAAAGGAAGAATGAATATAGAAATACACATTCGCAGCGTATACCTATACATATTTAAGTTCAACTTCCTTGCAGGAAATGTCACTAGTGAGTCTGTACTGATTCACTATTGACACAGTCACCAGTACTAGTGACTTTTTATACCCCAGACAATGTTATTTACTATAGACATTTAACATGTGCGTGTCATTGGAAATCTACTACTGACGTTGGTACTACTGACTAGGTAGTTCCTTTGGGAACATATGTAGACATTGGAACCAGAGAATCACTAGTACATTTCAGTAAATGTAGCCTACACTTCTCGTACGAATGCGAAATCATAACAATCTTTTTTTTATTAATTCTTCAACTGTTATAGGAATTTTACTTCTCAGTTGTGATAAAAAATTTTTCGTTTTAAAGCCAACTATAGTGGCAAATGTAGTGTAGTGTTGACACTTTGTTGACAATGTCACCAAAATATTCGACGAAACTGGTGACTTGGAGACACTTGCACCCAGTTTTTCTTCAGGGTTGTTATGGGTAATGGTACGTATGTGTATGGTTTTGATCTCTACTCATACATGCCCATACATGTTTTCTCACTTATATTGAAAGAGTTCTTAAAATGATATTTTTGTCATTCTCTGATATATACACAATCACATTTAACTCTATGAACTGAAACTGTCAGTAGAATATTGAATTGTACCACAGTGCGTATACATGTAAATACATATAAGTTTGTGTTAATTTCACTTTGTACGTATGTGGAATTCAGTTAAACTTAACGTATTTATCGCTTATACGCACAAGCAGCAGTTGTCGTTGTCGTTACTCGTTCTGTTGTAAAATTTATGTTACGCATTACATTCGCTCCTACTCAAATGTTTGTGTGTATGTCATTTGGAAGTGTGTCT
This sequence comes from Pollenia labialis, assembly GCA_949318255.1. Lineage (NCBI taxonomy): Eukaryota > Metazoa > Arthropoda > Insecta > Diptera > Polleniidae > Pollenia > Pollenia labialis. The sequence goes on from OX439143.1 coordinate 83,242,538, forward strand.
GTATTGTGTTGTATGTTTGCTTGTTGACCCATGTCTTACTTTAGGTTGAATTAAATGCTCAGTTTACAGTTTGTGCAACGAACTCGGCTGTATGCGTGTGGATGTTTGATATTTTATAGTGTGTTCTCAAGTTGTGCTATTATGCGGTTATCGCCATCATTGTTTATAGCATTGTAACATGTAGCGCAATAATTAAATCGTACAATTACTTATGTGCCATTTTATAATGTTCACAAACACTCATATTAACTTGCCCACAATACAATAATTGCATAAATAGTTGCATATATTAAACAAACATACATAAATAAATGTATTTATGTGAGTAGGGCGATACATATGCAAATAATATAAGCAGTAAGCATTATTTCGTAAGTCAATGAGTAAAAATTTGTTTATAAGATGGACAGTAACTGCATGTTCACCCTTGAGGAGAGAAATTATTAAAATGTTTAATGGCCCTGTTCATCGATTTCGAACGAACACTTTGTTTGCTTAACTTACATGCCAAGCAAAAACTATATTTTATAATTTGTTTTAATATATTTCTTTTTACAAAATGCAAAGACGCGCCAAGAAAAAAAGACATGCAAGTTTAGTCTTATAAAAAGTTAGGTTAGGTTTAGTGTTTAAAAAATAAATAAAGTTTTTTCGTTACATACACATAAAAAATCAAAATAAAAAATTTAAATAAAACTTCAAGCAAAAAAGTCCGTATGTATGCTTTTGACGCAATGTCAATAATTCATAATACTTGCTAAAAGAATTTAAAAAAAAAACTATAATGAAATATTATGTTTGCAAAGATTAAATTCGTATAATAAGTACCACTTCATCCTTTTGCTGATTTACAATACCATTTGCATTTGTAACTATGTACATATGTATGTGTATTCGCTTGATTACATTGGAAAACACAATTTAATTTTTTTTTTACTTTAAATGCTTCGAAAAACAAAAATAAAATTAAGTAAGAGTATATTTTGCATTTTTAATTTATAATTGCAAACGTTGCATTCTTGTTGTTAAATTGTCAGTTAAAGATTTTCAGACATTAATACGAATACTATAATTTATACATATCGCACACTAAATCATAACGGGTACAAAATCATATGACAAAATTTTTTTATCGTCTTAATATTTGGAATTGTTACGAAATAAGTAGTCGCTTATGTCAAATCAAATTTCTCTCTTATTACTTTGTATTGCTAAATTTTAACGGTTTTTTTTGAAATGAGAGGTAGAAATTTAATAAAAGTAACTAGGAAAGCAAAAAAGAAAAAAAAAACAATAAAAAACGACTATCTGGGGCAAAGCGAAGGAAGTTGAAGAAGCTACACCAAAAAACAGATTGGGCCAATTTCGGGACACTCCGCTGGACGTATCGAATCCTTCTTCAGCCTCTGAGGCGAAGAGAATCAGATCTCCCGAGGAGCTGAATACTGAGAACAAACCCAAGACGAAAAAGAGCTCCCCGCCATCTAATATACTGCTTAAGTCTAGCCATACCTCTCACGAAGAAGACTCTTGTTCGAATTCGGCGAGTAAGGGTGGCAAAGCTAAATCAGCTAAGGCGAGCACGTCGGCCAAATCAACCACGAAGGAAAGGGCACCTAAAAAAGAGCCTCTTCCGACGCGAAAGAGGAAGCTAGACACTGAAACAGGTAAAGAGCCGCAATCTTTCGCTAAAACTGCAAAAAAAGATACCGATACGATCTATGCAGCATATGACGCTGGAAATCCGACAGGCAAAATCCCGGACCAACAGAGTAAATTAAAAGACTTGGTCAAAAATAAAATAGTGGAACATGCAATCGGGTCTAAGAGTAAACAGCCCATAGAGAGCGAAAGCTGCGAATTCAGAAGAGGTGTGATGATTATGAGGCTGGCATCCACCAATGTTCTTGCTTCCCGAAGTATTAAGTGGAAAGCATCACTCCTCCATCCTCCACTCCGCCATCCCAGGCGCCAAGCTGGGACCAGTGAAGAGGAAAGACCTTCCGGTGTTCTCGAAATCCTCTGTTTATATTAAATGATGGGGCAGCAAACTGGCGAACGAGCGAATACTGGAAATGCTATGCAGCCAAAATCCTGAGCTAGGCGTAGAGAATTGGGAGGCCTTTCACAGCAAAGAGGACTCTGATGGTACTTTTGTTGTGAAAGGCATCGACCAGGACATCAAGGCCAGCCTTGCCAAGAATAAAGGTATCGCATATTACGCCTCTAAAGCTGTCTACTTCAAAAATGGGAAGGTGTCCATCGAAGGGACTGTAATGGCCAACCCGGACAGGTGCAATAGAACATCGGAGACTCTGCCTACGGCACCATCAGCTGGCAACTCAAAGGACTCCTTAAAGCGAGGAGGTCATATCAAATTCGCAAGAAGACTGCCAATTGGGTTTTACTCTGATACAGGGTCTCGTCCGAGAACTTGTATCCTATGTCACAACAAATGATACTTTGTTTTCGCAACAACGGATTCAACGGTGCTGATGCAAGTGAATACGTAGCAGCTGTTTACCTACCCTAAGACTCTTTGACACTTCCACCCATGCCGGAATTGATAAAATTAGTTGAGGAGTCGCAAAGAAAAGGTATTGAACTTATAGTAGGTTGTGATGTTAGCTTCCACCATGTTTCTTGGGGTAATACGTACACGAAAGTCTTAATAGCGTTGAATTTAGGGAACAAGTATTAGATATTACCTTTTGCTCTGAGGACCTTACGAACGAGACTCAGGATTGGAGGGTGCCGGGGAAAGACACCTTTTCGTATCACCGGTATATAAGGCTTAAAATTCTATTGAAGCCTATAAAATTTCGGAATAGGTCTAAGACCAACTGGGTAAAATTCGGGGCCATTTTAGGGAACCGATTAGGATTGGGAACATGTCAATGTCGCACACTGGGGATTTCGCGGAAAAAAGTCAAATTGTCAACATAGTCTTCAAGCAATATGCAGTGATATGTTGCAATTTTAGACTAAATGGTACAATCAAATCAAACAGATTTACTCCGATCTGACTGCCAGTTTTTTTTATATCCGTCTCAAACTCAGAACTTGTGTGTTTTACCGAACCAACTTAATTTTAACCTAAGAATTTAAATACGAATATTATTTTACTATGTGAGCTAACGTTTTTCTTTTTTTTCTATTTAAAGTAGTATATTTCAGTATACTAAAATTGAAAAAAAAAATCTGCAGAGACTTAAGTTTTTTTTTTCTTGTATTTTTATGGACATATAACAAAAATCCCATTTTTCTCCAAACATTTGGACCTGGAATTTTTTCTTTACTTTTCCTCAGTTTGAAATCACACCGAATACATTGTCTTATATCTGTTTTAACATTATTAATCAATTTCAAGTGCCACCAGGTGCCACCTCTCAAGTTTTTGCATTACACAGTACAACATTTTTCAGCTGATTGATTCGGGACTCAATTCTGATAAGGCTCTTTTGTTTAACATAACTCGAGAACCACTAGTCGGATTTTGCTGAAAAAAATTTAGAAAAATCAAGAATTACAATTACTTGCATCTGTTTACATAACATTTTGCTACATAAGCAACAGTTTCGCAGTTATAAATAAATGTATGAAGAAAAAAAATATTTTTTGCCCAAAAAATTTAAATTTTTTATTTTTAATTCATAAAAAATCCAAAACAGTAAAAAAAAGTTTCAAGTTTTATTACTTTCACGTAAAGTCGCATAACCTATGAAAAAAATGAGACATAAATCATGAAAATCGATGAACGCGTTTCGCTTTTATTCACAATTAAGTGAAGGTATGCATTTCAAAAATTTGCTCGAGATATGCACAAATTTCTTTGCAAAAACATTTATGACTTTTTTTTTATGATTCTCAGAATTAAAAAAAAAGCAATAAACAAAAGGTTATTTGATTTTTATGATTGCGGTAGCAAAGTAATAAGCGGTAATAAATGTGCGTGGAAAATTGAAAGGAAAAAAGGTAAGTGCACTTTTTTAATTATTTGGGTTTTTTTCGTTGGCTACCTGCATGATTTTTTTACACAAATTGCACCCACATTTATGAGTGGTCATGTTTTAGAACGTTTCGAAAAATTTTAAACGCACACGAAACAGGTATATAGACTCCCTTAAAAGATGCGCGAATTCATAAGTACCTTTCAGTAAAATGTTGAAACTTACGTAGTATTTATGGGTGTTCACTGATCGATTTTTGTCATTCAACAAGTGCTGGCGAACGCGAAATTATTTAATTATAACTGAAACTAAGGACCAAGAGTTTTACGGCAATGGAAAGTTTTTCTATTTCTCATGGGGTTTTATTCTCGAAGCTTCTGGAATTTGACAAAGACAGAACAAAATTAAAACAGTTTTTGCAACAATTGCACGTTGGCTTAAACACTTTTACTATAACTTCAAACAAAGATGGCAGGATTCTAACCGTACGAAGTCGCGATTTGAAAAAAAGAATGTAAATTGGCTTGAAGGCACATTTACAATTAAGTTTACTGAGGCTGAATGTTCTACCAGTTCTGCACTTGGTCGGCCCCGCAAATCGTTTGAGGAGTGCTGTGATCGCGCCAAACGATACAAAAGGGATGAAGTACGTTCTATGTTTCCTCAAGAAGTAATTGATTTTTCTTCTAATATTTTAAAAACCAACCACAAAATTTGTACATTAAAAACTTTGGGGATGTTTACAAAGCTTGAACTTACAAAAGAAAAATACGAGTATCTAATGCATTGGTTACAAAATGAAGGATATAACATACTCGTACCATACAAACAACTCACGAAAGAAAAAACTAACAGTTATCCTCTAGAAATTTCTATCACTGAAAGTTCAGGCAGTGTACCTCTGCAAAATCTGTTGGATCATACTGCTAAAAGAGTCCTAGAGACCAAATCAGTAAAGGAAATAAATAATATTGAAAGCGGAAATCTAACAATGTACTATAAATGGGGATGTGATGGGGCATCTGGTCAAAGCGAATATCAACAGAGGTTTTCAGATGATCAAATTTCTGATTATCATTTATATATGACATCAGTTGTACCACTAAAATTATCATTGAGTGATGACATAAATAAATTAGTATGGAACAACAATAAACCTTCTTCCACACAATATTGTAGAACACTACAGTTTGCGTACGTTAAAGAGACACCTCAAGTTATACGAGAAGAAAAGAGAAGAGTCGATGAGGAGATATCTCAACTAAAAGAATTTGAGTTAACAGTAAATAATCGTAACTTTAAAGTTAAACATGAATTATATTTTACAATGATTGACGGCAAGACAGCACAATCAGTAACAGAGACACCAGCAGCATCTTCTTGTTTTATTTGTGGAGCAACAACATCCAAGATGAATAAAATCGAAGAAGTTCAAGCTATGCCCGTAAATGAACAAGCACTGCAATTTGGTATGTCACCACTTCATGCGCGTATTAAGCTGATGGAGTGTCTTTTGCATGTAGCTTACAATCTTGAATTTAAACGTGGAAGAGTCGACTCAAATACTCGTCCGATAAGAGAAGCCCGAAAATGTTTGATAAAGCGTGAAATTAAAGAGAAAATTGGAATACAGGTTGATACTGTTAAACAAGGCTCTGGTACGACAAATTCAGGAAATACGTCACGAAGATTCTTTGCTAATCCTGCTTTAATTTCCGAAATCACGGGTCTAGATGAAGACATAATCAAGAGGTTTTCAACAATTCTCGAAGCTATAACCATTACCGAGGCACTAGATCCGAAAAAATTTGGTGATTTTTGTCTGGAGACGGCAAAAAAGTTTGTTGCACTGTACGAGTGGTACAATATGCCACCAACACTCCACAAAATTCTGATTCATGGAAAATATATAATTGAAAAGTGTATTTTTCCTGTAGGCTTATTATCCGAAGAGGCTCAGGAAAGTCGTAACAAAGACTATAAAAAATATCGCCTTAGACACTCCAGAAAATGCAGTCGAATTGCCACGAACGAAGATATTATGCACCGAATGATGGTAACATCAGATCCCATGATCTCACACTTGACTCCTTCATTTAGCCAGAAAAAGCATAGTGATATAAGCGACGAAGTTAAGGCTCTTTTAGAATAATAAATTAAAAAGTAGATTTAAAATAAATAATAAATTAAAAATTAAAAAAATCATTTAAATTTTTTGTTAGTTAGGGCTTTTTACATTGTAGGTAACAATATACATTTGTATAGCTTTCTTTATTTTGATTACTTTTGTATATAACTATATAAATAAAACTAAGTTTGTGATGAAATTAAAAATAGATATAAAATAAATAATGAATTAAAAAAATCATTTACATTTTTTTTGTTAGTTAGGGCTTTTTACATTGTAGGTAACGATATATATTTCTCAAACTTTCTTTATTTTGATTACTTTTGTGTATTACTATATAAATAAAACTAAATTTGTAATGAAATCATTATATTTTTTGAAAAATATACTTTTTTCCTCACCTCCATACAAAAATCCCCAGTGTGTGTCGGGATAAGGAGAATATTGACAACAAAGTGGAAGCACTCACAAATGCCTTGGTTGTAACGTTTCAAGGTAGATGTCCCCTACGATCTAGGGAAGAATCTGCGCAAACGATTCAACCGGATAAGGCAAAAAAAGGCCACAGTCTAATGGGAAGAATATCACAAACATTGAAGAATCGTTAGGGGGGCAGGGAGATCATAGCAGAGGGATGGTCATTACGGGTGAAATTATCAAATATGCAATCAGGAGCTTTGCACAACACAAAGCTGCGGGGCCGGGTGGTATTTTCCCGGCACTCCTACAGATGGAGGCGGATACCAAATCAACTCATCTGTTAGTGATATACACCGCGTCCTTGAAATGCGCATATACTACGGTTTTATGGCACCCATCTAGGGTGGTATTTATACCCAAACCTGGAATGCCGAGCTATGCAACACCAATGACTTATCGCCCGATTAGCCTAACGTCTTTTCTACTTAAAACCTTGGAACGGATAGTTGATACCTTGGTTAAAAGTGGCACACCGAACGAAGACCTAAAACATTGGCAATATGCATTTATGAAGAGTAGATCAGTGGAGACCGCATTGAAGCAGTCAGTTCACTGTATACAGAAATCTTTCGGCCAGTTTCGGGTGGACCGGGTGCTCAGTGGCTGGATCACCCACATGTTAAGGAATGGATGGATAAGCTGCGAAATGTAGGATGTGACCATAAAGAAAAGAGTATTTAGCCACTGCTTTGGGTGACCACGATCAGTAGTCTCCGAAGGACATTGGCCAGGGAAGGACTTACACCCGTCTGCTTTGCAGACGATGTCGTAGTACTTATAAGGGGCAAGGGTCTTAACTACTTGTGCAAGGGCAGAGGAGGCCATAGATACGGCCTTCGGCTTGGCTCAGCCAAGGGGGCTTAACGTTAATCAAGCGAAGAGACGGAAAATATGTCTGTTCACAAGAAGGACAAAAATTCCTACCTATACGGAACCTCGTTTCTCAGGCAAGACAATACCAGACTATACTTGGGTGTGATCCTTGATCAGAACCGAAATGGAAACGCCACATAGAGGGGAGAACCAACAGGGCGAGCCGCAGTGTGATTAGACTGAGTCTAACTTTCGCTTTTGTAATCAGGTGGAGCTCGTTGAACAGAACGTGCAATATAAGACTACTTCAGAGAGTCCAGCGTACATGTTGCTTGGGAATAAGTAATGCGATATGTACTACATCAACCAAGGCGCAGGAAGCACAGCTGGATATACCCCCGATTGAAACGCAGGTGAGGTACGTGGCGGCACTCGCGGCCGAACGACTCTTATCTCTTGGCGAGTGATTTATAGGTGACTACAGGGCACGGCATCAGTATATACTGGATACATTGATTGGATATACACGTTCATCGGACTTGCGCGACCGAATACCAGAGACGGAAACTGTGAGACTATGGTCCCTGACAGGGAATCATGGTCGGGTAGAACCTTAGGGCAGATATCTGTAGGATCTGTTGCTACACGGATGTCTCTAAGCTGGGGAATAAAACGGGCATGGGGAAATATATTAAGAACCAGAGACCGATATATTCTTCTGTCTTTCCCATCACAACACAAGCTTCCAGGCGAAAGTCAGGGCCATCACGGAATGTATGAAATGCCGACAGCCAAGGGCAATTATTGCAATATCAGTCAATAGGTTAAAGTCCAGGACCAAAATTTAATAAAATAAATAATTTTAAATTTTGAGTTGTGTATGATTAAGTGTGCGATATGTGCATAAATATGAACGTAATTATTTTTTTATATTAAAAAAAATAGTTGAATTTTTTTATTTTACATTAGATGAGCCCAAAATACAGTTGTTGTAAATATGTTATATATTGAATTGTATATTTTACTGGAGAAAAGCTTTAAAGATTTAAAATGAAAGTAGCAAATTCTTTTGAAATTTTGATATTTATTAAGGCTTGAGTTCATCAAATTAAATTTTCACTAAATTATTTTTACTGAAGGAAGGAATTTTTCAACATGAAATTAATTAAAATCTATTGATAATTTTTTATTCTTGGCTGAGCTGGGGCTCGAACTCGGGTTGAATTTACGTTTCGAGAATAACCAAATCATTATTATCTGAATTCTTTGCAGTTTTACAATCTGAACCTCTGCGGTGCCTGCCAGCCAAAAGTCAAACAACAATATTTAACCAACGGTATTGGTGGTTCAAAATTTGCTGTAATTAATTATCATTTTTCAATCTTTTTACATGTTTCTTCCTTTTCTTCTGTTTTTTCGTAATCTTTTTGTCAAGACTTTGTTTTGAATGCCTGAGTACATTTGATTATTATATTTTTGTCCACTTTTGCCTACATTTTATTTGTACAACTTGAGGTACAAATGTAAACATATGTATATGTAGATCTTGTGCCATAGCTATTTTTAGAATAATTGTGATTTTTAAGTTGTTTAAATGTTAAAAATATTGCGTTTTCATTCTACACGTGATATTTTAATATGAGAAACAATCTATGGACTTATTGTACATATTTATTTTATTCTAAATATTTTGGCTCAAAATTAATTATTTACAATTTGGTATTATACTAACTAAAAAAAACTTAAGCGAAAATTTGCCCAAAAAATAATGAAGAATCTTATTTTAAAATCTTTATTAAATAGTTCTTACGAAAGAGTTTAAAACATACATACATTAACGTAACCATTCGTACTTTTTTAGAAGACAATTTATCTATTTTGACTGGCTGTCATCTATAAAATTCGTGTCCTCTTTTTTCCTAACATGCAATCTTTGCCATCTGTATTTTTAAAAGTATGATTAATATTTGGTTTTATTTTAATAAATTTAATTTAATAAAAATAAATTTTATTTCATTGCGATCACCGGTTTTTTCTTTCAAATCGTATGGAAAATATCTTGCCATGCTTGTTCTGAACTCTCATACACTTGCAGTATGATATTTTAAATAAGTAATGGCCAATTTTCAGGATTGATATTCACCCCTATCGTGAATAATTTTTCCCTCGTAATTTTTCCCCTTTTCACATATTTGCGATCATGAAAGACTCCCATGAAAAATAGGTAATTCAAAGAAGAATTAATAGAATAAAATACAATTGCGATAATTTTAGCTCAATCGGACTTTGCTTTCCCGTGCCTAAAGAACCCCAAAGTTTTAGAAAATGACTGTTTTCCACGAAATAGTTCCATGTTTCTACTTTAGCTGATGATATATGTATATGATGAATGTATATGATATATGTATTAATTTTAAGATTTTTAAGTATGATTTTTTATTTAACAATGAATTCTGACATTTGTAAATATGTATACAGAAATACAACTTTGATAAATTTTTGTTTTTCTTTGTATTATATAATTTTGAAGAAAGTGTGTTAGAATTTAATGTAAAGTCATTAAAATTACCTTTCATTTGATAGTAAATTTAGTGTAATCAATTATGGCATTCATCAGCAGAAACATGGCGCTATTTCGTGAAAAACAGCCATTTTCTAAAACTTTGGGGCTTTTTAGGCACGGGAAAGCAAAGTCCGATTGAGCTTAAACGTTTACAATTGTATTTTAACGATAAATGGAACACTTCTAGATGTGAGCACTTTCAAATTTGGAAAAAAATATTTACCATATTCACTAAAACCACCCTATTGTTCACGTTTCCCTTAGATTTTCTCACCTTTTTTTTGCTAGGGAACGGAACATGTATGTAAGTAGTTCCTCCTGTACATCGAATATTAGGGGCTAGATCCGTTAAAAAGGCACAAACCGATATATTGGTCAACAAAATGGAAAACAAAAGGTCGATTGCCTGCGGATTTGTGAAGCTTTTGAAAGACGCGGTGGCAGAATTTTGAAAAATATTTTACTTAATAAAATTTAAGAAGTGCAAAAAACTAACGTTGTAATCAAACTATCCCTCCAATTCTAAATATTTTGTTTTATTATTTAAACTTTTCTTTAAAATATATACGTGTATATTTTTGAACAAAAATTTCATTGATTTTTAATTTTTACATTCACTGGAACTGATAGCGTGAAAAAATTTTCACATGAGATTCACGATTGCTTTTTTCCCTTCGAGGGGAATGAAAATTTAATGGGAACAAAAATTCCACTTGTTATTCACGATAGGGCTGATTAAAACACATTTATCAGGTATGTTCTGAAAATCACGTGATTTCACGATTTTTTCCTGTGATTCTTTACAGCTTTTACGATTTTTAATAAATATTAGACTTTGCTTTCATGCAGCTGTTAGCAAAAAAGCGAACTTTAATTAATCTAAAAAAAACAAACCTGAAATCACAACAGAAATCACAAAAGCAAATATCATTTGGTAGTGTCGTCGAATTTTCTTAATTTTAAATGATTTGTTGCTAATAAAATAACTTATTGCATAAAAATATAATAAACAAAACATGGAATATTTTATTTAAGAAATTTATTATAACGGTCAACTTACAATAGTCGCAAAAATAACAAAGTGATTTCAAAAAGTTGTTTACGTAGCTGAACGTTTTGAAATCACAAAATAATATGCCCAGAATACCTTTCTTGTGATTTGAAATCACTTTCAAAAAATGTGATTTTCAGAACAGGCCTGTATGTTAAAAATTGTTTTAAATACAAAATTCTCTTAATACACCGATGTGGTACATTAAAATTTAGTTAAGTGGCCTCAAAATTACAACAATACAACAACAACAAGCAACGCAATTACATTCAGCTGTTTTTGGAGGCCTCAAACATAATAAACGAATGTATTCAGGTTTTCAAGACAAAGTCTTGATAGAAATAATACGAAATTTCGAACCACCAGTACTACTGGTTTTGCGATTGATATTTCACTGTTGGCTGGCGGGCACCGCAGTGGTGCAGGGGTTAAAACTCAAAGATTTTTTGAAGATAGAATGTGGTGATTCTTGAAATATGTAAAAATCAACCCGGGTTCAAATCCCAGCTCAGCCAAGAAAAATTATCAATAAATTTTAATAAAAATTCCAAGTTGTAGAAAATTCCTTCCTCAGCGAAAATAATTTAATGAAAATTTAATTTGATTAACTCAAGCCAAATTAAAGAATATCAAGAAATTAAAAATTAACAGTTCAACTAAAATCAAAATTGTTCTTATATTACAATTGTTTAAAAAAAATATTGTTGTGTTTTAAGCAAAATAAAAATTTTAAATATTGTGTTCATTGTCTCGTCATAACTGTACAGTAGAAATCTAAATTATAAGCAGTTGCCCACAGCAGTCATATATATTTCTTGTAATACATTCAAGTTTATATGAAAATTCACTTAATATAGATTTAAATACTATCCTGAAAATTTGGCATAGCTGCAATGAATTTTAAAGTTTCGTTATTTTTTTAAACTAATTTTACATATTTATAAGCAGATGTAAATTTGTATATGATTTATTTTTTAATTTGCCTGTAAAATTTGTAAAAAATGTTGAAGTCAAAATCTTGTCGCCAATTTCAAAATTCCGAAAGCATCACCTGTTGAGCCAATCTGGAACTGTGAATTGGCTCCCACGTTCGTGTGATTTGACACCTTGGCTTTCTTTTTTATGGGATATGCAAATCTCTTGTCTGTGCTGAAAACCAACATTCGATGCAGTATTGACGAAATAAGACCATGTATGGTCGAAAAAGTGGTGCAAAATTGGGCCGGCAGGGTTGTGTTCATAAGGCGCAGTCGCGGAGGCCATATGCCAGAAATTATTTTTAAACACTAATGCCCAATTTTCAGGATAGTATTTAAATCTATATTAAGAGGGTAATTTTGTTGTTCACTTCACCTTGCGTTGAGAAAATTTTCATATAAAATTTTTTTAATTTTTAAAAATTCAAAAAATTGTATATGAAAATTTTCTCAACGCAAGGTGAAGTGAACAACAAAATTACCCCCTAAGTTAATTTTCATAACAAACTTAAATCGTATTTAAAACAAATTGGTTTTTTGAGTTTTATTTGAAAAGTCTTATTTAATTAAGATAAAAGCATGGTAGCACTACTAAATACAAAAAAAAATATAAAAAAGTGTAATTATTTACAAGGTGGTCTGTAAAAACAGCTGACTGCTAATGTTTTGCATGTTGTTGTTGTATTGTTGTGATATTGAGGCCACCTTGCTTAAATATTACAATGGAAACTTAAGTTAAAATTAAGTGTACCACATCGGTGACTTAAGTTTCACTTAAGTTTTTAGTGAAGAAGAGAATTTTGTATTTAAAACGATTTTAAAAATAAATGTGTTTTAATACCAATCCTGAAAATTGGCCATAAGTAGCATGAAATTTGTGAGCCAACATTTTGGTCATTAAAATCTATGGATTTAAAAAAATCACTACCATAGGTGGATAAATTATTTATTATGCGTTAACTGAGATTTGTACAACATATTTTAGTAAACCTATCTGAATCGATCTAACGATGCCCGTCCGTGCGGCAGGCTGAGTGTCTGCTTATGTAAACTTTGTACAGGTCGCATTTTGGGAGATATTTAAAGGAAATTAGGTACATACATACATATACATATTTCTATGGCTACAATTCCTATTGAAAATATTTTATTGGAACCTTAATAAGTTGCCAAATTAATTCTTTTGAGCAGCTAACAATATGATATTAAATATTTTTTTAATATAAAACAAATAAGAAAGTGAAGTCGGTCAAGCCCGACCAAATAATACGACAGTAATGTTTGCTTGTATATCCTATAAAAAAATTATGCTATGAGGTTAATTTTTAAAACGACAGAATTGACTAGGATTGTGCTCGCTAGCGGCATTTTTTCCTACCCTCCTTAAAACTACCAAAATGGAGACTTGCTTTCTTTCTTAGGAGGGCAGTATTGTGGTCTGGGTATAAGAATTTTAATTTTGATGCTGGCGGCATTTTTCGACAGCTGTTTTTTTTAGTATGTTTAAGGGTCGAAAGCTGACACGATCGTCTTTTTTATACCTTCCTTGTCTGAGTAACGTATTAAATTATTTTTTACAATTTTTGTGTTTAAACTTGAACTTTATATTTATTTTTACTTATACTTATACTTAAAACTATATTTATTTTTATCATTTTGCATAATTTTATTAGAAAAATAGTGAAAAGTTGGGAACAAAGTTTTAATTTTTTATCCCTGCTTTTACTCTTGTGCTTTTGTAAAAACAAAACTCTGATAAAGACAAAATCTTTTTGTTTCAAAAAATTGTGAGAGCCAAATTTATTTACTTTGTTTTAGACATTTCCAAGGCCCATTGAAAAGGTCTGCGCAAGAAGCCTGATGATCATTGTCTATGTTCTTTTTAGTTGTCAAAAGTTGTTTACATTTTGCTTACATGTGCATGTATACGTTTGTTTACGTTTATGGTATGCCACACATACACGTTTTTTCCTTTTGCTTTGTATATGTGGTAGTAAATTTTTGACAACTAAAAAGAATCGTTTTTTGTTTTTGTACAAGTAAGCAGACCTGATAGATGGGCCTTGGACATTTCATAACAAATCGTTTTACGTTTGATTTTATTTTGTATTATTAATTTCTTTAATGTAAAAGAAACTTATAGCAGTATCGTTGACATCTTTTGTTGGGCAATCCTTTTATATGGTGTAGACATACATACGTATGTACTCTATGTACATGAGTGCGTATATGCGTGCTTTATATGGGCAGTTCCAGCGAAAAGTCTACTTTTTGAAACTTAACGCCAGAAGTAATTTAAATTGTTTCTCAAAAAATTGTATATGAATAGTTTACTTTTTATATTTTGGAGTAAAGAGCAACTAGCTCTACATTAAGTAACAAAAGGGATAACGGTTGCACAACATGGTCCTAAAATACAACCTTATTTGCATTCAGTCTTCGCTGAAAATACCCAAATGTACCTTTAAACGAGCAAAGATTTTTAAATTTGATAGCTTAAAAAATAAATCTATAAAAGTCCAAAGTTTATACAAAACCTCTTGCTCAATTCGCAGTCTTATTCAGTTTTGTAATGCAAGTCAAAATCCACTTCCGTTTTTTATGCTCACGCCAGCGCATATTTTTGCTTATATCTGCAAATCCTTAGCGTCGATTGCTGTAGCGCTACTTCATTACTTTGTATATGAGTAGGTGAGATGGAAAATTCGTTCGTTTCACTTTATTCGAATTTTGGGAAAATGCTAAAAACATATACCGCCGGATTAAATGGACCAAATTAGTTGAAGTTTTTTGATTTTGAAGTGTTATGCCATTCTTGATTAATAACTCAACATTATAAAAGTTGAAACCAACGTAAATATAAAAAATAATATACTTAATTTTGTAACGAACTGGTTTTGCTACGAATTTCCAAAAGAAACTAGTTTTGCTGCGACCCATATGGGATGGACCTAGTTTTGCAACGCACTTTAGCCCACCGGGAAAATTAATCATTGAACTTTAGTTCACTTTGAAAGTTTAATAAGTTTATTGAAATTTGGCAAACAGTGCTTAAACATTTAACAACAGTTCTGTTGGTGGGAGATAAACTACCACAACTAACATTTTTTTTCAAAATACGTCTTTTATACAGATGGAATCGGAACTTTTCCTCTATCGATGTGGGAATTTCCATAAGTCCTATCTAATGTAGTTTTCGAGATAGAAAAGTTAAAAATAACACCAAGTGCAACTTGTAGAGAATAAGGAGAATGTGCTTGGAGGCAAAGAACATTATAAGTCCGTTCTTGTAAATTGTAAAGTGAGATCTTTCGTTTTTAAAATAGATAAATAAAACACCGCCATTTTGGTTCTATTTTTTATTTAGTCAAACATTTCGAAGAACTTTGTTAACCATTCTTAAGAAAACTAAATATGTTTTTATTTAAACATAAAGATCCGCCTTCAGTTTTTACTTGTAAAATTTTGTATAACAAATTTTAAAGAGAAAAGTAAGGTAAACAATTTGTGCAGACCTTTTGGTGCTGTTGTGTCAAGGGACTGAACAGTATCAATACCAACATGGGAGGTATAGAAAACCAAGTCCAATTAAATAAGTAAACGTTTGTTACCTTATATGAAGTTATTTTATTGAGGATATTATCGACATAAATAAAACATATTAGAGCCATAAAAAATATTCGTGCAAAGCCAATTTTTTAAGTTTACAATTTTGGCGGTCTTTTGTAAAGTTTTCAAAATGTGTCTTGGTGTAGTTTATCTCCCACCTGCTGTGTTAAGAAATATTAATTTTTAAATAAATAAATTGAAATCTTTTTCTTCAGTGTACTCGTCATTGTTTTTTCCATTTCATAATCAATATTATTATTCTTCAAGAATATAAACTTGCTCCAATTTTCTCGAAGTGAGTAGATAAAATTGTTTTCAAATCGTTTTTCGGGCAATTCCCACATTGATAGGAAGTATATCTGGAACAATGTAATGCATTTTTTCCGAGTTCCTTTTCAATGTTTAATCTATTAGCATTCGCTTTGAAGATTGAAATTTAAAATGTAGCTCACTTAGTGCTTTCACCACAAGAGCTACAGCAGATTTCCATTCGTATATAAGAACATCCCTACAAAAATTTATTTCAATATACGATTTATAAATACCAAATATGTCAAAGCGAACAAATTTGCATTTTTAAATACACTTATTCTACTCTATTGAATCAACAATGAACCAGCGAGTTTTGAGTTTTGTTACGCAAAATGCAAAGAGGTAGTTTTGAAAATTTCTGTTGGGTGGAACGAACCAGTTTTGTTACCAACTGCAATTTTGTGTCACATAAAAACATAGAAAAGGATATGTTTCGATACAATCTATATATTTATTCTCATAAAGTGCTTAAATATCTGTCAAAATCGATTGCTATCTTAATTTTTGAATTTTTTGTGTTTTGCAACTCACCTACTCATATATAAAAAGACTTTTTTCAAATTTGACTTCTTCATTTATTTGTTTTGCATTTTGTGGCACAAGTATAACGACACGTCAAAATGGAAATGCCCATATACAATTGCATAGATGTGTATGAGTACATTTCAGTGATGCCGTTTGGTTACATTTGTTACATACTTCGAACCTTTTGAAAGCCTGACGTAGCATGTATAATTTTGCAATATTTGGCAAAATTTTCGTAACTTTTGAAAATGTTAGTTACTTGATTCATTAATAAAGATAAAAACGGCCCGTCTTTAAAAGCAGTTTTGAATTCTTTAACTCAATTACTTTTTACCTATAGGAAATATTATCTAGGAGTTTTAGCTCAAATGGTGCTTTAAGATCTTAAACTAGTACTGGATAAAATTTATATATATTTTATATTTTACATTTTTAAAAACAATTAATTAATTAATTTACGGCCAATATTGGTAATATCACTGAAAAATGGAATAAATTATACTATTTATTTAAGGAATTTTTCAAAATGTAACTTTTGAGGAAAAACGTTATTTTTTTTAAAGAAATGCGTAACTTTTTTATTCTTGCCCTGGCAACACTGGTACATACATATATTTTAAATTTCTTTTAATAAGAGAATTTGTATACGTGTATGAGTAGATAATATATTTGGGTGAGTTTGTAAAAGTCAGTGTGTGATTATTACGTGCAATTTGTAATAATTTCACATGTTCAGCAATTATTGGTTTTACTTAAAAATTGCGATTTAAAAAAGCTTTTAAATTGTTTTATGGTTTACCGATTTCCGTTACATGTAACTTGCTTCAAGTACACATACATGTCTGCATATGTATATACAAACTTAAGTATTTGTAGTTGTGTGTATATTAACAAAAAGATATGCATATTTGCATATGAATATTTTTTGCAAAAATATATATTTATGCATTTTTGCATATGCACAGCATGTTTTTTTAAGGCCGATAGGACAAGAAATTGTAAAAAATAACACAACAAATTTAATTTTCATCAAAAAAATTTACCATTCTAGACGTCCAATTTTGGGCCACTATTCTAACAACATTACCTTGTTAAAAGGTTTAAGTATAAAATGTCTTGCCAACATGCTAAAAATGCAATTTCTTTTTTGGCGACAACAAAACACAAAATTGGATCGCCCTGTTTTTAACAGCTGACAAAGAGTTTGTTCTTCAAAATATAAAAAAAAAATATACATAAATCAAAATAAGTTTAATGATTGATATTAAATGATTAAATCAAAGAACAAATTGAATTACGAAATTCCCATTTCTTTTTTCTCATAAAATATGTAAACAAGAAAATTCCTTTGCCAGATTGCCGATTTAATGACACCAAGTTTTTAAGATTTTTTGATTTGATAATACCAAATCCACTTAAATTTTATATCGTTGACAACGTACCATCAACAATTTAATGCTTTCTTACGTTTTTTACTATAAAATAATAGAAAAAATAACTATTGAAATTTAAAATTTTTACTGTCCTGATTAGAGGGGATTTTTTGATAGCCCCATTTATATAAACAGAAGTTTCCTAATTCATACCTCAAATCGCTTCAAACCTGCTGATGGGATGCCTGATTTTTGTATGAGGTGTTTCCGGTTTGGAGGACTATTTTCTGCTGACAATAAGCGTTTTTTTTAACATGCAAACTAAGCACTCCTCAAGTGCTTTTTTAAGGGCTAACTATATAAAAATATTCAGTTATGTTTTGCTTTTACTTGTTTAAATGCATTTTTTAATCATTTTCGTACACCATAATATATTTTTATTTTATGCGCTTTAAAACCTTTTTCGTTGTCAGCACTTAAATATTAGCTTTTTTGTATATTTTATTCTTTATAATTTACTGCTGCTCTTATTGAAGCGTTTGTTTAGGATCCTTTTCTCTTAAGTGCTTCAATAAAACCCAAATTGTTTTTCCTGGGTCCTTTTTACAGGCATTTTCAACACTGTCGATTTATACCGGGCGTCAAGTGCAATGCCTTATGCCATTAGTAAGGGTAAGTTTTTTAGAATAAAACAAGCAACCCTATTAGAGAGCAAAGCATTTTTGAGAAACGAACACCAAATTGCATTTTTTAAATAAAATGTCACATTTCATGCACCACTGCTGATAAAGGGTATTCTCCCTAATGCTGAATTTATTGAACGGTGAATTTGTTTGAAAATTCCTGCTTCGTAATATTGAGCTTTCCTATTCGCCCTTCCAGAAATATTATTCCCCTAAGAATTCAATACTTTCAGCCTAATTATGTATATTTTATGTATGGGGGATATCATGTCAAGTGACCCAATTTTTAAATCGATGTCATCCGATTTGGATTACACCAAGGTTAGTCCTATTAGATAGTAGCTTTGACACAAATTTTCAAAAAGATCGGTCAAAAAAGATTGATCAAATAGCTATCTTGACAAATTTTTCTAACACCAATATGTAATAAGTTACATGGATAAGAAAGAACACCTGTATGGCCAAAATGTCAAACTTTGACCACCTTTATCACAAACAAATATTTGACCGATCTTGTTACTTTTGTGTCTAAACTACTATCCAATAGGACTAACCTTGGTGCAAATTTCATCCATTGATTTAAAAACTGGGCCACTTGACATGAAATCCCCCATATATGTATCTTCAGAATGAGCTTTGAATTTAATAACTTAAATCTTAAATATTTTCGTATTTGTTATATAAAAGATACTAGCTAGTAAGAAGTATAAGTTTCATTGGAGAAATAAGAAAATAAAAAATTTTAATTTCCCGCTTTCTCGGGAATTCAGAAGGTGTTGAAAAACTCTATTTGTACCACTTCATGACGCTACATTTTTTATTCATTGAATTGATATAGAATTGATAGAAAGAAACAGTAAATGTTGGGAAAAGCAAACTATAAAAAATGTAAACTAACATTTTTTTAATTTTTTCTTTTGTTATAATTTTGTTCATTTACACAGTACAACACATGATTTGTCAACTCAATTCTGTGAACTGTATGTGAAATTAGACCCAAAAAGAAGAATTTCTGCATCATTCGTTTTGTCTTCTTACCTGCGATTTGAAGTTAGTATCGATTTGAAGTTAGTACTATCGTATAGGGGAATTTATCACGTTTAAGGCCCTGTTGTTTGACATAGCTCGACAACCACTAGCCCAATTTAGTTGAAATCGGAAAGATGGATTTCAAACAGTCAAAGGCGCCGTTAACTTTTTTGACCACCACTTCAACGAATTTCCCATTTTTTTAATTCTCAGAATCATGAAAAAGGTGTCAATGTTTTCTCCAAATAATGTTGTGCATATCTCGAGCAAATTTTTGAAATTCATACCTTTACTCAATTGCGAATAAAAGCGAAACGCGTGCATCGATTTTTATGATCTTTGTCTCATTTTGCTCATAGGTTATGTGACTTTGCGAAAAAATAACTAGACTTGAAACTTTTTTCCATTTTGGATTTTTTATGTATTTTTAAAAAAAAAAATTTGAATTTTTAGGCAAAAAATAATTTTTTCCCTTCATACATTCATTTTTAACTTCGAAAGTGTTACTTGTATACTTGTACAATATATGAACAGATTAAGGGAATTGTAATTCTTAATTTTTTAAAATTTATTTCAACTAAATTGGGCTAGTGGTTGTCGAGCTATGTCAAACAACAGGGCCTAAAACGTGATAAATTCCTCTATACGATAGTACTAACTTCAAATCGATACTAACTTCAAATCGCAGGTAAGAAGACAAAACGAATGATGCAGAAATTCTTCTTTTTGGGTCTAATTTCACATACAGTTCACAGAATTGAGTTGGCAATCAATTAACTGAAAAATGTTGTACTGTGTTATTAAATGTTGTCAACTCTTTGTTTGTGAGAAACATAAAAACAAAACAAACAAAAAGCGGCAAATCGGTGAATTTGCCCCTAAACCGCTGATGCAGAAACACTTTTAATATTTCAAGCTTGAAATGTCAATTTTGGATAAAACTATTAATTAATAAATTTTGTTATCGTTTTTGTTATCATTTAAATTTGTTAATTTCCTGACGATGCTAACCAAAGGTTAGCGAAGTATTGAATAAAATAAATATGTATAATTTTTTATAAAAAACGACCTCAAGCTTAAATAATTAAAAGTAGTTATAAAATAAAGGTCAAATAAGAATAAATATCAATTAAACTATTAAATTATTTTACTTTTTACAAATTGTTGACAGTTTGCTATTTACCTTAATAAAGCTAAACTCTTTGCACTTGGTAAATTTTTCTATTACATTATATTTGCAATGCTCACCAAAACTTGAGCAATACATTAAAAATGTAGTGTCACAAGGGCTTTATTTAAGTGATTAAAGTTTTTTTCGAGGTGAGTCAGAAAAGTGAGTTTATTAAGAGCTATACATACTAAGTTTTAGAACAACTTCTTTGGCACGCGAAAATACTTGGACATTTAGGGGAAGGATCCGAGATGATTTAAGTGACCATGAAGTCGGATTAGAATGTCACCAAAGGCAAAATAAAGCCAATGTCATTCCACGAACAAAGATATGCGAAATAGCGCTTTAAATGGCTGCGCTATATAAAAAAAACCAAAAAGGGATGTATTTAGGGGCGTAACAAAAATGTTTTCCTGTTTTAGAAAATTTGTTGGCATATCTTTCATTCTAAGGACTGACCGCTTAATATATGAACATTAAGGTGGGTCGGAAAAAACAGTTCCAGAAGAGTTTCCCAGTAAACTTAAATTACGAACATTAAACATATTAATATAACCGATACGATTGTTGATAGTAAATATACGCGATAGTTTTCGATCACATTTCAAGGGGCGATGTAATAACTATATGAGGAAATAATAAAATAGGCCTAATTTTAAGGTATGAGTAAAAAGTGAGTATTTAAAAAACTGGACTTACAAAGTTTCAAAAAGGGTTTCTTTTCTAAGTATTTATGAAAAATTGGATATTAAAGGGGAAGGATCGGAAATATTACAAATGCTATCTCGAATTTTTAATTAGATTAAAAAAGCGTTAAACTTAAAAACTAAGCCATATACTAGCCATTAATAATACATCATCTGTTAATACTTTTTAATGGTACAAAAATGTATCACCCTGATTTGTATACCTTAATACTTGTAATATTTACTTCTGCAACCAAAGCAACTACAGAGATAATAATCCAAATTTTAAAAGGTCATTGAATTTCTTCTTGAAGTTTTTTTTTAAATTGCTATAAGCCACATAAAATTTAAAACAACCTTCAGGCATATTTGTTTGTAGTTACAATATGCCTTTTAAAATTTACTTCTATAAAATAATCGATATATTTTCCAAAACCACCATGACATTTTGTTTTAGTACGTAATACCTTTCGTAGAATTAATTTGAATAAAATCAACCACATGTGTAAATTATTTAAAGATTTTCTGTACACTCAATCGTTAAGGACACGATTAATTTGTTAATAACCACATTAAATATTTGAAAATATCATTTAATATATTTTAAAATATAAAAACATAAATTTATCATTTCGTAATCTGAATTAAATTAGATTTGGGAAACTTCTACTTACTACTTAAATTTACTAATACAGAAGGCAGATTCAGAAATATTTAAATGATTTATAAAATAAATTTGTATATTTGGCATCATAAATCAACATAAATAAATGTTGTTGTTATTCAACTTGTGTTTTTCATTTTACTTCAAACTTATTTAATATGTTTAGTTACCTAAAACGCAAAAGACCCTTACTAAAAATAATTAAAAATCGACTTTTTCATTGATTCTGATGTATAGCGTCAACACAAATGTCAACAAAATTTGGAATATTTCGACCAAAATTACCGATGTTATTAACGAAAAACGGCCCTATCTGCAAAAGATTATCAGCCGTATTTTTAATGAAAATTTGGCATAAAGTTAGCAAAAAGTTTATTCATAATACACTAACCAAACTCTGATTAAATTCTTGTTAACGAACTGCTAAGCGCTTGCCAACTTGTTAAAAACAGCCGTTTAATGTCACACCATTTTGTTGTTTTTTATAATTAACTGTTTTTTTTTTAATTTACTGTCTTATAAACATACATAGGTGCCTTATTTATTTTAATTGTAAACACTTTTTAAAATTATTATATGGGAATTTAAAAACAGAAAAAAAGAAAAAAATGACAAATTGAGCGATGATGCAAAACGTGTTGCCTTTTTGAGTAGTAAAATGAGGCATCATAAACATTCAGAGTTGATTTATTAAAAGTTGGCAGATGGAGAAAAGTTCGTTATGAATTAACTCTGTGGCAACAAGCTGCTAAGCGTAATCGGTATTCTAGTTAGCAGCTCGTTATACGTAGTGTACAAACTGTGGCTAAATTTTTGTTCTGAATATGATTAACGCTAAAAGACCCAACTAACAGTTTGCATAATGTGTAACAACAGATGACAAATAAATTATAAACTGTTTAATGCAATTTATAAATTATTCATTTTAATAGTGTTTTGCTTCTCCTGTGAAACTTTCCAAATGTTAGATAGAGCTTTTTGCGTTTTAGCTAACGGTTTGTATGTACAAACATACTAGAAAACTATTCTAATAAACAGTAAATATTTTTTTTAAAAAATGTATTCTAAATTATGCATCAACTATGTTGAATAATTTTGCACATATTCCAACTCGCAAATCAAAATTGTGTACGGTATATTAGACAGAGTTGAAATAATTATAAATCTAAGTGCTGGTTCACACGCTTCACGTTTTAGTCTTCAATCTTAAGTATTTTGTTGAAAGAGAGGGAGGAGAAGAAATTTCAATTTCTCCCCGGGAACTCTAGACTAGACGGATAAAATCTAAAGTGTGTAAATCAGCTCTTGTTTGGGATATTGTTAAGTAACAATAAGTATTTGGTTTACTTTGGCATTTAAAAATTCCAACAATTAAATGTTAAGAAAATTTTTGAGTTAAAATAAAATTGTGAATGTGAGTGAATGAGTGTAGAAAATTTATGAGGTCACCCGTTCTATTTGTATGGTGCTGTGTTTAATGTTGTATTTAGCACTTCCAGCCAATTGCGATGCTTTCATTAGTATTGTGTTGCTATCGGTAAGGATATCTGAAATGTAAAATATAAGAGACATACATGAATGTTCATTAAGTAAATTTAAATAGTAAAATAAATGGGATAGACAATTTTGGATGTTCAAAAACAAGGTACATATTGCATCAGGGATGGAAAAGTGCTTTTTGATTTGGCATTTACAACAATAAAAAAGCATGAGCACTATATACGGCTATGCCGAATCTTCTATACCCTTCAACTTTGTGCGATAAGACCAGAAAGTTATAGAAATAACGTCCTTTAAATATAAATTAATCTATTTTGTATCACGCTCACTTCTCCAATCACGCCCACATTATGTCAGATGTTGTGTATTGATGACCAAGATGTTTGAATCTAGTTTGGAAGCTTTCGCTCTTGGCGTTCTTCAGATACACAAAAATCTATAATGTCTTCGTACGGAAGGAACCACTCCCGTCCATATTTTTATTAAGGTTGCGTATTAATAATCCAGCTATGCATCCCAAATTTTCTATTTTGTGCCACGCCTACTTCTTCTCCGTCTCTGTCTATATTTAGTTAGATGTTGTCTATTGATAAGCAAGATTCTTGTACCCGGTTTGGAAAATTTTGCTCTCGCCCTTTCCCAGATATACAGGATTCTCTAATGTCTTTGTATGGGAAGTGATTTACCCTCTTCACCAGTCCCTTCCACATTTTGTCTTATGTTGAGTATTGCTATCCAAGACGCTTAGAAATTTTGACTCCTGCCGTTCTCCAAACATAAATAACAACAACAGGGGATTTTCTGACAAAAATTATAGCCAATCGTGATTTTCTGCTTATATCTCAGTTATTGATGGACCGATCAAGCGGAATTCATAGCTTACTTTAACGCATGTCAGACCATAAATATTGTAGAAATTATAAACGGAATGACAAACTTATATGTATGTCAAATCCAGATAATTCGTACCCCGATAAATCGTAATTCCCAATAATTCGTAATAAGCTGTCGGTCCCTTGAAAAAATCTCGTTAATTCGTAAAATTTCCACACGTTTTGGTCCCATCGCTAATTCGTAATTTTTTTTTCAAATCAAATCTTCTTAACCTCTTATAAATCATAATTGTTTGCTAACTACCACTTATAATTCGTAATAAAAACAACAGAAACATTGAAAGAATGATTTTTTTTGCGCTCAGTTAGCCGGGAGAAACAGTAACCTTACGTTCTTAAACAAAAGTAGTAAATAGTAGATTCAAGAACCTTCTAGTCGATTCTACAACCTTCTGTTCGAAATTTAACTTCTTAAATTAAATCTAAAGTCTACAATACAGTGGAGCAAATAACAATTTGAACTAATACGACATACATAAACTATAATTTACAAGATAACTTATAACTAAAACCATAAACAATTAAATCTAATTTCGTAACAATATATATCCCGTGGTGAAAGCTATCAGCCGTATTCATAACAAAAAGTTAGCCACAGTTTGTACACTACGTACAACGAGCTGCTAACTAGAATGCCGATTATGCCTATCAGCTTGTAAGCACAGAGTTTATTCATAACAAACTTTTGCCAATCTGCTAATTTTTAATAAATCATCTCTGAATTTTAATGATGCCATTATATTTCATTAGGTCTGTCTGCGTACACATATTTTGCATCATTTTGTGCAAAATCTTGCAAAATATTGTCTGCGTACCCCAAATTTCTTGCAGTGAGAGAGCCAAAAAGAGAATTTTTTGACAGTTGGAAGTTAGAGAGCTTGCAAAATGTTGCTGGAGAAATTTTCGATTGCAAGATTTTGCAACTAGTTTGAACAGCTGTTTTTATTTACTGTTTGAATGAAATAATTTACGTGAGCCAAGATAAAGTCTAGCCGAACGCACAAATCGCTTATTTTGTCCGGAAAACTATTTACTTTCAGAATATATACAGTTTATACCGTACAAAAGCCTGTGTTCCATGAAATAAATCAGCAACGCTTTTTACTGACCATTTTGGATGCACCCAAATATCTCGGAAACAGACCGAACGATTTTTTGCACGCATCGCATATTGTGTTCCTAAAAGTGAATTTTTTAATTTGTGTAAACTATTATTTGTATTTTAATTAAAAATATTAGTTATTTTTACTTCCTCTTTTTAAATTCCTAAATTCGACGCTTACTTTTTGTTCTTATTTTGTAAATCACCATAATTTGGGTATTTCGTTTTCCCGGTTTTATAATTCCCAAATTCGACACTATTTCGTCGACGTTTGTAATTTAAATTGTTTACACGCGTACTTTTTGAGATATTTTCAGCCGACAGAGTAAAATTGGTCTTACTCTCCCAAAAAAATTTACTGAGTATTTGCTACTGGAAAAGTACCCAGACAGACCTATTATATTGCTCAAAAATGCAACACGTTTGCAGTTATCACCGCTGGTTTTGTCATTTTCCTCCACATATCGTCGGTTGATAATTTAAATGTCGTATGTAGATTACTTGCGGTTTTGAGTTAAGATCGAGTCCTTAAGTTTTCCGACCTGATCTTTCATTTGGCGTAATCAGTTTTTCGATACCTCATACGGTTTTCGAGATATGGAGTATTGAGTTTGTCGTAAGTGGTATTTGATGAAGCAATTTTCAAACTAAATGTCGTATGTAACTGGCAAACGCCACATACGACAAAGTTCCATATAAAACGAAAAAAAAATTGATTTATTATTAAAATTTCGTATGTGGATTTTTATAAGAGTTTAAACTTTAAACTTAATTTACTCGAAACTATCGGAATCCACATACGACAATTAAATTATCAGCCGGCGATATAACAATTTGAAAAAGTTTTTAAAATTAAAATAAAAAAAGATAGAAAAATAAAATAAAGCATTCATTTTTAATCCAAATTTTGATATTTAATTAGGCTTAATTAAGTTCATCAAATTTAATTTTCATTAAATTATCTTTTTGAAGAAAGGAATTTTACAACATGAAATTAATTAAAATTTACTGATAATTTTTCATTCTTGACTGACCTGAGGCTCGAACCCAGGCTTTTTTACGGACAGGTTACCCTTACATGTTTCAATCGCAACTACTCGATATCTTCAGAGGGATTTGCCGTTTAACACTCGCAGCCATCGACGACTGCTGGCAGTCAATAGTCAAACATCAATCTTTAAACCAAATTGTATTTAAGCTTTGGTAGATCGAAATTTGCTTTTGAATGATTATCTATTTTAATTGAGTTTACATGTTCTTCCTTACTTCTGTTTTTTCATTTTTTTGTCTTTCTTTTTCTTGTTGACCTTTTTCAGCACAACTTGAAGGGCAAATCTAAACATTGAGCTCGTGCCTTAGCTTTAACAGAAATTAGTATTGTGATTCGAGCCTCAGGTCAGTCAAGAATGAAAATTTTTTAATAAATTTTAATTAATTTCATGTTGTAAAATTCCTTTCTTCATAAAAATAATTAAATGAAAATTAAATTTGATGAACTTAAGCCTAATTAAATATCACAATTTGGATTAAAAACCACAGAACAGTTGAACAAAATAACCACAATACTAATTATAAAACATTGATTTAAAAAAACCAACCAAATTGTTTAACATTAAACAGCTGTTTTTCGCAAGTTGGCAAACGTTTGGCAGCTCTTTAAAAAGAGTTAAGCAAATCGTTAGCCACAGTTTGGTAAGTGTGTTATAAATAAACTTTGTGCTAACTTCATGCCAAATTTTCATTATCAATACGGCTGTATATTAATAAACACTTGTTATTCAAACTTAAATATATATAATACGAGTCAATTTCCAACACTGCAATTGAAATTTATCCAAAGGGCGTTCAGAGATTTGAATTTTGTTTTGATGAAATTTAAGTCGTTTTTAGAATTTATTTATGTACATAAAAGTCAAAGCCTGTAAACAAAAGAGTGTAGTTTTTCTAAAGGAGGTCATCTTTGGAATATATAGCTAATGAAGATTAATACTCTGACAGTTTGTGAATTTAAAAATCCTGATTTCCAACCCTGATTGAAATTATAATGAAAGCGTATTTAAGAGTATTTGCATGAATACGCAATTTGTATGAATGTTTTAAGTAGATTACGATTAATGAAGTTCGTCTAATAAAAACAATTGAAAGTTATAATTACCAATGACTAAGTGAACCATTAAAATAGTGTAATTCGAAGTGTTATTCCAAACATTCATATGATGAACAGATCTTTAATAAGTATAATAACATTTTCGAAGAAAAAGAAGCAAATTAATAATCAACCATTATAATATTTAAAAGAAATTATGTACTTACTTGACTCCTTCGATATTTAATAATTCATTTTTGAGATTATCTACTGATAAGCCCTGAGGTACTGCGTCTAAAATTAAATGCATTGATTCTTTGAATAAATTAGTCGTTGTCATTATAACAATTACGGAAAAAAGTAGAGTGCACAAGGGATCAAGAATTGCTGCCTTAGGCTATTAAGGGAAAATAAAAGAAAGATTTGTTTATAAATAACTGATTCAAACCAAAAATTTATTGATTATTCACTTACAAAAATCTTAATTAAGATGGCTGCTATAAAAACACCAAAACTTTGTACCAAATCGCCAATTACATGTATTAGGGCAGCACGTAGATTTATATTTTGCTCATATCTAAAAAAAAAGTTCATACAAGTATCCTAATAGTTTTATAGGGAAAGCGTCCATACAAAAATATTAAAAACAAAATTTTAAATATATTCAAAGCCTAAACCCTTTCCCTCAAAAGTTATTTTTATTTAATAAATGTTTACCAGCTGAGCTATGCCAGCTGAAATTCATTTTACAAACAATCAAGGACAACTACACTCACAATATTCTGTACGTAAAATTAACTGAAATTGTAATATAAAATAAATGAAAGTTCAATTAAAAACCGGTCTACATATTTTTCATTTATTTTTAACAAAAAGTTCATTTAATATTTACTGTCAAAAATTCAACACCATATTCCGTAAAATCAAATAAATATTCAGTTATTTTGTAAAATTTTACTGTCAAAAATTTAACACCATATTCAGTAAAAACAATTAAATATTCAGTTATTTTATTAAATTTTCGTTTACTCCACAAAAGAGCCGAATTTCTAAAAAATACCAGACAGATACCTGTCCGCTTGTTTTTCTTATAAGCGAGAGAGGGAGAATATTTTTATTTACTTACCCAGTTACACACGTTTGTTTTACTTTTGTTGTACTGACCACGTTGTTTACAGAAGAACTCTCAATTATAAGACACCAGCAGCATGACCGATATGGCTTCGCAATTATTTTACTTTTAAAATTTGATGTATTTAACTAAATTATTTTAACAAATAGAAAATGGGAATTGCTTACACAAAACAAGCAATTCATTTTTTATAGATAAGTAAAAATTAATTTTTGGTAGTAAAATTATATAAAATAACTGAATATTTAATTGTTTTTACTGAATATGGTGTTGAATTTTTGACAGTAAAATTTTATAAAATAACTGCATATTTATTTGTTTTTACGGAATATGTAGTTAATTTTTTCACAATTAATTTATAAAAGATAACTGAATATTGATTTGTTTTTACGGAATATGTAGTTAATTTTTTCACAATTAATTTATAAAAGATAACTGAATATTGATTTGTTTTTACGGAATTCGCGGTTGAATTTTTGACAGTAAAAATTAAATGAACTTTTCGTTGCTTTAAATTACATTTTCATTTAATTTTGCATAAAGAAGAATTTAACTCAATCAACGGACAATATTAACTGCAACTGAAAATCCGTATTAATATGCACTTAGTTTTTTGAATAACTGTTAGAATCAGTTAAAAATAAAATTGCTTGGAATTTTAAATGTTTATTTATTTAAAAATGACTGAACGGAATATTTCTTAAATAAACTACAGTCCGTTACTGTAATAATATTTTGAGTGTATTTATAATTAACATTTCATTCAATAAATGTCTATAAATCTGAGCTAAGCCCTCTGTATCTTTTTTAAAATTAACTCTTTTCTCAAATGCAAGGTTTCTTAAAACTTTCCGTATTCAAAACTGATGTGTTTTCAAAATCAGGATGAAGATTAAAATCCCCACAATGGGTTGATAAAGCCGTTCCATTGGCCGAATTATAATTCCTTTTTTTTTTTTTGGTCATGTTTATGTCGCACGGTGGTCCCAATGACTAGTTTAGCCCGAAAAAAGTATTTTTGTCGGATCGTACATATGTGAATTTTTTGTTTGGTTTTGTAATGACAAGACTTCAGCCTACATAACGGTATAAATTTTTTTATTATATCAGCAATATTAATACTGCAGTACTGTTTTAAAGACAAACAATAGATTAGGTTTTTTTTTATAACAGAGTAGACAATATTTTAGTTCGTTTTGGAGATCTTGTCAAATAAAACGAAAGTATATTCCTTATTATTTGGGGGTATTATTTATACAATTGGGGTAAGTATTTTTATAATTCCTAATATGCCGACGATTTTGCATTTCGTTCAGGAAAAAATACGTGAAAACTGAGATGTATTCGTTAATTGTGCAATTTTAATTGCATTATAACTTGTGTTAGAGTTTTAATTGTGAATTTAACCCGATTTAGCAAAATATTGTATATTGTTATCATCTATGATATGTGGCCAGTTAAATGGTAAAAAAATTTCCTGTCGATTTCTGCCTGAAAGCTTTCATATCAAATCATTTAGTTGCGATGTCTATCACCAAAAGAGAATTGTTTAATGTTAGGTTCTTTGAAAAGGTGCAAGAAAAAAAATTTAATGCTGTTATATATTACATTTTTATGAAAATAGGTATAAAAAATGATAAAAATTATATCTTTTTTTCTATTTTTGCAATTTTTATTAATCATTATGCTCTCAGTAAAAATATTTAAAAATACAAATTAACGCAGTCATTATGTCAACTTATTTTGTATGAAAAGTGCCACGCCCCCTCAATCAAATCCGTTCATTTTTGGCGTGAGCTCGCACCGTACTAAGTCACTTATTCGTAGAAATTTTTATCCCTCTAAGGGCTTTTAAACAAGAGTTATGACTTTTTTCGCGCTAAATTCGTCATTGGGACCACTGTGTGTCGTGCTAATTTTATTTCCATTTTTGTCCCAGTTGTTCCTACATATATTTTCCTACATTCGACATATCCGACCTTTGTAATCTATCCTTAGTTTTTGTGAATAATCTCCCAACATTATTATTCACCTTATGTGCCATTCTGTATTTCCCTTTATCATATACATATAATTGAGTTTTTTTATCTTTCCGAAATACAGAATACATAAGGTGAATAATAATGTTGGGAGATTAATCACAAAAACTAAGCTTGACAATTTATTAACACTTAAAAAACCATTATTTTTTTTAAAATATTTTTTTATTAATGTGCACTCAGTTTTTTTTTCCATATAAATTTTACTACACGTTAAGTCACTTGTGTTGTGAAAAAAGCACATAAGAGTTACAAATGTAATAAGAAATTCGGTGGCATATTGACAAAGCATCTTAAGTCGAGATAAGAAAGCAAAAAAGTTTTTAAAAAAATATCGGCGAAAATATAATTTTTATCAAATAATAATATAAACCAAAATTAAAGAAAAATTTCGTTTATAATACAAAACAAAAATGTTTTTTGAATGAAAATTCGTATGATTAACAACTTTTCAAATTTGACTTAAGATGTTTTATCAAAATGTTACAGAATTATTTTCTAACTAAATTTAATGAGCAATAATAACTTAGACCTCTATCCCGTTGTTGTGAAACAGACCAGGGTCTCCGGTGAAAATCGAACCAGCAACCCTCGCACTAATAGACTACCAATAAGCCAACCGAAGCACGAAAAAAAATTTATTTTTATTTTTGGCCTTTCTAAAATCTTTGGAAAAGGTTTCCTGATGAGCTGGCCTAAGCAACCAGTGAAATGCGCATAGAAGCTAGCTTTCCCTCAACAATAAATTTCAGTGTATTTATCAAATATGAAAAACTGGGAATTTAGCACGTCATACGGAAATCGTATTAATAATAAATTTTGTATTCCCGAAAATAACTTTGATATTATTTTATTTTATTTTATTTTATTTTAAACAATAAAAAAGTAAGAGTCCCGTTATTTTATACCCTTCACCACCACTACTGACGAATGAGGGTATTGTACTTAGTTTGTCATTCCCCGTCAAACTTTTTTATTATACATCTTAGACCCCATAAAGTCTAAGTCGATTTGGCCATGTCCATCTGTCTTTCCATCTGTTGAAAACAAGCTCACATTCGAAAAACTCAAATGAAAGGAACAAACTTGGTGTAAAATTGCTTGTAGTTATCCTAAGCAGTTTGGGATCGAAGTCCAGCAAAATCTGTTTAGTAAGATCAGAGCCATGAATCAAAATTTGGACAAATTTGTTTTATTCGACTGGGAATCACGCTGTTTAATTTCTCGAAGAGCGGAATATAATTTACCGTAGGCCCCATATAAACCCTAATCCCGGAAAAAAGTTTAGTAAGCCTAAATCCAATATTAATAATATTATCATAATAAAATTTAGTACATCGCAGTTTTATAGTACAAGAAATCACACCGTAAAAAAAACCGTAAGTTTTCAAATTTTGTGAAGATTGGTCCATATTTTTCTATAAGACCCATGTAAGCTATACTCCCGGAAAACAGTTTATTACGCCTTAAGCCGTAATATAAAGTGCTATCAGAATAAAACTTAATACTTCACAGATGTGTAGCACTAAAACTAATTTAAGCTATTACGAATCATAATATTTTACGCAAGCTAGTTAAAATTTAAATAAAAAGTCCATAATTTAATATTAATCTAAGCCGCAACTAATTTTAACGCTGACGTCTGCTTTTATACAGATGCATTAATAATAAGTAGACTTCATATAGATCCCACTACTGAAAAATTCGAACTGTCGGTGTCTGAAAAAAAATTTTCAGGCTTGTTAGGGGCTTACTCTAAAAAATTTTCAAATTTTTTTTTTTTTAGTTTTGACAAGCAAACATTAAAGATATTTGGTCGCTCCTAATAATAGGTTTTTTTAAACATTTTTTGTGACGTCGTAATTTTGTTTTTTAATAGGGCCAAAAACTAAATTTTTGCAGCTTTTGTCCCCAATTTAGAACAAAGCGATGTCGAAAAAAATTTTTTAAAAAAAATTTAAAAAACCTGGTATTAAGAGCAACAAAAAAATCTTTAATTTGTGCTTATCAAAACTAAAAAAAAAATTTTTTTGAAAATTTTTTAGAGTAAGCCCCTAACAAGACTCAAATTTTTTTTTCAGAGTCACTTTTGAAACTGAAAATCTTGTCCGATCGAAATGAAATTTTTTGTTGTTAATAAGCTAATAAAGCTAACTTATATTAAAAAATAAAAATAAAAAAAAAAATTTTTTGCTTGTATGGAAATTTTTTAAGTAAGTTTTAGACCAAGTGGCAAAAGAATCTTCACATTTTTGTTAAAAATTCTGGAAAACAATTTTCCCATATGTTTCATTGTCACCCTAATGTACATATATATCAACAAAATCTGAACTTAAAATACTATTCTGTATTGTGTTCGTTCATACGGGAGAATTTAAAATAATTTTTCTTGTGCGTTGCAGTTGAACTATTGTGCTTTATTAATAAAAATATCGATTTCACTTGATGATTATACTATAAAAAATAAAAGCCATTTAACTTCTTTATGGAATATTTTCAAAAGTCTGAATGCTGTTAGAAGCAGCCATTAAATTTAAACATAAAAAAACCTCTTGAACTCTAAATAATTCAGTAGCAAGAACGACGGCAACGGCTGAACAAATTCTTTTATGTCTTGTACAAATGACTACATTGAAATAAATGGCCACAGAATAATTTAATTTCAATAAATTCTTACCCATCTTGTTTGTTTTTTAAAAATTTTTCGTTGAGCACCATTTGTGCAGATGACAACTCTATTGATGTTGCTTCGCCGGTGTCAATAGCATGACCAGCACCAGCATCGCCATCGCTATCAGAAGGAAGTAATGACCTCGATGCATTCTCTGGTTGCAAAAGTATACTCTCGTTATTGTGACATCGGAAGGAAGAAGTCGGGGAGTGTGAATGACTATGACCATGATGGGTATTATGATTGTGACTATGAGAGTGACCATGAGAGGTACCAATTCCACCTGCTGGTAGGTCAAGTACTGAGGTGTGTAAAATAAAAATCATACTAAAAAAATAAAAAAAATAATAATAATCAAAAGGTTGATAAAAAGTAAATGAACATGAATTTAAATACATATTTCCCTTAAATAAAAGAACACACTTTTTTTTGTGGAAGTTATATGCAAAAATTAATCTTGTTCTTTTTTGCATGGACACACAACTGAATAAGAAACAAAAAAATGTATGTATATGTTTAAATAACAGCATCAACATCTATAACCACATTATATTTACATAATACACATACTCAAATAAAAACAAACCATTTCACATGCACTCACACTTACACGATATTAATTAAAATTCCAATACCAGATGACCATATCATGGTACTTGCATTCAAATCATAGTCATTCCAATAAATGCGCTCTATCGCCACTAAAACCAAAGTTGCGGTTAGTATCCAAATGCCCAAAATCGATACAATTGCGCCCATGACCTCTGTAAATGAAACAATTTCAATTAAACCGATTCAAAATTTATTTATTCAAATCATTTCGATTACATAACACAGGCACACGCACACGCACACACATTGTCATTATTTCATGAATATATTAAATGCTGCATCCATTTGACGAGCATTAGTAAAATAAGAATTGGAAAAACGTGCAATAAATATGAATGATATGAATAAAATTTAATTTTTTCGCTTAAAAACTTCTAAATTAGTATTTTTTCACATTTAGCGTTTTATCTCTAAGTAACATGTTCGAATAAAAATCTTTAGCTAATAGTGTTTGTTTTCATGTAATTGTGGTTTTATGTTTTTTCGATACACATACATACATATATGCATACATATGTACATTAGGGTGGTTCACTGATGTATGAGAAAAAATAAAAGTTCTCGAATCATATTATAATAGCAATATTTTTTTGTATTACGTTAAAACAAATAAAAATTGCAAAAAAAAAGTTAAAAAAAGTGTCATTTGAAAAAAGTCCATTTTTTAAATTTTAATATTTTATTTACTATTAATTAAAACTAAAAATATTTTGAATTAAACTTAAAAAAAATAAAAATTTGGTTCTTATACAACATAAAACAATAAAATGCTTCTGACACTATTTTCACGAACCTAAAAGTCGTTAAAATACAGTAATATGCTTTTCTGCAATACAATGCTATTGTTGCTATATTAAAAATTTAACAAAACTGAAGGTCAAAGCGCGGGCTCTTACACTAAAAATAAATTAATAATATTTTACAGGGATCTAATTCAGACAAAAATACAACATATTTACGCTATTAGAAGTCGATAATAGAAAAAATATTTTTTTGACCCAGCCTAATGTACATATATGTCAAAAAATGCAATGTTTTGTGGTCATACCAGAGAATTTTGCTGTTTTTTAGAAATTATATAATTGCTAGTGAAGGTAGAAAAAAATCAACAATACAATGTATGACCCAAAATTTGGATCAAACCCAAAAAATCCTACTAGTGCCAATATGTTGTTAGATATAGTGGTATATAATAAAAACAGAGAGCGGCACAAAATATGCGGCATAGGGTTCATTAGTCTTCTGTAGATAATTGGCCTGACACATACGAAATACTGTTTGATAATACAATTGTTGGAATGGTAGATAATTTCATTTCCTTTAATTTTTAAAATAAAATAAGCCGCGGCTACGATCAGTTTCATTTTCGCCTACGTTTTCCAATAAACCTGGTCGTATGGCGCCTATTGTGGCCTACAATGCTACGAGAGTTACTGCTTTGCCAGCATAAACCAATGACCTAACATAGCCCCATAAGAAGTTATTCTGTGGCGTTATATCGCACGAAGGAGGGGAAAGTAAACAGCACCACTTCTAGAAGGTGGCATGTCATAGCGTCCAGTGTCATAGTGTCCATGGACACTGTGACACATTTGAAAATGTCATAATGTCCGTGGGCATTAAGACACTTTGCAAATAAACA
This sequence comes from Pollenia labialis, assembly GCA_949318255.1. Taxonomy (NCBI): domain Eukaryota; kingdom Metazoa; phylum Arthropoda; class Insecta; order Diptera; family Polleniidae; genus Pollenia; species Pollenia labialis. The sequence goes on from OX439143.1 coordinate 83,278,229, forward strand.
TTATGTCATTTTTAAACATAATATAATAAATAGCGGCTTCGCTAACTAAAGCGTCTCTGCGTAGTCGGCCTTCGTTCAGAAACAAGGCAGATTTTAGGAGCTTTGCTTAGCGAAGCAGGTACTTGTTTTATCATAGAGGAGAAAATCCTTGTGCCCGGCCGAAGTCCGGCTACGCCGAGACGCCACCTTCTAAAAATAAAGTTGTCACCAAATTGATTTCGCAATAAATCGATTGTTAATCAATTGCAGTGTATGGCAAGTTGTGCCGTTTTGTTGAACTCAAATGTCGTTGATGTTTAGCTGATTAATTTTTTGAAAGAAAAATTCAGTTAGCATGGCTCGAAAAAGCATGTAAGCCAAAATAAACAGTCAATTTGCTCCATTTATTCAATCAACATGTATCTATTAAATATTTCTTTAACATGGATTTTTAATGAATTATGTACAATTTGTTGTATTACATAATGATTGTACTCAAAAATTAATAAAACTTTCATTTGACAAAGGAGTAGTTCATTGAAATTAACACAATCATGTGTTGTTTCAATGTAAATGTACGTTTAAGTAAATCAAATGTTCGTTTAACTTACGAAACATAAATATAGTCTTATTTACATAAATGCTCGTAAATTTTATAAAATTGTCTTCCGGTGATTTTAACATGAATGGACGTAAATTCTACGAATTGTTCGCTGTACCGAACCCGTACGTTAATATCCGGAATGATAAATGAGAAAACCAATATCGTACGAACGAACTTGTAAAATATATTTTTTTGGACAGTAAATACGAGTTGCCAATTTATATCAAATATCAATAGGTTTGGAAGATTTGGGAATAGTACCAAATGAGTCACGGGGGTACCAGCGTACTTTTTAGCTTTGAATTGTACCATAAAAAGTACAATTGTACCAACTTTATTCACGGTGGTTAATATTTAAAAAGTTTTTGTTCAATTAACGAAACCCATCGTTTGTTAAGCTGGTTTTTAAAACAGTGTAAGTTGACCATTTTTTTTTGGCATTTCCTGTTACAATTCTGTATTTTACTATTTCTTTTAAAAATATTATTTGAACAGATACAAGAGTGTTAAATGAAAAATACTGTCATGTATATTACAAGCACTTTCTCAAATCAAATAAAACTGAAGAAGCGCATTTGTAAGTTAATTTAAATTCAGTTGATAACTGTGTAAAATAAAACTCTTAAATAATTTGTATCCATTTTAGGTAAAAAAGTCCATACAGAAACATTAAAAGTAATTGAAAGGCATTTTTGAAAGAAACAACAAAAGTTCAAGGAGCTGCCAATTTGCACCCAAGACGTACATATTTTGAAGAAAATACAATCCTGTCGTGATAAGTTGTTATGGGTTTTTGACCAGATATGCCTTATCGTTAAAATACGTACGTCTGGTGTGCTATTTTATCATGGCCTTAAATACCATCGACGAATACTATGATGACAACAGTTTGCTCAGAGTTTGAAGGTATGTAATCGGAAGATAATTCTAAGGAAGCTTCTACGTGAATCTTTTCTATGGGCATGATTTTTACCTCGCCAAATCCATGACATTTTTTGCTGATCAGTAGGTTAATATGTAGGTTGTCAGCTCGCGACCACATATAAATCTATTTTTTAAAATTGTAACAAGCAAAGCACGACCCTTTAGTGTTATAAGTATGTTTAGCGTTATAATCGCCAGCAGCCAGGAAACAGGGTCTTAGTGATTTGTAATTATATATTGACTCTCTGATATTGTAAATCTAGGTGGGAGGTACAATGATTGTTGCTCAAAGACATTCTTTATTATGTAGTGTTTGATTCGGGGTTTTATCACCATTAATTTAAAGAGTTTCTTGAGGTCAAATGCGTTTTAAAAAACATCGATTTTTTATAATTGTCATGAATTAAAAAATCAAAGCTTTTTTAATTAAGTTTTGCATACATATTACCATGATGCACAATAGTTACTTAAAAAAGAAAATCTTTATAAAATAAAATATTTTCGGCAGTTATAAGCGCATGGTTGTTATGTTGCCTATAGGAAACAATGGAGCTGAAAGGGTTAAATGGCAAACATGATTGTTTTTACTACTTCTGATTTAATTAAATTAAAGTGTGATAAATACAATTTTTATTTATCTGCAAATGTTCCATTACCAACTTTTAATGTCATTTTTTTACAAAAAAATATTGTTCCACGATTTGTGAATAACGCTATACTAAGCTTGACATGACGTATAAAATATTAAATTGTACATAAAAGCTATCTTTATATAAATCATATCGTCGGTCACAGGTTGACAACTCTTTACTCGCAAAAAATCGAATCGGGGTTTTGATGCCAAAATACTGTGTTTGTCCTTCTGCATGTTAGTACCTTTGCTTTCTTTACACCATCTTACAATAAATATCTCCTACTAATTTTGGTTTTTTTTATTTACTTCTAACACGGTTCAGTTTTTTTTTGTCTCCTGAAAAGTACAAAAACATGTTAAGAGTTGTCAACCTGTGACCGACGATATGCAAACTTAAATATATAATTTAGTAAACATTTTAATATTTTTTTCTCATTAATAAAATATTTCATTAATAAAATAAATTTTGAATACGTACACACTAGGGCGGGTCAAATTGTATGGAACGATTTTTTTTGATGAAGCGTATAGCAAAAACGTAATCTATAGGTGATTCTGAGGAATTTTGCTCAAGAGACCATAGGTCTAAATCGGGTTTGGAGCCCCCCAAAATTTCAAAATAGATATTTTTTCATGTATATATAGAATAATTTAATTAAATTCGTCATAAAATCGGATAGAATTATAGTAGCTTTCTTAATCTGGGCTTGTTTGAATGATATGAATGAACAATGAAGTTACAAAATATCATCGTGCAATGCGCACGCAGTTTGCCAAAATACTTAAAAAAAACTCGGTTATCACAATATTCTATGTATATATGGAAAAATATCTATTTTGAAATTTTGGGGGGCTCCAAACACGACTTGAACTTATGGTCTCTTGAGCAAAATTCCTCAGAATCACCTATAGATTACGTTTTTGCTATACGCTTTATCAAAAAAAAAAAAAATTAACCCGCCCTAGTACACACGTATTTCTGTGTAAGGAAAGTAGGACTTTGGAGAAGAGGAGAACATAATTTTATAATTGGCATTTTGTATAATGTATGCAGTCCACAATTTAGAGTTCCATTCAATAACAGCAAGATCTGCGACAGGGGAAAAAGAATAAAGCCATAGTTGGCTTTGAGCCACAAATATATGTGCCTGATATTATCCTGCAAAAAGACAATCTTGTCACATAATTACACTATTCGTCCTTGTTGATATGGGCATTTCCATTTTGACGTGTCGTGATATTTGAACCACAAAATGTAAAAAAATTTAATGAAGAAGTCAAATTTGTTAAAAACGTTGTTATATTTATGTACATACATACAAATAAATGAAGTAGCACTATATTCAGAAAAAAATTACAGCAATCGACGCTAAGGATTTGCAGATATAAGCAAAAATATGCGCTGGCGTGACGTTAAAAAAACGAAAGTAGATTTTGACCAGCATTACAAAACTGAATAAGACTGCGAGTTACGCAAGACGTTTTGTATAAAACCTTTTTTATTAAACTTTGGACTTATATATATAGATTTATTTTTCAAAATCTTTGCTCGTATAAAGGTACATATGGGCATTTTCAGCGAAAAGTCTTCTTTTTTTAATGTAACGCCAGAATGCAATTAAGTTTGTATTTAAGGGCCATGCTGTTCAAAAGTTATCCCTTTTGTTACTAAATGTAGAGGTAGTTGCGCTTTACACCTAAATATAAAAAAGTAAACTATACATATTAAATTTTTTTGAGAAACAATTGAAATTACTTCTGGCGTTACGTTACAAAAAGTAGACTTTTCGCTGGAACTGCCCATATCTTAATTTTTACCAATATCGAACGTAAAATTAACTGCAATATTTAATCTTAATTCATAATTTTTCAGACGTTCCCTTACTGTTTTTTTTTAATTCTTTTAATTATTTAACAATTAAACTGCTCTTATTATTGTTTAACATTTTTTTAATTTACACTAACATATCACATACATATATTTAGTTACACATCTTTAATTTGAGTGTGAAATTTTTATAACAAAAAAAAAAGACAACATTTTAACAAAACTATAAAACTTCTTCTCAGATAAGGCTTGTCGTCGTTGGAGTAATTATAGTGTCATTTTTTAACTTAAAAACAAAATGAAATAGTAAAAAAATGGGAAAACACTAAATTTTTAAAAACCCACTGTTAAAACACTAAATTTTTAAAAACCCACTGTTAAGGCCCAGTTAGGCGAACGTTGCTGCATCCGTAATGTACCGCACCGTACTGTAAGCATGTTGATGCACTTATAGAACATTTAAAAACGTGTAAAATGTTTTTCCCACACATAAACAAAAAGCAATAGTGTACAAAAAACAGTAAACACAGCGATTGGAATCCAAAATGTTTTAATGGTGACTGCTGTGCAGCAAAAGTACCATGTGATTTAAATGGTATTAAAACAGTATTTTGTGTATGTAATAAACGTTATTAATTTAATATTTTTATTATAGATTTACCATAAACAAATTTGTATTTTAGCGTATACATTTATAGCGTACATTTTTTGTAAATACCATTTAAAGCCTTTTATATGTTACACACTTCCATTTGTTAATTTTTTACATTTTAACATATGTATATTTGTATATACGAAAATATGTTGTACTGTAAGTTCTTATGTCACAATTCCATAGCTATACTGAAAAAAGTACCAACAAAAAAAGAGCAAAAATACCCGCCCATCACTGTTTCTCGTAACAACGGTATGAAATTCTATTTTATACAGAATGGTACGTTGCAACTACGGTACATTGCATTTCGGTAAGCTTTGTAACGAATAGCGAACATCTGATTGATACAGTACAGATACGGCACAGAAACGTTCGCCTAACTGAGCCTCAAAACAAAATATTTACATTTTCTCAAAAAAAAAAAAAAAAAAAAACATTTATTTTGTTTTGTTTCTACTCAAAATGTAGTATTTCGTCCCCTTAATATAACAATAGCTATTATTTTTTTATTGCATATTTAAAATTTTCATCATTGATTTTATGTCTGGTCAAAATTTCGTCAAATTCTACTTCCAAAAAGTGGGTCAAAATGTCGTTGGAAAAAATAGTGTATAATTTCTTGTTCAAAATTTTCCTTCAATAAGTGTGTAAGCTCATATGCGCTATTTTACTTGAAATTGCCACTCCAAAATTGTTAAAAGAATAATAGTGTATACGCATTATACTCGATTTTAGTCTGTAGAAAAAAATACAATTTATGAAAACTTTAACTCATAAAATAGCTTATAATAATATACACTATTGTTTGAGAAATAGTTTCATTCTGACCATCGAAAGCTGCATGATCTCCAAAATTTGTGCAAGAAGAATGTAATTCGTCGTGGCTCGCAGTCATTTTTTTATAACTTACAAGGTGGATGGAAACGAAATTGTTTAGATGAGCAAGATGAAGCAGAGGAAGAGAAAGAAGACGAATGAACTTCTTTTTATTTTTTATTAACGCAATGTATACCTTTATTTGTCATAATTTTTTGTTTTTAATAACCCAAATTGAAAAGCAATGAATATATGCCACTGAATTAACAAAACTATGAATTAATCACTGTTTTATAATGTTACAAATTGATATTGTTGAGGTCAAATATTTTAATAAAAATACCGTAAAATTATTGAATAAAACAGCGTATAACATACAACATAAAATAGTGTATCAGATTCATCATACGAATTCCTTAAAAAATAAAATAGCCTATATGGAGGACTTGCACTTTGAATGACATATGGATGGTCCTAAAGGATGCGTAGAATAAAAAAAATGGTAAATTTAAAGACAAGAAACGGTATTATGTATTCGTCGAAAAATCCAATATAAAGAATTTTTATTTACCGAGATATTGAGGTTTTAATAGACATCCGATTTGACAAAAACTTTAAACACGATTTTCTCAAAACCCCAAAAAAATTATACGCTATTGCTATATTGAGGGGACGATTTGTGTTAAACGTCAAATATTATATTTCGTATTATTCTATTTTCTACCTGTTTTTAGAAAACGTACACAAGTGAGTGAGTGAGATATTATATTTGGGATATTCATATATACATATAACTATATTGTCATAATGTGCTAACATTTTACAATGGTTTAAAAAGATTATTGTTGTTTTTTAAACAAAAAGTGTCTTAAATAAATAGAGCTTTGCTTGCTATGTTTATTGCGCTGTCGTAATTAATCCGAAGAGACCTGCGCTGAACAACAGTCGTATTTTGTCATGTTAATTTTTTAAGACATATGACTTTATGACACCTTGTGAATCCCCCAAATGAAAACAAAAACAAATTTTCGTTTTTTATTGTTGTTTTCAATGTCATTTCTCACTCATTCACTGGTTTACGTTTTCTAAAAACAGGCAGTTTGTTTAATTATGTTGAGTAAATGTTTTTATGTATTAACATTATTTATGAAATTACATCTAATACTTTTACTACGCAATTAATTTAATAAGTTGATTATTTTAAAAAAATTTTGTTAAATTAATTTAAAATGATTTATTGATTATTTTATTTTATTGATGAAAGGTTAAGGGTGTCAACTATGTGATACATTTCGGGCTATTCATTTTCAAAATTTGTCAGAATATCATTGGTAGGGGAGTGAAGAACATTGGAGAGATAACTACATCTAAATCTCATCACATTGTTTCAATTCGAGTTTATGAAGTTTTATTTTCGTGGAATTTAATATAATTTGTCGATTCGAAAGCTACCTACACTTAAATTGTAACAGATCTTAGTTCGAATTGTTAGGGACATGAACCTATCCCAATATCCCTGAGCACGGCCGGAAAATCAGGTAGCAGTCACTTCATTTTGGAACTTTAATGGTTGGTCCGTTACATGTTTCCTACAGACCGGGGAGGGTTCTTATGATTTTCTGTAAATCTTTTTTAAAACTTCTTAATTTTATTCGGAATTTTCTCAATTTCAAAATTTTATTCTCAATTTTAACTGAAACTTTCTTAATTTCAAATGCTCAGTTTCATTTGAAAATTTCTCATTTTCAATCAAAATTAGTGTTGTAATTCCAAATTTATTTGAAAAATGCTTTCGAATACTGGAGTTCACTTGCGTCTCCTTAAAGTGCTACCCCTCTCCTACAAATTGTTATTGCCAACAAGAGTAAAATTGTAAAAAATGTTCTGCAGAAAGTTGTAAGTGAAGGGCTATTGTTGGCTTCATTTGCAACAGAACGCTAAGAACAGCCTTATACGATTATGATGGTTCACAAAACTCACTTGACCTCAAGAAACTTGTTTAAATTTAATGATGATATACTATATGATACCACGAAGCCTAAAGATGGAGCTTGTGTAGGTTTTGCCATTTTGATTAAAGTCCGAATCAAACACTACTTAATGTGTGATTATTTTGAAGATTATCTTCAAGCAACAAACATTTGCGTAGAAGATTTAAATCGAACCTTGTAATTTCATGTTTATATTCGATATCAGAGAGCCAATATTATAAATCACTAGGACCCTGTTTCCTGACTTCTGGCGAATCTAAAGCTAAACATACTTTTTGGGCGTCACACTTAAGGGTCGTATTTTGTTCAATACAATTTTTAAAATAGATTTAAATATGGTTGCGAGTATACAACCAACAAATTGGCCTACTGTTTTGCAAAAATTTCATAAAGAAATGCTTCATGTTGAAGCTTCCTTAAAATTATTTTCCGATCTCACTCCTACAATTGTTACTATAATGAACTCAAATACAGTTTTATCTCCTTGTTGTCACTTAGCGACGTCAGACATGATTGGTTAAAATAAAAAAAATATAGTACACCGAAGAATGTCGTCCTCGACGGGTTGAGGCCTTGTCGCGATAAGGGGGCGCTCATAAGGCGCAAAGACCTTGAGAGCAATGCAGGCGGTAGTGTAGCTACTGGTAGGGACTCCCTTTCCAGTAAGGTCGATGGGGTCACTGGTGCAGATGAATATAGCGAATATCAGAGGCGGAGGAAGAAAACATGGACTGCTTAGCCATGGAGTAGTCGTAATATTGCTAAATGGCAGAGGGAAATTCGCGGAATTTTTTCCAACCAAGGGCAAATTGTAGCAATGGCTGCGAGTAAACTCTTAAGGAATCAATGGCGGCTTTAAAAGTCCCAGCAAGGAGGATTACTTGGAAAACTTTAACCCATTTATGTTGGACGTTAGGTTAACAACCCAGCTCGTAAAAATATATTTTGTTATTACACTTCTACAAGAAAAAAAGTCCAAACCCGAAAACAGATAACGAAACTCGCAACGAAAACGGACTAACGATTTGATATTGGGTACATGAAATGTTAGAACTATGCTGACGGCTGGCGCAATGGAAGAAGTTGCCAAGGCGAATTTACACCAAGTGACTTTGGATTGCTAGGTAAGCAACATCTAATAACTAACTCTAAGTTAAAATGATATAGCCGGGTGTGTTGTAGAATCTGAATCCACTCGAAATTAGATTACTTCAGGATATTTGTTGTTCTGCATTTCACATCCACATATTTTTATTCGTTTTCAATTACAGTAGTAAGGGGTAAGTGAAAGTAAAGCTTTTATTCTGATATGTGATAACTAGGGACAGGATTTTTATGCAGTTAAAATCGAGTTTTATGCGCATAAAACATACACTTAAAATAGAAAAATATGCGCACATTTTTTAATCATAAACAAAACATTAAAGTAACATAAAACCCCTAAAAATTCAGTCTCGTTTACGAAAATAAGGCACACCAAAAAAGCAGATGTAAAAATATAGTAAAACACAAAATGTAAAGTAAAACAATAATGTAAATTAAGTCACTTGTTAGATAGATATGTCAACCTTCATATACAATTAATTAAGAACAACACTCATTTTCGTATACATTCATTTTACACTACGCTGTTTTCGTAAAAATTTAAATTAAATATGCCAGCAGTTTCAATAGTCTCAGATATACTCAGATATAATTTGAAGACTTAAAAATTATTCGAAATTTTATATTTTGTAAATTTGTTTTTTTTTTGGTACTGCATTACCACCACATCCTTGAATTGTTCAAAATTTTCAGCATAATTCACAACTGATTTCAACCACCTCCTAATATGCGACAAAACGCGACGTGCTTTGCAAAATATTTTTTACCCATTTTTTCCCAAAAATGCACCAAAAATATGCAATGTCAGCAATATATGCAAAAATATGCATTTAAAGCATAATATGCAAAAATATGCACTATCAAATCGATGCCATTTTTTTTTTAAATTTCTTGATTCAAAAAGATATTAAGTGTGTGTTGATCTCAGACTGACGACAACAAATATGCATTTGCATAAAAATCCGGGCCTTGGTGATAACATTTTTATCAAAAATAAAAATTTTGTTTTTTAGTTTAAAATGTTCTTTATACAATTCAATCAAAAATATATCGTTACCTCAAACGCAAAAGGCCCTAACTAACCCAACATTTAAAATCGTCTTTTTCATTGATTTTGCTGTAACTTTACCTCATTTTTAACACTTTCTATATAATTTACAAGATTTCGTTTGTCGTGCTTAATTCCCAATTTTTATTCTTGATAAAAACACTGAAATTTATTGTTGATGGGATAAGCTATTCCAATGCGCATTTAACTGGTTGCTTAGGTCAGATCGTCAGGAAACTTCATCCAAAGCTTTTTATTCCCAATTTTTATTCTTTATAAAAACACTGAAATTTTTTGTGATAAAAAACTGAAATTTATTGAATGTTTTTATCAAGAATAAAAATTGGGAATTAAGCACGGCAAACGAAATCTTGTTAGTTAAAAGTTTGTATTCGCAAAAGTTACTTTGATAATAAGCTGGCAAGTGCACGGCTTAAAAAAACGAAACTGGCAACATGCTTTATTTTGCAATAAAGCAGGTTGTTTTTGTTTTTTCTTAACATACTTACAACAACAATAAGTGTTGGAAGAATTCCAACCAATTGTAGTGGGGAATGGAAGAAAAGATAATATATAAATTCCTGGGATTCCTAGTTGGAACACAGGGCCAGTAAAAGATAAGCTCACTGTTTATTGTTGATGCTTTTGTTTTAACTTTGATATTGTTTCAAGTAGAACTGTTGCTAAAAATTCTTATACCCTTAACAGTTTTATTTGTTTAATATCTTTAGCTTTTCTAAAACCTTTGGATGAAGTTTCCTTACAGAGCTGATGTAAAACTATTTTACAAATGGCAATTACAAAATATTATTAGAGTAAAGATATATTGTTTGCATCTTAAGCATACTATGGCTACACGTATAAAAGATTATCATGTTATGGCTATGAAATATCACGAAAGGGTTGTGAGTGATATAATATGTTTTCAAAGTTATCATTATTTAGTTGTTAGAAAAATAATTATTTTTCCGTCAACAATACTCAAATTTATAATTGCGCTAAGCATTTAAATGTTTACGGTAACTATAATATTGCTTGGATTTAAAAAAAAATAACAATTGGCTGTGTTCGACAACAATATATTGTTACCATAAAAAAATAGCAGTTGCCGTAATCATACCCTACTTTTTTTCGCTGCGTTTGTCAATTTCCGCTCATTTAGAAATTTTTGCCATTCCTTATATGTAGTTTTAGGGACTTTTTATTAAGTTTATGGCTTGTTTGAAATATTAAAAATTTTCGCAAATTTTTGATATTTTTGCCAATTTTTTTTTTGTTATTTTGCGAAATTTTTTTTTTTTTTTTAGCGATTATTCATGTGAATCTTTACAGCTTTCACGATTTTTAATATATATTAGGCTTTGCTATCCTGCTGCGGTTAGCAAATTATCGATCTTTTGTTCAGCTTATGTTTTTCGAACAAAACCTTCGATTACGCTTAAACATGTGGATTTGAGAACACCAGTTTATGAATTATGAATTGTAGTCGAAACCTAGAACATACGTGAGTGTTACTTTTTTGTCATTTCTATTTTAATGTTTATCTGTTAGTGAAATTCGAATTCGATTTCAAGATCTATTTTATTTATAAAATTATAAATGCGTGCGTGTGCTGTATACTGTTTGAGATGGTATCGCACTAATGTTTTCCTTGCCAGGTATATATGAACTGACCCAAAAAATCAGGATAGCGGGCTTGTCGTGGTGTTGCTTTTTCTAATTTCTTATGAAAACGTATTGTAAGGACTTATGATCGGTGTAAATACAAACATACAATACAAATTTCTACCTTCTACATTCGAAACTTACCGTTCTCCAGATAACAGGAAACAGACCGACATCTTTAAATCAACGCGCTGAATTTGTTAAGTATAAAAAAACGCAAAGAAGTCTAAAAATAAAAAAAACCCAACTCATACAAGGTATATCCTTGTTACTTTCGGTGATGAGTATAAAAAAACAACGACAACAACATGGGATTTTATGAAAAAAAGTAGGGGCAGTCGTCGCTTTATGCTCAAATGTTTCCCTTTATGGAGCGATCTGGCTGATTTTAAATGGGCAAGAAATGGGAGGTATATGTGGCATAAATTTGTAACAACCCAGGCCATATCCAGGTGTTCGGTATCAGATACATTTGTTCAAAAAACTGTCACGTAGTGTAATTGCACTTTTTTATGATTTTTTTTTATATTTTGTAGTGCTGCCATACTTTTGTTTTTTTAATTAATAAAGACTTCAAAGAAAACTCAAAACATAAATTTGCATCAAGATAGTTTATTTAAAAATTAAATTAATAAAGACTTTAATACTATCCTGAAAATTGCACATGAGTGTGCCATGCGTAAAACCTATGGTTACGACATAAATATGCAGTAAAATATTTAAAAAGGATGGAGAGTTGCACTCAAATCCACTAGCTGCTCGAAAGAAGAAGATTTAATATATAAACAATTAGAAAAAAAGCTATGTAAGTCTAAAACCGCAACGAACAAAGATATTGTAGTAAAATTTAGTCTGCCAAAGTTTCATAAGATTAGAAATCACTTAACCTAATTTTGGTTTAAAATTTATAATAGGCTACGTGTAGAGACCACTCTCGGAAACACCTTAGTACGCCTAAGTCCATAACATATAATGCTATTGAAGTAAAATTTGATCTTTTATATTTTCAGAAACTGCAGAAACATAAAATTTTTCTTTTAAATTCGGTCCCGCTTTGAATGTTAATGTTTTGAATATTTAAATGCACTTCATTTAAGACTTATAGACTTATGTATGTATGTATGTATGTATATGCTTGTGGTAAAAGCTAACTTTCTTTTAAGGTTGTTTGTTTACCTACCATATCGTTTGTATCCAAATGACATTTTTGCATCCGCTGGTTTGCAACCGAACCAAATGGCAGCTAGACTAATAACGAAACTAATACAATCTGATGCTAAATGTGCGGCATCCGTCATAATGGCTAAGCTTCCGGCTATGTAACCACACAGGAATTCAACAACCTGCATGTAAAATAGAATGCAAGTGAAGAAAAAATAAGACAAGTGAAATAAATTGAAAAAGGGGAAAAAATTAACAAACAAAGTAAAAGAAAAATTTCTGCTTCTGTCGAAGAAATACTCTTGGAGTTGGTGTTCTTACAAATCTTTGTGAGAAGTAGTAAATTCTTATTTACACACATAGAAATTGTTCTACTTAAAAGCAGCAACTAAAGTATTGGTATTAGTTGGTGTTGCAATTGTTTGTGTAATGGAACTTTCATAACTGTGAACGTTATAGCTGCAGGAAAATACAGTAGCAGTAAAAGAAGCAATAGCACTTACCATAAATATGCAACACAGAGCAATTGCCCACAGGATTTTTGATTTAGCGCTCTGGGTGGATTTGTAATTGATGTTGGATGCAAACCCTTTTTGTTGGCACAAGCAAACGCATTCATTATCATTGTGATGCTGAAAAAAAAGAAATAAATATAATAAATTGTTAAAGTAATTTTAAAAATAACTATCTATACAAAATAAAATAATCAACCTTAAATAAATATTGATTTTGCAGATAAATAATAATGGCATTAACATAATTCGCTGTATATTCGTTTATGTTCTTATTTGCTTTAATATAAAATTTACATATGTGTGCATTCTCATGCGTAAACTCATCCATATGTATGAGTCCGTGGTATCCTAACGTATTTTTATATCCTACACCGAAGGTTAAAGGGTATATATAAGTTTGACATTCCGTTTGTAATTTCTAAAATATTTATCTTAGTTCAAAAAAAAATGGGCTAAAAAATGGGTAAAAGTTTTTTTTTAAATAAAAGCACATTAAAATTCAATAACAAAACAGAAATAATTCATTTAAAGTTGTTAACGATGAAATTATAAGTTAAGATCAATTTGTTAAATAAGAATAAAAGTAAATTAATATTTTGACAGATATTTAATTTCATCGATAAATTCGATGTCCTTATTGTTCACTTCATAGAAATCACTCGCGCCTATTAGTTTTAAATAATTAGAAGGTAAATCATAACAACGACAACATTTACCCAACACCTTTTGAGTCCAGATCTACAAGAAAAAACAAGTAAGAAATTATAGTAGGCCAACCTCAGTACACCACAGTAGAACCTATGTACCAAATGTTATCAAATAAACACCAAAATTGCGACCTGTTCTTTGGGCACTAGGTTTACATGGACAGCCAGCCAGCCGGACAAACATTGTTTATTCGACTCAGAAAGTTATTCTGACTAAATCGGTATACGTAAACGTGGGCTTAGGACCAACATTTATAGGTGTTACAAAAATCAGTACATACGCATAGTACCCTCTCCACTATTGTGGTATTGTTAAAAATATTTTATTGTTATGGTAAAAATATTTACCAAATTGATAAAATCGAATTAAAGGTTGCGAAATGTAACTTTTTTCTCAAATTACTTTTAACGATGTTTACTTGGCTACTACTTCAGCATAAGACCATGGAAGTGAGTGGAATTTTATAGTCAATTCTGAAATTTTGTTGCCACCTGCATCTCTTTATTGAAATACTTGCAACCAGAAAGATTTTATTAATTTTATAAATTTAATATTGGAATACTGTTCCTTTATTTTGAAAGATGTTTCAAAATCGTCGTTTATAGCGATTTTCAACATTAATAAAAGTTGTGATTTAAATTAAAGTCGTTTTAATTGTTAAAAATCTTTATTTTACTTTTATAAATTTTTACAATAACATAAAAATTATTCTTTTAAAAGAAAAATTAAAAAAAATTTTATGGCTAAACTCATTTTTGAATGGCTAAACAGGGTGAAAAATGGCTAAATCTAGCCACTAAATGGCTAAATTGGAAGCACTGTCTTAGATAGGCCCTGTAATGAGCGAAGTTGATCTGTCTGTCAGTTGAAGTGGGTTTTTCGGAGACCACAAACATGAGGAACCACGACTGCCTGTAATATTACTCTAAAATCCCTTATTGTTGTCGTTTTTTAAAATTTTTTTTTTTTTATATCTCCAGAACGGCTGGAGCCAAAGTAACTAAATTAGGTACAATCATCTTGGTTTTCAATACACAATATCCGATAAAATGTGGGCGGGGTTGGGCAAGTGGGCGTCGCACAAATTGCATTTAGTTATGTCTAAAGAACGGTATTCATATAACTTTCTGTTGTTATCGCACCATGGTGAAGGGTATATAATATTCGGCATAGCCGAGTATAGCGCTCTTACTTGTTTGTATACAATTTTATTTTCGTAATTAACAATAATAATAATTAATTTAAATTTGTTTATGAGTAAAGTACAGTCAATTCTCGATATTTTCAAATTCAACTGTTCAAGATTGAAATAATCGAAAGTTCAAATCAACAATAGTTCAAACTATCAAGACGGAGATAAGCAAAAACTCACATAAACTAGGTAAATTTTTGATAAATGTATTTTACAGGTTAGCAGCCGGTTTTAACAAAAGATTGGCTTTTAAGTCTTAAAAATATATCGATCTTTTTCTTTCATATTTAACAAAAACTAAAAGATGTAACAACAGGTTAAGTTTATCTAAAATCATCTCCAACACTACGCAGAGAAGCCTTAGCTAGCGAAGCCGGTGTTTGTTATACCAGAGAGGAGAAAATCCTTGCGCCCAGCCGAAGGCCGGCTAAGATCCCAAATTTGCTCAGATTTTCGCTTGCAAGAATTTTTGGCATTATACGTTGTGGACATTATGACACTTTGCAAAGTGTCATAACGTCCGTGGATGTTATGTCACTTTTCTGATGGACATTATGACACTTTTAAAAGTGTCATAAAGTCCATGGACACTATCACATGCCACCCCTTAAAACAATTTTTGGTCCAGCTTGCCAAAGAATACCTTTTTGCAACCTAGAAAAACATTTTTAAATAAGCTTTGCGAATATGAGGCAGAATCTATTAGAAATGCTAACTGAATAATGTAAAAATCGGACGTAAAAAGTACTTTCAATGCATCTGCTCATGCCTCTTGAAGTTACAAACGAAAGGGATTTCTATGACTGAAAGCTTTGGCTTAATTGACAGTGCTAAGGAAAATAATACAAGATGTCAGTAAAAAAGATTTTGTTAAAAAGTTTAAAAAACGTTTAAGATCGTAATACGTGTGGTAAATTATTCACTACTCCTGAAAAATCTATATGGTTTGGCATTTCAATTATAAAAAAGCGTTTTAATCGATTTTCTCACAATTTTGTTTTAATGAAAGTGAGACTGATGAATTTATTATTTTAGTGTTCAAATATGCTCCAGTTACATCTTGCGATATTGAAAGAGCACTTTTCATTTATAGAACTGTTTTATGTGATAACAGGAGATTATCAGGGGTGTTCTAGAAATCGAAGACTCAAAACGCAAGAATTTTAAACGTCGTTCTTTAATAAGATTTCCCTGATAAAAAAATTTTATGACAAATATTATAAAAATATTTCTTTATTAAAAAGAATTTTATAACAAAAATTAGATTAAAAGTGTATTAAAAACTACTTCCAAATACTATTGTACTTACAATAAAAACTTAATAAAATAAATGTTTTTTAAATAACATGTTTATTTTTGCCATTTTTTCGTGCCAACTTGCCCTGCTGACGAGCATTGAAACGAAAATTTGAAATATTTTTCTTAGATTTCGGTAGATATCTTCATCACATCACAACGTTATCTGATAGAGTTTAAGATATTTTCCATGTTTGTTGCCAATGCAACAGTTCAGACTAAAGTTTAGATGTTAGTAGGTGTTTATCTATCTTTTTTATCAAACATAATCAGCTCATCAGCTAGTTGTGATTTTAAAAGTTTTGTATCTGTATTTGACTTGATTACACTTTGAGGTAGAAGTTTAGGTACACGCAAAGAAAAAACATGGTTGTGGTAAACATATTCTAAGAGCAACATATTATGATAAGATTCATGATTGTAGTCACCATATTACGATTGTTATTAAATCATATTATGACCAAATATGTTCGTAATATAACATCATAATATTTTTCCCTTAATCATATTGTTATCCTGTTAATCATAAAACGTTAAGAAGTTATAATATTACTGTCATGGTAATCATAATAAGATAAGAAGTAATCATATTGTTGTCATGGCAATCATAATAAGTTTAGAAGTAATCATATTATTGTCATGGTAATCATAGTAAGTTTAGAAGTAATCATATTATTGTCATGGCAATCATAATAAGTTTAGAAGTAATCATATTATTGTCATAGCAATCATAATAAGTTAAGAAGTAATCATATTATGATGCAAAGTGATATGAACTGTTATACACAAATTTTTTACATCATAATCTGATACAACTTTAAACATAATATTTTTATTGGAAAAAAATACTTATGATAAAAAAAAAACATAATATAGTTACTGTAATCTTTTTGTCGTAGGTCGCAATTATTTATAAATTATTTTATGGAGTTTTCATTATTTTTCTCTTAAAATAACACAAAACTTACCAGTAATGGTTAATATTTTGCACCAATATTTCACAAATCTTTCCACCACTTTAAGATTATTAAAATTTTTTAGCAAAGATATTTTATTTTGTGACATTTTTTAATGTTTTTTCTTTATTTTTTTTTAATTTCTTGTTTATTTAAATGGTTATTTTGTTATTTCTTTTTTAATATTTTTCTTTATTTTTTTTAATTTCTTTTTTTTTTAATGGTTATTTTTTTATTATTTAGCCACTCACTAACAAATAATTCGATATGTTTATGTAAAACACGACACAACTGATACAAAATTATTTTACAAATGGCGATACCAAAATATTATTAGAGTAACGATATTTTGATTGCATCTTAAACTTATTATGATAAATGTATATAAAGTTATCATGTTATGGCTATTAAATATCATGTTATGATTGTGAGTAATATAATATGTTTTGAAAGTTATCATAATTTAGTTGTTAGAAAAATAAATATTTTTCGGTCAACAATACTCAAATTTATAATTGCGATAAACATTAATATGTTTACAGTAACTATAATATTGCTGATATTTAATAAAAATAACAATTATTTGTGTACAACAACAATATATTGTTACAATAAACACAGTGTGGTTGCCGTAACCATGCCCAACCATATTTTTTCTCTGCGTGTATGTTCTATACATTTAGGATATCTATTGGGAAACGTGTTTTGAGATCTTCTAAAATAAATTCAATAAGAGGAATGTAACCTACAACTCAGTAGTAATCTTCAACATTTTGAATGTGATTGGAACCTCGATTTGAACGCAGTTAACTTTAACTTTTTCAAAAATCGCTTTAAATAGTTCTTCGGCTTTATTTCTTTTCTCTTCAAGGCACATGTTTAAAGTTTTGATAAGGCTTGATCCTTTTGGAAGATCTATATCGTGCTTTTGTAAAATGATACTAAGCGGCTGTGATACAATAAGTATCACACTTAATATGTTTATTCCGTAAATGAATTCAAAAGTACTAAGCGTGTTCCTTAATATAAGGCTTTTGATGAAGTATCTCTACCTTTCCACTCAGATATATTTTCCAAGGCTTCTACTATATGATGTACACTTGTTGCAAAGTGTAAAATTGAGTCGTGACGGTCCAACCATCTTGTCTCGCATAATGTAGAGAGTTTGGCTCCCAAATACTTTGCTAAAACTGCGTTTCGCTTGGGATGATAAAATTTAAAAAATTTGCCGTTCCTTAACAAAAATTACAACTTGTTGTATTAATGGCACTTTGTTGCTTTTTAAAATTGAGTTGTTTGATTTATGGGAATAGCAAGGCTTTTGTTTTGCATTTGTCCAGAATTTTATAACAGCTCCATTTTCTGCTGACATCAGAGGACACTCATCTGTTCCATTTCCTACACAATTTTTTAGGTCAAGACTAAAATTTGTTAAAGCTTTTAGAACTATTGATGATGGTGCCTTCGCATCAATTGACACATCAACGTCATTATCAATATCCTTTGAAATCTTTTCCAGTGCGTTTACAACAAAGTCAATAAATGCTTTCCTAACAACTTTTTGTTGTATGTTGAAATATCTTTAAGATAAGGAAATCTTGGTTTTCAATACACAATATCCGATAAAATGTGGGCGGGATTGGGCAAGTGGGCGTCGCACAAATTGCATTTAGTTATGTCTAAAGAACGGTATTCATATAACTTTCTGTTGTTATCGCACCATGGTGAAGGGTATATAATATTCGGCATAGCCGAGTATAGCGCTCTTACTTGTTTGTATACAATTTTATTTTCGTAATTAACAATAATAATAATTAATTTAAATTTGTTTATGAGTAAAGTACAGTCAATTCTCGATATTTTCAAATTCAACTGTTCAAGATTGAAATAATCGAAAGTTCAAATCAACAATAGTTCAAACTATCAAGACGGAGATAAGCAAAAACTCACATAAACTAGGTAAATTTTTGATAAATGTATTTTACAGGTTAGCAGCCGGTTTTAACAAAAGATTGGCTTTTAAGTCTTAAAAATATATCGATCTTTTTCTTTCATATTTAACAAAAACTAAAAGATGTAACAACAGGTTAAGTTTATCTAAAATCATCTCCAACACTACGCAGAGAAGCCTTAGCTAGCGAAGCCGGTGTTTGTTATACCAGAGAGGAGAAAATCCTTGCGCCCAGCCGAAGGCCGGCTAAGATCCCAAATTTGCTCAGATTTTCGCTTGCAAGAATTTTTGGCATTATACGTTGTGGACATTATGACACTTTGCAAAGTGTCATAACGTCCGTGGATGTTATGTCACTTTTCTGATGGACATTATGACACTTTTAAAAGTGTCATAAAGTCCATGGACACTATCACATGCCACCCCTTAAAACAATTTTTGGTCCAGCTTGCCAAAGAATACCTTTTTGCAACCTAGAAAAACATTTTTAAATAAGCTTTGCGAATATGAGGCAGAATCTATTAGAAATGCTAACTGAATAATGTAAAAATCGGACGTAAAAAGTACTTTCAATGCATCTGCTCATGCCTCTTGAAGTTACAAACGAAAGGGATTTCTATGACTGAAAGCTTTGGCTTAATTGACAGTGCTAAGGAAAATAATACAAGATGTCAGTAAAAAAGATTTTGTTAAAAAGTTTAAAAAACGTTTAAGATCGTAATACGTGTGGTAAATTATTCACTACTCCTGAAAAATCTATATGGTTTGGCATTTCAATTATAAAAAAGCGTTTTAATCGATTTTCTCACAATTTTGTTTTAATGAAAGTGAGACTGATGAATTTATTATTTTAGTGTTCAAATATGCTCCAGTTACATCTTGCGATATTGAAAGAGCACTTTTCATTTATAGAACTGTTTTATGTGATAACAGGAGATTATCAGGGGTGTTCTAGAAATCGAAGACTCAAAACGCAAGAATTTTAAACGTCGTTCTTTAATAAGATTTCCCTGATAAAAAAATTTTATGACAAATATTATAAAAATATTTCTTTATTAAAAAGAATTTTATAACAAAAATTAGATTAAAAGTGTATTAAAAACTACTTCCAAATACTATTGTACTTACAATAAAAACTTAATAAAATAAATGTTTTTTAAATAACATGTTTATTTTTGCCATTTTTTCGTGCCAACTTGCCCTGCTGACGAGCATTGAAACGAAAATTTGAAATATTTTTCTTAGATTTAGGTAGATATCTTCATCACAGTTTATTAAAGCATCTACAACGTTATCTGACAGATTTAAAGATATTTTCCATGTTTGTGGCCAATGCAACAGTTCAGACTCAAGTTTAGATGTTAGTAGGTGTTTATCTATCTCTTTTATCAAACATAATCAGCTCATCAGCTAGTTGTGATTTTAAAAGTTTTGTATCTGTATTTGACTTGATTACACTTTGAGGTAGAAGTTTAGGTATGTTCTATACATTTAGGATATCTATTGGGAAACGTGGTTTGAGATCTTCTAAAATAAATTCAATAAGAGGAATGTAACCTACAACTCGGTAGTAATCTTCAACATTTTGGATGTGATTGGAACCTCGATTTGAGCGCAGATAACTTTAACTTTTTCAAAAATTTGCTCTAAATAGTTCTTCTGTTTTATTTCTGTTCTCTTTAAGGCACATGCTTTAAGTTTTGATAAGGCTTGATCCTTTTGGAAGATTTATATCGTGCTTTTGTAAAATGATACTAAGCGGCTGTGATAAAATAAGTATCACACTTAATATGTTTATTCCGTAAATGAATTCAAAAGTACTAAGCGTGTTCCTTAATATAAGGCTTTTGATGAAGTATCTCTACCTTTCCACTCAGATATTTTTTCCAAGGCTTCTACTATATGATGTACACTTGTTGCAAAGTGTAAAATTGAGTCGTGACGGCCCAACCATCTTGTCTCGCATAATGTAGAGAGTTTGGCTCCCAAATACTTTGCTAAAACTGCGTTTCGCCTGGGATGATAAAATTTAAAAAATTTGCCGTTTCTTTAACAAATGATACAACTTATTGTATTAATGGCACTTTGTTGCTTTTTAAAATTGAGTTGTTTGATTTATGGGAATAGCAAGGCTTTTGTTTTGCATTTGTCCAGAATTTTATAACAGCTCCATTTTCTGCTGACATCAGAGGACACTCATCTGTTCCATTTCCTACACAATTTTTTAGGTCAAGACTAAAATTTGTTAAAGCTTTTAGAACTATTGATGATAGTGCCTTCGCATCAATTGACACATCAACGTCATTATCAATATCCTTTGAAATCTTTTCAAGTTCGTTTACAACAAAGTCAATAAATGCTTTCCTAACAACTTTTTGTTGTATGTTGAAATATCTTTAAGATAAGGAAATCTGGGTTTTCCCCGACAAATCTGTGTTTTCGTCAAAAATTATCGAATAGAATTTTGATTCATATAACACATGTATACATAAATATTGCATATACTAAGGCTTATTAATAATTCAACCGCACGCATTTTCAAGTCAAACGTTTATTCTTTGGATATAGATGACACCTGCTGGGATTGAATGTAGAATGATAAGTATTTGAATACAGTAAACTAGATGTTTTATTGGAAATATCTTAGAACTAGCTATTAGAATTAGGATTTGGATACTTATTGAAAATTTTG
This sequence comes from Pollenia labialis, assembly GCA_949318255.1. Lineage (NCBI taxonomy): Eukaryota > Metazoa > Arthropoda > Insecta > Diptera > Polleniidae > Pollenia > Pollenia labialis. Next base: position 83,299,948 of record OX439143.1, read on the forward strand.
TTAGATTCAATAAAAATAAACAAAAGTAAACCTTGCTGGGATTTCCTAAAATTTTGTAAATATAAAAAAATATTATTATTGGGAATTCTTGTATTATCGAGATAAACCAAACATATTTTTATAATCCGCGCCTGTTTGTATTAGAGAGTGAGATTTATATTTATATGAGATTTATATGGGGCATATGGTAAACTATAGACCAATCTTCACATATTTTGGAGGAGTGGTTGCTATTAGTATGAAACTATGACACGTTGCAATTGCATGATTCGTTCCGGTTTTAGACGTACTAATGTATTTCCGAGAGTCGGGCTTATATGGGTCATATGGGCAATTGACCGATCTTCACAAAATTTTTTCATTGTGTATTCAAAATTTACTTTGCGCCGCCACGCCCACTTCTCCAATTTGCAGGTGCTGTGTATTGATTACCAAGGTATTTGTACCAAATTCGGAAATTTTATCTTTTGCCATTTTCCAAATATACAGAGGTCTATTTTGTCTTTGTATGGTAGGTGTAGTATACAGCTCCTTCGAGACCATCAGTAAAACAAATACTCTTAAAGTTACAAAATACAGCACATTAAAAGAAAACAACATGAAAGAATGCTATATTCGGCAATGCTGAATCTAATATTACCTGGACCATGGTGCGATAAGAAATCTTTGTATTTTGTGCCACCCCGCCCACTTTTTCCCGCATGAAATTCCTCGCTCTAGTTATAAATGTTGTACCATTTCTTATTTATAACTATTAATTAGAGCTGCAAAATTATTGATAGTCAGCCCAATCGATAGTTTGGATAGTAGGCTTAAATACCATCAACATTTTCGAAATGTTTTTCATGTGCCACTTCTTTGGACAAGGGCTGTCAGATTTCTTGTCAAACGTGGCGATATATAAACCTATTTAGCAGTGATATAGTTTGTTTGGCGAAATGGCGATGTCTAAAAATATGGCGATTTCTTTTTTTTTTTTTGTTTATATGAAAAATTTATGAGTTCGGGTAAGTTTTTTCTTTAAGTTTTTAACAAACTTAAACTTCGCAATACGTATGTAAATGTTTTAGATGATAAGTTAAAATAAAAAAAATAAGTTAAATAAAAAATAAAATAAAAAATATATTCATCTAAAATTTTTTAAAACTCTGATTTTATATAGAATCGAAAACGGATCTGAGTTAGAAGTTAAAAATAATTCATGCAATGAAATTGCTTAGAAATATTGGAAAATGCCCAATATCTCTGCGATGTCTCTTTATATCCAATTAAAATACAACTTTTACGACATTTGTGCTTCACTTGAAATCTTGTATAACGTTACATTATGTTCCTATCAAAATCGAAAATGTTTTTTAACATATTCTGACTTATCAGTGTTGCCAAAACTTGGTGACCAAATATGGCTAAATTTACGGAAAAAATGGGTAGAAATGGGCTAAAAAACGGTTAAAACTTTTTTAAATAAAAGCAAAACCAAAACCGAAATAATTCATTTAAAGTTGTTAACGATGAAATTGTAAGTTAGGATCAATTTGTTAAATATTTTGATAGATATTTAAAAAATTAAATCATCGATAAAAATCGATGTCGTTATTGTTCATCTCATAGGAATCACTCGCGCCTATTAGTTTTAAATAATTTGAAGTTAAATAGTAATCATGACAATATTTACCTAACACCTTTTGAGTCCATATCTAAAAGAAAAAACAAGTAAGAATGTATAGTAGGTCAACCCCGACTACATGTTACCCTACACCACATTAGAACCTATGTGCCAAATTTTATCATATAATCTCCAAAATTGCGAACTGTACTTTGCGCACAAGGTTTACATGGACAGCCAGCCTGTCAGTCAGCCGGACAAACATTGCTAATTCGACTCAAAAAGTGATTCTGAGTCAGTCGGTATACGTAAAGCTGGGCTAAGGACCAATATTTTAAAGTGTTACAAGCATCAACACAAACGCGTAGTACCCTCTCCCATTCATATTTACCAAATTGATAAAATCGAATTAACGGTTGCTAAATGTAACTTATTTCTCAAACTACTTTTAAGGATTTTTACTTGGCTACTTCTTCAGCATTAGACCATGGAGGTGAGTGCAATTTTATAGTCAATTCTGAAATTTCTAAAAAAAATTTGTTGCCGCCTGCATATATTTATTGAAATACTTGCAAACAGAAAGAAACACCGATGTTTGTGTTGATACATGCTTATAAAACCTAATTATTTTTTAATAAAACTTCGATTTGGTAATTTTTGGCGAATTTCTTTTGCCAAATGCTAATGATTAAAATCCCTACAATGGGTTGATAATGCCGTTCCATGGGCCGAATTATAATTCCTATATTTTTGGTCATGTTTATGTCCTGCTTATCAAGTTTGCAGATTTATCCTAGTTGTTCCTACACATAATTTTCTACAGTGTACATAATCATTGTCCCACAATGAATTTTAGAAACTAAATTCGACATATCCGAACTTTGTAATCTATCCTTAGTTTTTGTGAATAATCTCCCAACATTATTATTCAGCTTATGTGCCATTCTGTATTTCCCTTACTATTCTTAAGTTTTGTTTTATAATATTTTGATATGAAAAAGCTCTTTCTACATTGGCAGATGCGTAGGGAACTGATCATATTTCACGAAAAACTCTTAATAGATCTTGAAACATTTATTCGTTTAATTTAGATTTTAATATTTACATGTTCTTCCAAAAATAGCATTAAATGCTTTTATTAACGATATGAAATATGAGTTGCCAAGAAAATTATAAAAAGAAATGATAATTTGGGAAAATTTATAAATTGTTTTAAACTCGATTGCACCAATAATTATACAAATGTATTAACTTTTGCAGTTGTGTCAGGAACTGATGAAGTTTCAAACTGATTTGAAGAAAGTTTCTGGAATGTGTCATAAGTCCGTGTTATGATTATTAGGATTAAAGAAAGATTTATTTAATGCAGGCAGTGGAGGTATTTTTAAAACCAATAGACCCTTTACGATTTTTACTACAATTCAGCGATAGTTCTGAACTTTCTGAAAATGTTTTCCAAACGTATCAATTATATTTACAAGCGCTTTTGGGTGTCAAGTTATTTTATGTTAAAAAAGCCAGGCAACAAAATTGCGCGATTTTCTTGGATATGATAGCACATTTTTCCTGTTGCGCAACATTTTTCAAAATGAAACGACATGTTTCGCTCTCAAATATTTGTATAGCAAAACATGTTGTTTCAATCATGGTTGAAGCGCGATAAAGGAATAGAAGAGCGAAACACGAATATTGCTGTACGTGAACATGGTATTAGAAAATCCATTAATTTAAATATACAAAATACTACGACACTACTGATTCTTTAAATACTTAGAGGAACTAGCCTATGCAGATTACATATGCCTTCTTTCTCCACTCCCTAGAATACTGATGAACTTGTATCACAAACTAAAAGTGTAGCACCCAATTCGTACGTGGGCTTTTACGATTCGTTTTTTCTTACTTCGCTTTTGAAGCAACTTACCAAAATTTAAGGGCCGATGTTGAATGGGAACCACACCTTAACGTCAAGTTTTTTTATTTGACGTTTCTCTTTTTCAGACTAACTCAATTCGAACCATAAAAAGATACACAATCGAGCAACCCGTTAAAGTTATTCAGGCTTATTATGGGAATGGGTGTTCAAATCAAAATGCATATCGTGCACATCGTGATTTTTTCGGTCAATTTAATCGTCCGAATCGTGAAAAATTTGAGCAAACCGGGCCTGTAGAAAATATTGTTGATTATGTAGCTGAAAAGCCGTCTATCTCAACTCGTCGTCGTGCCCAATAATTGCACCTCTCACGCTCGTCGTTGAACATTTTGCATAAAGAATTGCATTTACACGCTTACTACGTGCAATTGACTCAAGAACTAAAGCCTCTTGACCTTTCTAAGCGTCGTCAATGGTCAGAATGGTGGAAAGAAATGGCAACAGTGGCTTATCAATTTTCATGATGAGGCACATTTTCACCTCAGTCGATTCGTCAATAAGCAGAATTGCCGCATTTGGTCGAATGATAATCCAAGAGTGATTGTCGAAAAACCAATGCACCCACAAAGAGTGACTGCTTGGTGCGGTTTATGGGCTGGCGGCATCATCGTGCCGTATTTTTTCAAAAATGAGGCCGATCAGGCAGTCACTGTGAATGGTGTTCGCTATCGTGATATGACGGTACCACTTGCCACACAGCTAACAAAGCAATGACTCTTTTGCTCCACAATTTCAATGGCCGTGTTATCTCACGTGGTGGCGATGCCAATTGGTCGCCAAGATCATGTGACTTGACACCGTTGGACTTCTTTCTTTGCGGTTATTTGAAAGAAAAGGTGTAAGTCGATAAGCCAGCAACAATTCAAGAGCTTAAGGATGAGATAATTTGGCACATTAACGGCATAGAACCTTAATTATGCTTCAGCGTCATCGAAAATTATATATTTTATTTCAGGGATGACTGGGAAAACTTTTTTTGAACAACTTTATTGGCCATATCAGAAAACCACAATCCTCCAAGACGAGAATTGCATTAGACTTGGAACCTCAAGGCAGTACTACTTGTAGAAGGATTGTGAAGAAGAATCTTACATCAATAGGTACAAATAGGTGGCGAATGTAAAACACGTTGATATAATTCTGCGGAAAATTGTTCTTAAAGTAACTTATACTATGACCAGTGAACATAATATTTGGAATGAATTGTGATAGCGGAAAACAAGACATATTACTTAACTGGTCCTAATGTGTTTAAAGTGTAGTAACTCCAAAAGTAGTGGCTGATTCTATATGGTTCTTTTAACCGAAATTTTATGTATTCATTAAGGTTATTTCAATGAACTTGTACAAAAAGGTGTCAATTATCCCCCTTATAGGACAGTGCTAATCTTATCCCACAAGAGAATAGTGCACTAATATCGTGCATAGCAAGCGACCCGAAATCAACGATAATTTGACATCAATTTTAAATGGCCTTAATAAGTTCAGGATTTTACATGGTCTCTAAAAAAGATAGATTTATTTTAAAAACTTTGCTAGCCATATGTTAGTTTAAAGAAGATGAAAGACTTTATTTATCCTCCAAGTCTAAATTTACACGTTTCATCTTTTGATGCTCAACTTCTTTTCAATTCCATTTTAAAGATGCCAATATAATCACACGCAGCAATCGGTTTCAACTTGCTTCGGTTCAAAACAACAACAATTTTATTGAAAGCGAATCAAAGAGAAAAAGAAAAGAAAAATAATTACATGCAGCCATCGTTGTTGTGCATATACAAATAAAAACACAAAGCGTACTGACCGAGTACATGCTTCTCTTCTCTCACCTAAAAACATTAGAGTTGAAAGATGAAACGTGTGAAAGCAGACCAAGGGTCCTTTTCAATTGGATGACAGAAAATTACACCTACTGACTGAAATTTCAGTTTAATTTTTGAATAAAGTGGCAACGCTTATCAGTACAAACCTGTTTTGTATTAGACATTTTTGTTGGTTTTTCTTTAGGATCTTTTGTTTGTTTTGCTTTACTTGATATTGATTTGCCAAATAAGTGATAAAATATCATATGTATATCATAACACTTTCCGGATCTTGTGTACATTACACATTCGTGTTAGAGTGCCCCGGTAGGCTAGCTAGTCTATCAGCCCCGGAGTTGCGGGTTCGATTCCCGCCAGAGACTCTCGTTTCTTTCCTGCAGACAAGCGTACAGCTTCGCGGGGATTAGCTTAGGGAATTAAAAAAAAAAAAAAAAAAACCTTGTGAATTCAATATTTAAAAAACTAAAAAAAAAAAAAAAAAAAAAAAAAAAAAATACGAAAAAGAAGAGGCAGAAACTTGTACACACGAACTTGTATCAGATAATATTTTAAGACACACTGCACTTGTTAAATTAAAATCTTTTCATCGTAACGCTTTCGAATGCATTTGTAGCAGACATTTGAAAGTATTTTTTTAATGTATAATTAGAAATTGGATAAGAAAATAAAAACAAAAATAGAAAAAAAGCTTACTCTATTGTTGTAGGTTTTTTCTTCGTCGCCGTCGTTGTTTGTACTATTACAGTTTTGCTGAAGCAGAGGAACTTCCATCGTATGGTCGTCAGCAGCATCAGCGGAATCCAAAGTTGTCATTAAATTGCTTGAGTTTTTGTTTATGTTTGGGCTAATATACTTTCCGGTTGTTATTGCTCTGTCGTCGCTATTGTTGTAAATATTTTTTTTAATATCGTCAATTATATTGTTGCTGTTGTTGCTGTTATATTAAATGAGATCTTAAACGTGATTATCGGTGTTTGTGACAGTGGCGTAAAAAGAAAAAAGGGAGTAATAAATACGGAATTTCTAAGCTCTTTCTCGATTTGCATTTAACAAAATGTAGATTGCAGTTATTTTCTATATTCTCCTATATTTTATTTTAAAATACACTGAATTCAAATCAAAAGGTCATAAAATATCAATAATGCCTGTATTCAGGGTTGTCAGATATTTTTCAAATTTAATCCCCAAATTATAAATTTGTGTAACAAAAAAAGTATTTTTTTAATTCAAAAAAATCCTCATTAAATACTCTTAAATTTTGTCATAAAATATTTTATTTGTAGGTATTGCATTTCATTTGTTCATTTTGTTTTATTCGACATTTAAATCATGCATTAACTCAATAAATGTTAATTTGAGCAACAAATTCATAAAGTTCACAATCAAATTAAAATTTCTTGAATAAAACAGCTTAAACATTTCTGATGGTATGACTTGAAAATGCCGCAACAAGTTAAATTACTTTTAAAACGAGTATTGATTAGTAAAAATGATTCACGCAATTCGCTTTATCCAAAGTAACGGCTATTGCCCAAAGGATTTTTTCCCTAAGGTAACCGTTTTCGAAATTTTCAAATTCTTAGGCGTTGAGTGGATATTTGTAAAAGACAGTATTTGAGAAACTAATTTCATAATAGCTCTGTTCCACATGCATAACGAAACAGTCCGAACTTGCACAAAGTTACCCAAAAGCGTTCCACATAACAATTTTTGTGCAATAAAGATAGTAATTGAGAGAGTATTTTTTTCATTTCCTGTACAAATTTGCACGAACTTTTTCTTTGGGTAAGTTCGGACAAGAAAAAACAATCAGCTGTTTTTGTTTACATATGAAACTAATAAATAATTCAGGAAATTTACAAGCAAAAGGAAAAGTTAAGTTTTAATTAAAAAACATTTTAAAAAGCAAAATGTAAGGTTTTTGTGAAAAATGAAAGTGGTTAAAACGTTATTGCATACATATTTCCCTTAATCTTTAATATAAAAAAAACAAAATATAAAAAATTACAATGATGCAAATGTTTTAGTTTTATAATGTTATGACTTTTAAGCGTCTTAAATCACTTAAATAGATCTTAATTTGAAAAGTAAGCAGCATTAGTATTTGAAAATGTTCAAAAATGGTTTTTTGCGTTCCAGCAATTTTGGGTAGTTTCGGCAAATTTAGAGAGTAATTTTCATTTTACTCTCATTAGACCGAACTTTCCCGAGATCTTGTGGAACACACCTAATGTTTCTGGCTAAAATGTATCATAATAATCATATAAAAATCGTGCTACTATTGCAATTGCAAAGCGGAAAAATAGATTTTTTTTTCTTCAAAATGTTGAAAAAAGCCATTTTTCGTCACACATACGATATAAAAATGGTTGGCTGAAAGAAAACCCAGCCAGCAAACTTTTCCGACGTTATCTGAATCAGACATTTCTAACAAATGTCTGACTTCATTTATAGAGACATCGTTCAGACTTCTATCAGACATTGAAAATACATATTGCCCGGCCACTTTTTGATCGATTTCGCATGGATATATTTATTAAATAGATGGCTGTGTCGAATCTTTGATACCCTCCGTGTAAACTAGCCTTCAGTAAAGGCTGGCCAGTTATAAGTTTTTATTTCAGATTGTTTTTGTTGCTTAGTAAAACAAAATAGAATAAAATCCGGTGGGGTGCTTTAAAACCATGGGAGATAAGGCCATGATGGCTTTATTGCTCAATTGAATGGGAGATAAAGCCATAATGGCCTTATTGCCCAATCATTGAAAGGGAAGGTCATATTTAAAATCTTACGTAAGGAGAGATATAGCCATATTTTTTTTCGCAAATGAGAGATAAAACCATATTTTTCCAGAATATTGTTACTTTACTTTAGTGTTTCCGAGAAAAGACATTTTTTTATTCTTGTGACGCACGCAGGAAAATTTTATTCAGCGAAGCCACGAGCCGCGCCCTACTGGAGGAGAAAACTCGTAAGCACGGCCGCAGGCCGCCACGCAGAAAAACTTTAGTATGCGAAGCCAGATTTCAATACTTAACTTTAGTAAAAGGGAAAATCATTACCTTTTAATTATAAAATTAAGAAACCTATTAATCAATGTAAAATGCAAAAGTTCTTCAAAACTGAAATGAGAGATAAAGCCATTTTCTAAAATTACTTATGTGAGCTAAGGCCATGATGGCTTTATCTCCCATTCAAATGGACAAAAAAAAATAAAAGACTTTATCTCCCTTTTGAATGAGAGATAAAGCCATCATGGCCTTATCTCCCATGGTATTAAAGCACCCCATCTAACATCCACTGTGTATTGCGAAAAGTCCGATTCAACACAGTATGATTTAGTCGTGTTATACCCCGCAAGACATATGATTTGTATACTATACTAGCATGGTATACTACATGTGTGTCAACCTAAACTACAATTTAACCAAGAAACAAAGTAAGAAAATGTACGTAGTATGCATACCATGATATGTAAACTATATGTTTGTCAGCCGTATAATGTTGCTCGTGACACCATCTTAATAAAACCACATATCGTTCAGTTCAAAATCATCAATTGCAAAAAGTTAGGGCCAAAGCGTTCTCAATTGATGCAAACTGTTCTTTTTAAGACGATTATCACCCCGTGATGTTCGTAAAAAGACCACGTTTGAACACTTTTGTATCAAGTTTTAACTAAGTTTAAGCGTTCCTCGGTTTTAAAACGATCCATATTTTAAATGGCAAACCTTTTACTAAATTAATGACACTTCAGAAGACAGATAATTAACAGCTGACAGCCATGTAAGACCGGCGGTTTTGAAACCACTAAATGGATAGCCCTGTAATAGCAAATACAATTAAGATCGGTTCAAATAAAAAACAAGTAAGAGTGCTATATTCTTTTATACCCTTCACTATTGTGCGAGCAGAATACAGACCAACTAGACAAAAACTAAATAATTTTTATTATTTTTGATATTTGGCCAATTTGTTGTTTAATTGTTGTTTAATTTTTCATATGCCTACATATTTACAACACTACAAACTTCATTATAAATTAAATTTAAAAAGCGAAAACTGGTAAATATTTTTTAAAATCGTTTTTTGAAACTAAAAATTAAAAAAAAATTCTTTTTGAAAACCCAAGTTTCGAACCAGGGGACTCACGGTAATCATAACCTTAACAAACACCCTTGACAACTGAACCATGAAGGAGCGCTGTTTGAATATAATTTAAATTAAATATGGCCCGTTTTACGGTTCACAACTCAACTCAGTTGTGTACAAAATATATAGCCTATTTGCGATGTGCGAAAGAATTCTTTCTTACAAACAATTACATTTAAAACAAAAACAAATTCAAAAAAAAGAATTCTTTCGCACATCGAAAATAGGCAGAAAATGTTAATTATATACAAATAAAAATATTTATGTTTTATGCAAGCCGACTGTAAAACTGTCACATTTATTACCACTTTTTTAATTTTTGTCCACTGTGCATCGTGAAAATAATGATTCGGATTATGATGTTGATTGTGTGGATACCCGGAATTTTTGCGTTTTAATAGATAATGTTCTGCTGAAGAAGGGTTGGTACCCTTTCGATAGAAGAGATCTAAGTTTTTATCAGTGTCCGTATGTATGGCTGCTGAAATTGTACTAGCTTTTGTCGCTCTTGAATCACAGTCATCGGCACCATGGTTGTGGAATTCGGTATTATTTTTCAAAATGTGATACTTTGACATGTTGCGTGAGGGCTGTAGCTGATTTTGCATGCACTTGTAGATAATTGACTTATTGTTTCTAATGTGTGAATTTTATTTTATTTAAAAGTTGTTGTCGTATTAAATTATATTTTTCTCATTATTTTATTATTGAAATATTTACACTTTTGTGTTTGTTTTTATTTTATATTTTTTAATATTTTAATTTCTTTTCATGTTGTTGTTATTTAAAACTTTTTATTCCGGCACTACAATAGTAACTACTGAGGATATTGTGCGTTTGTGATGAACTGTGTATCATAGAAAATTATTAGTTCTAGAACCACCTATTAGTATACCAGTCCATAATTGACCAAAGCTCCCATAAAATTGCGAAGATTCGTTTTATAATAGCTGTTATGTCTTTGCAAAGTTTTGTGCTGGTAGGTCCAGAATCAACAATAAGTCCTATAAATTCTCATATAGCTGTTAATTTCTAGATAATATTTTGATTAACCGGTCAATGATTGTCAATATGTCGCGAACAGAGTACCTTCTCGACATTTTTGTTTCATATACTGTGGGGTGACTATCAAATAGTCAGGCTTGACCGGCTAAACTTATTTGCTTATTTTTTTATGCTATTCATGCATATGTTATTTTGATAAACATTTAATATTTATAATGGTTTTATCTTAATTAATTTTTCTGTTTATACAATAAAAATACGATTAATATTTTAATCGGAATGAATTTTTTATATACCCACACCACCGTAGTGGAGAGGGTAATATGTGTTTGTGCAAATGCGTATAACACATTATAACAATGTTGTTTATAGACCCACTATCAGAATCGATCTTACAATGCATTCCCGTCAGGCTGTATGCCTGATTGCCAGTCTATGTAAATATTGTGCGCAATATATTTTAATTAAAATTGGTACATACGATTTAATTGTCAAGGAGACGACGCCTGTTGAAGACGCCGAATATTGTTCCATTATTTCACATATATATCTCCATTTTGTATTTTGATTAATTTTAGCCAAAAAAAAAAAAAAAATTAGCAACCCTAATCACCTTACGAGATTTTGTCGAAATCGGCTCATATTTTCCATTGCTCCCATACAAAAACCACTCTCCAAAATAGCTTCTAATGCCATAACATCCTTATAACTATTGTTATTAATATACAATGCGCGGTAAAAATGGGTACAGTCTCGAAAATTTGTCTGTAAATACTGTCTTGTAGGTTATTGAATAGTCGGGCTTGACCGACTATACTTTCTTTCTTGTTTTTATTGTTTTCAATACATAGACAGATGATAGCATATTTTAGTTTATATACCGAATTAAGTTAAGAGTACATACAACTTTATATTAATTTCACACACAACATTTCAAAATTTTGGAACTAATAAAATCGTAAAAATCGTAAAAGTAATCTACCGACCAAAAAATATATATAAGCATGAGCCAAAGTTTCCAAATTATATACAGACACCTTGTTTATCAATATATTGTATACGCAACATCGACAAAATGTGGGTGGGATTGAAAGGGACACCACCCACACAAATATAGGTTTCCGTATATCTAGGGAATGGTAACTGCAACAGTTCACAAATTTGGTACACATTTCATGGTAATCAATGCACAACATCTGTCAAAAAGTGGGCTGGATTAAATAAGTGGGCGTGGCACAAAATTGAATTCTGATTATCTGAAGAACGGTAAGTATAAATTTTTCTACATTTCCCAGCTAGCATTTGGGTGGTTATTTTTTGTAAAAATCACCTAAATGAGTCTTTTCAGATCAGTTTTGGTGATTCAAAACTGATTTATCACTTGAGCGATTGAAAAAGGATTCATATATGATTTGTAATTTTTTAAAATTTTTGATTTTGCCAAATGAAAAAAATAAAAATAGCAACTTTCGTGCCGGCCAAACAAATAAGAAGCTTGGCTAAAAAAGAAGCCCAAAAATTATTGAACATAAACTGCAAATTGTTTATTCTCTTCTCTGCGAAAACCCGACAACTTTTGTTTGTTGTAATATAAAGCCACAATGGTGCTGATTTTATAGGAGAAAAATAAAAAAACATGACAATTAAAAAATTATATGAAATATAATTAAAAACTACATACATATCGTCGTTGCTCTAACAAAATCAGCTATGTGCAAAATTTTGAATTTTTTTTTTATTAGACCCTTTGAAACCTACATCTACCCACCAAACCGTTTAATAATGTCTTTCCTGGTTCAGAAGTTAACAAAAGTAGCTACATATGTGTAACCCATATACAGAATGTTCGTACAAAAACAGCCATGTATGTGTAAAAATTTACTTAACTGTTTTTCACATACCGGTGCTCCGGTAGGCTTGTTGGTAGTAAGCTGTTCTATCAGTGGGATGGCTGCGGGTTCGATGCCCGCAAGAGTATCTGGTTTGTTTAAAACAACGTGCTAAAGGTCTTCGTTAGTATTGCTCGGTTAATTAAGTTTGTACATTATTTGCAATTGTATTAGTAACTCCTAATAAATTAATAATATATCAACAATCTATCAACCAACCCGTTTGTGTACGCTTTTTTAGCATCCCATGTGGATAAAACCCAAAAATAATGAAAAGCTTCTATGAGATTGTTTGATGCCTTCAATTTTGTTTTAAGTTCTTGGTAATTTAATAGATAAAACTGAAGAATTTTTCAATATCGTTGATTTAAAAATCTACACCATACCGGCGAAATCAACGATATTGAAAAATTCTTCAGTTTTATCTATTAAATTATTAAGAGCTTAAAACAAAATTGAAGGCATCAAACAATCTCATAGAAGGGTTTAAATTGTGATCGACGAATTGACAGATATTTCATACACAAATCATGTTCATATTACTATTGTTTCTATAATGTTGAAACAAAAAAAAAAGTTAAATATGTAATACTGGATAAGAGGTTTTGTTTGCAACTTTTCACCAACAAATTAAAACTAATTTTTAATAAATTTGAGAGAATATCTCAAATAATAAATTTATTAAATTCCTATAACATTTTAAAACCAAGGTTTTTTAAAACTTTGTTCACACCTATTAAATATGGGCATTTCCAGCGAAAAGTCTACTTTTTGTCACGTAACGCCAGAAGTATTTTAAATTGTTGCTCAAAAAAATGTATATGAATAGTTTACTTTTTTATATTTTGGTGTAAAGCGCAACAAGCTCTACATTAACAAAAGGGATAACGATTGAACAACATGGTCCGAAAATACAACCTTATTTGCAATCTGGCGTTACATTAAAAAAAGTAGACTTTTAGCTGAAAATTCCCATATTTACCTTAAAACGAGCAAAGATTTTTAAATTTGATAGCTTGAAAAATAAATCTATATAAATTCGTCAAATGAGACACAATAAGTGCGTAAATTCCAAATATTAATAAGACTTGATTTTTTTTTAATTTTTAAAAATAAATACATTGGACGCTTGATTATATAAACATTTTCATCTTCATTAACTAGCAATAATTTTATTAAAATTTCTTTGTTTGTTAACATTTATCAAATCATAGGTTGACCATATTTCAACAAAAAAAACATAAAAAACTATTAATTGGGTGTGTTCTAGAATCGGAATCCACTCGAACGTGGATTACTTAAGCATTTTTGGTGTTCTTCATTTCGATTTGGCAAGCTCAAATTAGTTTTTGGGTTTGTTTAAAATTTTGCAATTTTTCGCGAATTTCAGCCATTTTCGCGATTTTGTCTGTAAGTTGTCTGATTCTTTACAGCTTAACGATTTATAATTAATAGTAGACTTTGCTATCATGCCGCTGTTAGCAAATTTTAGCGAATTTCCGCTAATTTAGCAATTTTTTACGAATTTTTGCCATTCCTAATAGTCTATGGGACTTTTAATCAATTCTATTTGTTCTTTGAAAAATAAAAAATTTTCGCGAATTTTCGCTATTTTTGCGAACTTTTTTATGTTATTATCGGATATTTTGATATTTTAAACTGATTAGCGATTTCAAATAAATTTTTGCGTTTGTTTAAATATTTAAATTTTTGCGAATTTTAGCTATGTTCGCGATATAAGCGATTTTTAAAAAATATTAGACATTGTTTTTATGCCGAATCTTTGCCATTCCTTATAGTTTTAGAAACTTTAAATCAATTTTATGGCTTGTTTGAAATATTAAAAATTTTCGCGAATTTTTGCAAATTTTAGCCAAGTTCGCATTAGAAGCGAGTTTTCCCTGTGTTTCTTTACAGGTTTCATGATTTAGCTGCGATTAGCTGTCTCTGTCCCAATTTATTCGTCGTTCGTCTGCGTAAGAAATAGAAATAAACCTATCGCAGTGTTCGTTACGCATGACGAATTTCGGTCTACGCAACGATTGTGTGTATTCTCATACATACCAATGTGTTCTATTTCTGACGACGAATATTCGTTGTGAATTATTCGTCGTTCGTCCCAGTTGTGTTTCTAGCATTATTCAGTTTTGTAATGCAAGTCAAAACCCACTTCCGTTTTTTTAACGTCACGCCAGCGCAGATTTTTGCTTAAATCTGCAAATCCTTAGCGTCGATTGATGTAATTTTTTTTCTGAATATAGTGCTACTTCATTACTTCATTTACAAATTTGACTTCGTCATTTAATTTTTTTACATTTTGTAGTACAAATATCACGACACGTCAAAATGGAAATGCCCATATTTGACGTTCTACACGTAACCACTAGTTTTCTTAAAGAATTGTTTGCTTTTGCAAAACGTTTGGCTAGAGCAAAAATAATTTAACGGTTTCTTAATGACATTATACATTAAAACAATTATCATCTTAGACATAAAATTTAGCAAATAAATAGAAATTGTTAAAAATAAAGCTCAAGTTTAATCAATTTACTGGTTACGCTTTTTTTATTTTATCGTCAAATATTTGTTAGGTCTGAACACACCTTAAGTCATATCTATGTATTTTGTTGGTGAACTGTTTTGTTTTTATTCTTATTAACTTTTTATAACAAAAACTAATTAGATTTTTGTATTTTTATGTATTCGAATTAAACCCGGTTAACCGGTTATTTTTAAAATGCTTAACCGAAAACCCTTTGATTAAAAATAGCAACTATTCGGAATATTCGAAAACCGGTTACCGAAAAAAGTCGAATAATCGATCTCCCTAGGTACCATTTTCTCACAACGAGAGTATCATTTATGATTGAAAAATCAGCTCATATACGGGTATTTTGCTCTTCAAGCTGATTCCTTAATAATTAGATTATCATACAAAATGCTAGCTAGGCTGGTACAAATAGAATGGATTTCACTACACAACATCTGTTAAAAGTGGGCTGACGTCGATTTCCGTTGTCAAACAAGCATAGACCATAGAAACATGAGAGCAGAAATGTTTTGAGTATGTATTAGGGTGATCGATTATTCGACATTTTTCAATAACCGGTTTTCGAATATTTCGAATAGTTGATATTTTAAAAAAACCGGTTTTCGGTTAAGCATTTTAAAAATAGCCGGTTAACCGGTTTTAATTCGAATACATTAAAATACAAAATTCAAATTAGTTTTTGTAATAAAAAATGAATAAGAATAAAAACAAAACAATTCACGCAGGTAAGGAACCAACAAAATACATAGATATGACTTAAGGTATGTTCAGACCACAAATATTTGACGATAAAATCAAAAAAAAAGGGTGACCAGTAAATTGATTAAACTTAAGCATTATTTTAAACAATTTCTAGTTATTTGCTAAACTTTATGTCTAAGATGATAATTGCATTTATGTATAATGTAGTTAAGAACCCGTTAAAAATTGTTTGCTCTAGCCAAACGTTTTGCAAAAGCAAACAATTCTTTAAGAAAACTAGTGGTTACGTGTAGAAGTCAAATATTTAATAGGTGTGAACACAGCTTTAGAATTTTTGTAAAACTTTGGTTTTTAAAATAAAGGAATTTACTAAATTTATTATTTGACATACATTTTCCCAAATTGATTGTAAATGAGTTTTAATTTGTTGCTGATTTAGCATGTCTATATGAAGCAGTAAACTTCAGCCATATTTTTGAACATTTGAAACATTTGAAAACAATAGTAATATGAACATGCTTTTTATATGAAATAGCCCGTTAAAAATTTGTGAAGATAATTGCATTTCAGTCACATCATCTTTTTTAAAAACACAAATAACGGTTATTTTGGAATATCTCAAAAACGGTTCTACTTTTGACAATTCTGACTTCATATTCGGATTCAGAGGAAAGTTTTACATAAAGATTAGCTGTTAGATTCATTTGGTCACGACTTTGTTGAAAATTTGTCACGTAGTGTAATCACCAGGCAAAGAATGCGTCGATATTTCGGTGTTATTTTTTAATTTGGCTTTTTCTGGATTAAATATTAATGTTAAAGAAAACTAATACAGAGCAACATTGTTCATAAGATATAGCCCTAGAATATTTGTTAATAAGGTTTTTCTCTAAAATAAATATTACTGAAGTTATCAACAATTAAAGCGACACATAGTGAGCAAAATAGCCTTTTTAGCAAACTATGTGGGCTCAAGGCAAGCCCAATAACTATGCAAACGATCTATAATTTTTTATAAATTATTTTTTTTCTAATTTGGAATCAATCTAAGGGGGTTTCCAAGTGAAAATACGAAAAAAATTTGTCCATATGACTTGCGGCCACGCTAATGTACCCTCTTACCTTCGGCGAAGGGTAAAAATATTGCAATTTTACCTACTGCCATAAAATTATCTAGCTTTTTTCCATTGTAAATGTTTACTTGTTAAAAGTTCAATTTTGAAAGAACAAAATGTATTTGAAATTTTTCTAACAAATAATTAATACTGATAAACAGGTTCCAGCACTTCTGACGTTTATTATCCGGTTAACATACATATCTAAAATTGTTTAAGTTGTGTATTTTTAAAATTAATTTCATTAAAAAACGTTTAAATTAGTTTTAATTTCTAGTGTTTTTAAAAATTACTAATAACGCTGCTCTAATTGATTTAATTTTGTTTAGATTTTAAGTAAAAAAAGAAAAATCAAAACTGATGGAATAAATTATAATTAAATTGTTAAATTTATCATTTTTTATGTACATTATTTAGATTTTTATTGTTCTGTTGATTGTACATAAAAATTGTTTGGCGAAAATTTTCTTGCACATTTGATCTTTCAAGCAACTTTTTCGGTACGCGTTAAATAGATCTTAGTTTACAATAAATTTTTTAATTATTATTGTCATATTTACAAGAAGTTTTTTTGTAATTTGTAGTCATAAAAAAGCTCTTACAAACATTAAAACGTTCTTATTATACATACATATATTGTATGTAATTATATACATACATACTTACACCTTAGAAAGGGTATGTACATTAACTTAATCGTAATCAATTGTTTGACTGATAAGAAATTTGTGGCATTTTCAATTAAACTAAATCACCGGTACCTAATCTAGCGACATATAAAAAGTGTTAATATAGTTCATTAACTATTTTTATTTGATAAATATGCAAGCGAAAAACTTTAACAAACCCAAGAATTGTAATTGTTTTTTTTTTAATTTTTAAACTAAAATTTAAAAAAACATTCACTAAAATATAAGTAATAAAACAAAATTTGGCAATAGTCACTGTGGCACACTCACTCGTCTTTGGGTTCATTTAAGTTTTGGAAAGAAGACGGAAATTAAAAAAACTGTATAAATGAACCTCTTTTTAGTAACACATACTGAATCGCTTAAGGTATTCTTTTCAGAAGTGTGGAACGAATATTTTCAAAATTTGATAAGAAAAAAAAAATTGATTTATTACAGTTAGAAAAGTTGGCAGCATTCATACATAATAACGACTTTTGTTCTTTATCTATGATAGTAATGTGTTTATGTATATAAAATGTTAAACACAAAAAACATTACAAATTCAGATATATTGTAAACTTAAGAAATACCTTTCATGCAATATATTTATGTACTATTTATTTCCTTGGGTGTATTAATTCTTTTGTTTAAAAAATCTATATAATAAAGGGCCCATACGCGACTACAGAATGCGTGCGCAATCAAGTGATTGCACCAGCCGATGGACCGTGTATATGCTTGTGGTGTGATTGTACACATTACTGTAGTGATTTCAAACAGAATTTTATATTTTGCTGATGGTACCAGTTTGTGGTGTTGTATATGGTGCAAATTGCACAATTTGCTTAATGGAAAAAAGTTATGAAAGAGCAAACATAGCACGCATTAAAAAAATATTTACACCTATTATGAAAGTCGACGTCGACACAAGCCGGCGGAACCTAAACAGTAATTGTATTTTCTGAGTCGTTATTGACAAAAATCGATTACTATTGACAGTCAATTGATATTTTCAAAAAAAAAAAATTAAGTTTCTAACACAACTGCGCATATTATAAAAAAGTTTTACCTCTCTTGAAGGTAACGCCGTTTTGAGTTACGCGAATATATGTTGTGCAACCTCGTCCATTTTCGAAATAACGGTATATGTCGAAAACAAAAGCTTACTTAAAAAAACGGTTAGCACCATTGGATTCAGCGTACCCGAATTTTGTTAAAACGCCATGTGCCTGGCTTGTCTAATATTGCAGCTAGCACAGTGTTGTTATTCAAAAACTTTTAATAACAAACTGTGTTACTATTCATTACGAATCTATAATAGAAAAAAAACGCGAATATTCCTATTTTTTATTAAAAAAAAAATATATATACATATATTAAATTCGGTGCGCACAAGTGGCATTCGTAAAAAAAGAAATGAATATTGCACCAGTATGATTGTATGGTATGTGCTTGGAGCACCAATTGATTGTGCAAGTATGCTGGAATAATGTACCTATGCCCTGTAATTTATGACGTGCAATTTTGGCCCCGATAAAAGCAAACAGTAATTTATCTATTAAAAAATGAATTGCTAAATTGCAAAAAAAATGCTCTAATATGCAAATAAATTTGTAAATACTGCGAAATATGCCGAAACTTATTTTTTTCAGCAAAATTATTGAAAAACTTGCCCTGATGTGTGTGTATGTATGTAGATATGTTTGAATATTTGTCAGAAAATTATTTATTCACTTTTTATTTTTAAATTATAATTGATTTCTTACTATTCAATTCATTTATTTATTATATGTAGATAGAATCAATTACTATTTTTATTTATGTTTAATTAATTGCTTTATAATTATTTGTTATAATTTAATTTTATATGTAGGTAGGTATATTTTACATTTATTTTGTTTTGTATTTGAAGTAACACATTCGCTCTAACGATTACGCGATCACACCTTGATGTATCGACATTTTAAACTAAATGAATGAGTAAACAATCCTAAATAAAAAAAGTTTTATAAAATGCTTTCTTTTAAACCAGGGATTTCCAAAATTTTTTTGGTTGTGTGTTAGTGAGTACCAGAGAGTAAGCAAATTGAGAGAATGCATTTATTTACAGCCGAAATAAAATGTTAGTAATATATTTTATAAGTTGTATAACACAAAGGTACAAAATTAAAAATTTTTTGTGTTGATAAAAAATTTGTAGCAATTCTTTACCAATTCAATGCCGCTGATTTTAAAACTACACTTTTTTTATTCGGAAGCTTTTTGACTCTAAATCAGTTTCAAATATCTTATCAAACAATTGTAAAAAATTAAAGATTTTTATGTTTTAAAAATTCATAAAAAATAAATATTGCACGCAAATCATAGCTGATAGAAAAAAAGTGCAGTTTTAAAATCAGCGACATTGAATTGGTAAAGAACTGCTACAAATTTTCTAGCAACACAAAAAATTTTTAATTTTTTTCCCTTGTGTTCTACAAGTTATAAAATAAAATCTTCTAAATTTATACTTTTATGGCAGTTTTGTAATAGTAGAATGCTTTTCAAATGGGATGAACTTAATTTATTACGTTGCTTGGAACAAATAAATTTTAAATCCGAAAAAATTTGTTCGCATAGGTAAGTAGTGCCGAATAAAGAGAGGCACGTCAATGAATTTTTTTTTAGTTCAGGATAGAAATGGTATTCACGGTGTTGGGTTGCTCATACTTCAAACATCTGTGCATACATTTTTATTCTATCATAACTTTTTAGAAAATACCAAATGTGCACATGAGTTTGCCTGCAAAAATGTATAAAGTCATTATAACAGGTCAAAGTTACGTTTAATAATTACCATAAATTAGTAAGGTTAAAGGCAGAATTAGTCTTTACTTTCTGTTTCGGTTCTGTTCCGTGCCGTTCTGTTTCAAAATTGTAAAAGTTTCTTTTTCTGTAGCCATTTATGACAAATTTATTATTTTTGCACCATCCATTGTTTTATTTCAATAACTTTTATGCACATAAATTAGAAGAAATAAAATTTAATTAACGAATTTTTTATTATTTATTTTGCGGTAACTTACAATTACTTTACAAGTTCTTGATTTTATCAAACTGAACCGCAACAGAACAGAACAACTAATCAATTTCACAGGTTTTTTAATAACAAAAACAAATCAGCTGGTTCGTAACAGACCAGAAAGTAAAGACTTACTGAGCCTTAACTCTTTGGGCTCGGTCAAATAATTGTAGCATAAAAAAGTAAGCAATAAAAATAGTGCGAAACAATAAAGTTTCATTAATACATCAATAAAACACATCTTCTTACCCAAACATTTTACCTACTGTCACATTTGCTTTTATGTGTACAGGTTATTTACACATAAATTGTAGCAAAACAAGACTTTTTTACTTGTTTTTTAAATATTTCTACTTACTTAAGAAAAGTGTTGTCAAAGAAAGAAAAAACCCACCGACGCGATTGGTACAGAAACCAAAATATTTTTACAAGCAAAATACCAACAAATTCTTTTGGCTATTTTTTTTCTTAATAATTTCTGCATTTAGGTAGGTACGTCTTTTTAAAGAAAGGAAAAGGGACCCTTTTACAGGTATCAAAGAATTGTTTTTCACAAACAAAACACATATCGTTAGCTTAAACGTTGCAGTAAATGTTATTGTTAAAAAAAGTTACTTAATAAAATTTACGCTAGCTTTGCTGTTAAATATTTGCAACAATTTAAATTATGTTAAAATTAAATAAAAATGTTATATTACTCTGCATTTAAGTCTTAAAATTTAGACTCTAAATATTGCACGCAAGGCATTGGATGTTACCAAAAGCATTTTTGACCGCACAATATTTTTGAGTGTAAGCTGAAACAAAATAATATAGCATCCGCTAAACATGTACACTTGTCGAAGTCACACCGACGACTGAATTGAAGAGCATAAAAATATGTGTTTGTAGTGGTTTGCACAATTGTGCAAAGAAATGGAAACCCCTGTTTTAAACAAACATCGTTTGCCAACAGGGATGCCACATTTAATGTATTCCCAAATATAATGTTAGTTTTACCCAAATTGATGAAAATAATTTAATAAGTCCCTTTTAGGCAGGCAAAGTTTACTTTGACAATGTTTGTTGAATTCGGTTTTAAACTTTGTTTCGTATTTAGACACACAAAGTTTAATATGGCAAAGTTTTTTTTTTAATGTAATATATAAACTGCGTTGCCAGAATGATGATTTTATCAGATTTTTAATTATATTTTTTGAAAATTTTTAGAAATAATGATTTACTTTAAGTTTGTTTGTACAAAATACACAATTTTACAAAGAAGTTTTGTATCAGCTTGTTGTTGTTTTGTGTTGCTTGTTGTGTGAAGTGTCTAGAATACACAAAACTCCATCATTATTTCTGGGCATACAAAATATTAAAAAAGCATCTTAGATTGGTTATAAAGTTTCATATATTAAAGAACAAAAAATCAAGTATTTAGTACCAAAAGGTAAAACTAATGGAACTTAAGGAGATTTTAGATTGAATTAATGATAATTTTTAAACAAAGTATGTATGTATATATAAGTGCTTAAGAATATCTTTGAAAAGCTGTTCCAACATTATTTTAATAACTATTCCATTAAGAAATAATCTAGAAAAATCCACATTTTTTCAATAAGTTTTTTAAATACAATTTTCTCAAAATATCTTCTATATTACATCGATATCAAAAAATATAATATTAAATTAAAAACCCTTAAGATTTCATATAACGTATGAGCTTCATAGCTCCCAAACTTAAATCTTCGTGCCCAAAATGTATAAATCACAAATATTAGAATATAATTACTTTTAATGAAAAATCTTCATTTAGATGGACTTTTTACGTTCTTATTTATTAGAAATTAATAATGTATTTAGGAAATAATTCGTCAGATCTTTATTATACATAATAATACATAATAACACGGCAAAAAAAAGACATGCAAAAGAAAAAATAAATGCATGGGTTCCAAAGATAATGCACTGGCTTTATTAAGGCGAAACACGCAAGATTTAAGCATAAGCGTGTCATAGGCGAGAATGGGGTCGCATTAGTTAAATGGCGTCATTAAATGTTCAGGGATGAATTAGGATTTTCATTGATCTGAAATATTAATTTGAATGAGTGCGAATTAAAACCAATGAAGTTCAATGATTCTAATATGTATTTTCATTAGTGCTCAATAATAATTTTAACATGCGTTATCAATTGTATCATAAATTAATTAAAAAGAAACATGCAAATACTAACAAAATAAGGCATTTTGTACATTTTTAATTTTTAAAAAGCTCAAAAATAAAAAAAATTTAACTAATGTTATTTTTTTTATTAAAGAAGCAGCTTCAAACATTAAAAGATATTGAAAATAATTTTTAAATGTGATATTGATACAAAATTATGCATAATGAACAAATGAAAAGTTGATTATTTATACAGGTTTTATTTAATTTACAAAAATCAAATGCGTATTCTTAAATTCACTAAGTTGTCAACCCGTATTTCGCCTCCTTTTTTAAACTATTAAGTAATAAAATTAAATGTTTAAATAAAATAAATCTTACTTAACTATTAATTTGAATTTGCCGCTTAACACTCACAGCCATTGACGCTTGCTGGCAGTCAATAGTCAAACATCAATCTTTAATCCAAATTGTATTTAACCTTAAAATAGTAGATCGAAATTTTCTTTAAATGATTATTTATTTAAATTGATTTACATGTTCTTCCTTACTTCTGTTTTTTTATTATTTATTTATTGCTTTAATATAAGGTACATATGTATTTAAATTGGACTATATTTTACCACAATATCGTTTTTTAACTGTTTCAAGTGTATTAAAATGATTTCCCAGAGTGGGCTTAATATGGAACCTATGGTAAATTGTGGGCCGATCTTTTCCAAATTTAGTTGTGTGATTTCTAGTTTTATGAAACTATAACAGACCAAATTTTACTATTATAGCGTTGTTCGGTACATCTTAGGCATATTTAACTATTTCCGAGAATGGGTTTTACATGGGGCCTATAAAAAATTTGGAGCGATCATTTTAGTAGAATATCTAGTAATAGAAAAAGAGTTCTTGCAAAATTAAATAACATTCGGTTCATTTTGTCACCAATTTTTGTTAGTTTCTTTAACAGAAATATCAATTTTTAAGGGTGTTGTGGTTCTTGTTTAAAATAATAAAATTAACTCAGCTGAGCGAAGCCGGTGCTTGATATAGCATTAAATTAAGAACCGTTATGTCCAGTCGAAGACTGGCATGATAAAAATTACTAAGCAAAGCTGGTATTTGTCATAACAAATAGTTAAATAATACCCATAGTGAAGCAATTACATAAAGTATATAAATTACTACCACATGATTTGCCGTATGCTGAAAAGCTTGCATACGACTTTCAACAAATAACATGTTTGTCAACATACGTAGAAAATTTGTTGAAAAGTAAAAAATATTGTGTCTAGACGATATGCTATAATTGTGAACAAACGTTTGGTGACTTCGTTAACAAGTGACTGTAATATGTTGGTAAGCATACGTTTGGTGTCTACAACATAAATTTGCTGATTCAACATATCATGTAGACTTAGCTGAAGGTATAAACAAAGAGCGAAAAACAAAACAAATTTGCGAGTGCAGCCGCTATTCTCTTTCCCACTCCCTTCTATTAACTCAAGACTTTGCAAAGTAAGCTTTGCCTGCCTAATGCCCGTAATTTCTAGAAACAGATATTTAGTCTTGTTCGTACCTAACAGTTATCTTCACTTATCCAGTACCACTATTTTGGTAATTTCAATGTAATAATGCCCGTAATTTCTACAAAAAAAAAGCAGGTCGTGTTCGTATCTAATAGTTATCTTTACCTATTTTAACGTTTATTTTGCCTACGTGTTTTTACCTACAGTTTTCGTTTAAGTTATGGCAGCTTTTACACCATACATTTCTATGCACAGCTAGAATTCTTTTTGTAGAAATTACGGGCATTAAAGGGGACAATCTGAACATACATATTTGGTAAAATATTTTAATTTAAAAAAATTAAATGTTTTAATTTTCCTAATTTAAGTTAAATACAACTTTTTCTGTATTTAATTTAGTGTTCTGTACTATTTGTTAAGAGCATTCCCATTTAAAGAACCGATTTTTAAAATAAAAGGGAAATAATTTAGCTCAGTTTTCCTTAAATTGCGAATAACTTATTTTTTAATAAATTATAAAGATGTCTTCTAAAATTGTTGAGTTACAGTAATTGTATTCGATCTGCTCTCCTGACCCTTCTGTATAATTGTTTATTTGCCAATAATATGGAATTGTTTAAATTATGTTAAAAAGTCAAAACCTGTTTTGTAATTAACTAATCAAATATTTCAGTTCAGTTCAGATTTCACATTTAGCCCCACAATCAAGATAAAATACTTGTACACAATAACCCCAGATCCGAATATTCCGATGTATTAAGGTACTATCGGTTTGCGTATATTTTACACACTGCCCTTATACTGTATTGTAAACATCTAATTAACAACTCTATCTTAAACCTTAACTCATAACCTTTGAGATTACCTCATTTGTCGTTTCGACGAGTCCTTTGGCGCAAAATAACATACATATGTATCTTTAGCAAGTACTTTGTTAGTAAATAAAACAAAGTTTTCCTATTTTATTTACATATGTATTTATTTTGATCCATTTTTATCTTCGGTAAATGGAAAAAAATAGACAAATATTCATGTTGGGGTTTGCCATTGTGCAAATGTTAAGAATTATTATTATTGATGAACGATATTTATTTTTTTAAATATTTATAAAAAATAAAACTTACGTCACTCCCACTTCGTTATCTGGCAACACTGTATTCAAAATTTAATTTTAAAAAGAGAAGGAAACCAACTCTTTGTGATCGTATTGCTATATCTCAGATAGTTTTTCTCTTTTGGGTGATGGGTGGAAATTTGCTCTTTAAATAAACTACATCAAACTACAACAATAATTATAACTAAGAAAAATGTTTATACGGTTTTACATGTCTTCTTTATTTATTTATTATAACAAGTGTGCGCCAGAGATGGCACTAGAACTTTTTGTTACGGTGTGTTTCAAAAAGAAATGTCGCATTCGTAAAACTGCACTAGGTGGAGATGAGTTTGTCTGTCTTCGCGAGTTTTACGTTTTGTCTGCACTGGATAAAGCTGGAGGTCCACACCACGCGTTACACGCATTTTCGCTGTCTACGCAGCTCTCAACTATACGTTTATATTACATAAGTTAAAATAGAAACTGGGAATTATTTCCTTCTGAAGGTTACTTTATATTATATTCAACATTTTTTATTTTTCTGAAAAATTGAAGGAATATGACTATTACAAAAAAGCTTTATAAAATACATAACTGAAATTTAGCTCATAGAATAAATTCGAAAAATAAAAAATGTTGAATAAGTTTAAATATATTTAAAAAATGTTTCCCAATCCAGGAAGCCTCTGTGAGAACCAGTAGCTTCATTATGTAGGTATATCCTGCATGGTAAAATTTCTCACGTGAAGTGTGAAACAAATACTTTCATCGTTTCTCGATTTTTAAGAAAAAAGTGTTTATGTATTTAAATGCGAAAACAGACAACACCAATGGCATTTTCTTTTCTGAGTAAAATTCTACATTTATTCTGCCTTTTACATTTTTTTATCTTCTTTTCTGAAAAAGATGTGCTATTTTAAAAGTGTAAAGCGTTCTTTTCTGATGATTTTCCCTTTAAAATTAAAAAAATGCTACATGTTCAACACTCATTTTAATTAAAGGGGCATGAGTGTAGCACTAGATCAAGGCGAATTCAGTACAAGGTGGTGGCAAGTTTCGAGCCGTAAACACTAACAATGCAATACAAAAAGCATCTATTGTTGTTTCTGTTGGCTTGTTGTAGTCTTGCCACCACCTGTAATTGAATTTACCTTGCGCTTATTGTACTTTGTTGTTTTATGCCGAAATTTGTGTTCTTTTGTTAACGTAAAAAATGAAACACTTCTTAAAAATTAGGCGAGAATTTAAAAATGTTGCCAAGTCACATGTTACACTAATGCAACACTTTTTTTAGAAAAGAAAACGCCATAAGTCTGTTCTTACTGGAATATTTCCAGTGATTTAGTGTAAAATGCAAGCGAAACGTCAAAAGAAGAAATAAATTATAAAAACAAAATAATGAAAGGATAACAATTTAAATAAAAATTGTGTTTTATTTATTTTCATCATTTAAATTATTCAATCATCATTTAAATTCTTTCAATTTTCCATTTAAATTAAAAATAAAAACAGTTTACTAACACATTTTAGTTTTAAAGTAGGTATCTGTTTATATTTTTTAAAATTTTGTTTTTCTCGCGCCACTTTGTAATGTGACTTATTTTGCCAGTTCTTGTGTGAAACACATACATCAAATAATTGCTGGAAAAATATTAAAATGACTGATCGATCTCGCCAAGCAAAGATATAGAAACACCAATTGTGTGAAAAAATCCATTTTATGATTAATTTTTCACTGTTTTTGTTTAAATTCACTCGCTTTTTTTTACGATGCGAGAAATACTGAAACGGGCAACATAATTAAAACATTAACATTTTTAAATGTAGAACACTATTGAACACTGTTTCAATCTACGAAATTGGTGAAAAAATAAATAAGTTAAAAATATTTCAGTCCACAATGTTTTCAAAAAACTTTTTTTATCGATAACTTTTGTGTTGTCTAGTAGAATATCTAAAAATGGCTAAATGATCACTAACTTCAAAGATATATTTTCACTATCGAATAGTGTGTTTAATTAAATGTGTAAATATTCACTGGATAACTGTTGTTTTATTTGTGGTGTCTACATTTATAAAAAATATGCCTAAAGAACGATGACCAAACACTTTTTTTAATCCTATAAATGTCATTTGGGCACTTCAGCAGATTTGTCAATGAGTTCTGGACACTTACCTAGTTTGTGCTACGTGTTTTGTAAGACTGACTCAATTTGGTGAGGACATGGAGGAGTATTTGTCATCCAGTAAGCCAGTTGAATGGATGAATCCAAGTAAATGGAAGAATCCAATGTACAAGGCGAAAAAAATTTACAAGAATTACTCCACATTCATTTCAATATCCAAAACGAAAACCTTCAGTACAAAAATAGCATTATATAATGAAGAAAATTTTAATCTGAGTTTCAATTCTACTGGTGATTCAAATAAGAAATAAATGAGTCATATTGCACTTAACGATTTATGACCTAAGCTTGTCAAAAGAGAACTCTAAATTACTCGCCATCGCAATCGCTTCAAGTTGTATGGAACTCTTTCCAGAACGTGATAACTGGATTTTCGGGAAACAACAAAAGCCTTAACAACTAATAACTAATTTAAGATATGATGGAAGACTTGTATGCCATTGGTTTAGGTATATAAAACTGACTGATTCTTCATCGCACAGATTAAACGTCTAAAGCTAAGAAGATAAAGCTTGGGCCGGAGGTTGGTCTCTCGCAAAATATATCCACTAAGATGGCATTTTTGAATGTTAAGGCGGTAAAAAATTGTTAAATTCGCTAATATCATATCTACTTAACTAAAATAGATACATGAGATACTTTCCTGAAGGTCAGCCCTTTTGGGGACTAAACGGGTAAAATATGTGCTTTAGAACTTTTTTGTCACTCTATCTATCTTTTAAATCAATAAACATAGAAGTAAAATTTATTTCACATTAATAATTTATCTAAAAAATACAATGAAACGTTTGGTACTTTTTTGACATTCGAACGTTTAAAGCACGAATTTACAAAAAGCGGAAACACGTATTTAATTAAATCGACTAGAGATTAAAAATGTTAATTTGGCATTTTTATTACAAACAACCCCGAACAAAAAATTCAAAAATCGTTTTTTTGTATATACAGTTGGACGCGCCTTTCTTATGATACCCAATTTGTAGGAAACAGATTCTCAAATTAACAAAACATGCAAAAATATACTCTTTTTCAAAATGGTCCAGCTCACGAGAGGTTAAAGCTGGAGCCGAAATATTTAAAATGGTATCTTAAAAAAGTCCAAGGTCCATTTTTAGGAGGGTACATCGAGCACGAATTTTGCTTCCATACAACTTGAGTCGGTCTAATATACATATATATGTATATAAAATTGTAGCGTTACTGAATGTTGCTACTTTTCTGTTAAAACCAAGCAACAACATACGTTTTGTTCACGAAGGAAAGGGACACGCTTCCGAAGTAGGCAGTTAATTGCTTAAACAGTATTATTTGAAGTCTAAACAGATTTTTGGTAATTAGACGAGCACACAAGTAATTGAACATGCATTTTCTTAACAACCATTTAGA
Organism: Pollenia labialis; assembly: GCA_949318255.1. NCBI lineage: Eukaryota > Metazoa > Arthropoda > Insecta > Diptera > Polleniidae > Pollenia > Pollenia labialis. Next base: position 83,328,795 of record OX439143.1, read on the forward strand.
CTAATTTTCGTCACATTTTCGACTAAAATTAGTATCTAAAAAAATTTAATTGGCTCCTAACACTTAATCCTAATCCGATCAACACAACCAATAAACAAAATTTTTTATTGAAAATTAAAATTTGGATGTTACTAATTATAGGTACATAAAATATAGAATTTTAAAAAAACGGTGAAAAAATTAGTTTGTTTCATATCTTAAGGAGTCTGAATTTTTATCCGATTATCCGGCTCTGCAATAGGGTGTACACACAATATATATTAATACCAGTTAACTAGTGTAGTTCAATGTAAACCTAGCAATAATTAAGTCAAAATACAAATGAAAAAGAACTGTGAAATACTTTATCGTATTGAGGTACATACAAACATACATACATTAGTACAAGTACTGTGTTTATTTGCTTGTTTTATATTTTTGAGTTTTATCTACGCATACATTTCACAGTTTACTGACTTTGTCGGTATGTGGCAAAGAGATGGTAAGAAGAGTTTTTAAATTGAACAAACTTGATTCTGAAATCGTACTCTTTTAATTGTACCAAAAATCAGTGGGACAAGCGTTGACGCCGCGTTTTTTTGGGTTTGCTTTATACCTACATTAAGCCGATTCAAAGTGTTATATTGTGTCATTGTTGTTGTTTTTGCTTTAATTGTATGACTTTCATAACAATTTTTTATTTCTCAACTTTCAACTTTTTGTCAATTTTATGGCTCGTTTGAAATAATACAAATTTTCACTATTTTCGCAAACTTTTCCGAATTTTTGCCTGGCTTTATTGCTCTTTGAGGCATTCGTCGCAGTTATTAAAAAAACCCCATATACATATAACATTTTTACAGGGCAATAACAACACTCTCAATTTATTCGGGGCGAAAAGTTCAATGCCTAATGCCATAAGTAAGGTTGAAAGTTTTAGAATAAAACATGCTTCCCTTTCAGAGAGCTAAACATTTTTAAAAAACAAACACAAAATTCCATTAGGAAAACAGTGATGAATACGATAACTGTATTTTCTAACCCAAAACACAGAACAGCTTAATTTAGTTTTTTGTGGCCCTTTCTTTTAGTTTCGAACTTAGGAAATTTTTGTACGCTGCGTTGGTACGGGAATAATATTTTTAAAATTTTCGTAAATTTATGACAGGTTTTTTGGGGGATTTTTCAACACATGTTAAGAGGATCTGTTAGACTTTAATAATTGAATTGAAACTAAATTTTCTATTTTTTAAATTGACTTTTAAAATTTTAACTTTTAAAAATTTTTAAAAGCAGTAAGAATTGGAAATTTTGCAATATTACCATTAAAAAAATTCAGTGTGAACTGCGATGCACATGCTGTTTGGAAATTAAAAGTAAGAATTATATCTAAAAAAATCCACTAAAATCTTCTACAAATATGCTTTTATATTTTTTTTAATTTTTTTACTTATCTTACACACTGTGTTTAAATTAAGATCAACACAGCTTCCGTACATGTGCAACTAAATTAATGAGCTTAAAAAATAAAGGGGTGGGGCTTCTAAACAATTGTTTGTTTGAATGAGCATCACTGCTTTAACATCACACATTTGGAGTTGTCCGAAGCATGTCAGGAAGAACCTTCGCATAAACGAGGAGAACATCAACATATCTAGAAACAAAACTTTTACAATCTATTCTAATATTATAATTTATAAAGCTGAAAAGTTTGTATGTTTGTAAGAGGTAATCTTCGGAACTGCCGGTCCGATTTTAAAAACTTCTTCAACAAAATGAAGAATGGAACGGACATATGCTATATCATGTTCCACTAAGTGCTTAGGATAGGGTCCAGGGGCACGTAACCACCTATTTTAATCTCACACATATATCCAAAACTAATGCCCAATTTTCAGGATTGATATTAAAACACATTTATGTTTAAAATCGTTTTAAATACAAAATTCTCTTTTCCACTAAGAACTTAAGTGGAACTTAAGTCACCGATGTTGTACACTTACCCCCTGTTCGTCGATAGCGAAAGAAGACTTCGTTCGCATAAATTACATTTAAAACAAAAACAAATTATAAAATATTGTTTTTGTTTTACATGAAGGTTAAGCGAACGAAGTCTTCATTCGCTATCGACGAACAGGCCATTAATTTCAACTTAAGTTTCCAATGTAATATTTTAGCAAGGTGGCCTCAATATCACAACAATGCAACAACAACAGGCAAAGCATTAACAATCAGCTGTTTTTTCAGACCACCTTGTAAATAATTACACTTTTTTATATTTTTTTTGTATTAAGTTGTACTTCCATACTTTTATCTTAATTAAATAAGACTTTTCAAATAAAACTCAAAAAACCAATCTGTTTTTAAATACCATTTAAGTTTGTTATGAAAATTAACGTAATATAGATGTAAATACAATCCTGAAAATTGGGCATTAAAGAGACAAACAAATTTAATACTTGTCGTTGTTGTTTCGAAAAATAAGCCGACAGGTTTCGGTACATTTTTAGTGAGGAAACGGGTAAAACTTGGATTTTTGTGCTTTTTGTCACCCCGTCTACTTTTAAACTAATAAAAGTAAAAATAAACATATAGCACCTACACAACTTATCTAAAAAAAAAAACAAATAAAAATTTGGTACTTTTTAGAAATTTGAATGGTTTAGGGGTGAAATTATTATTGTTAGTACTTTTTTACAAAGTATTTTTCTTTATTCTTTGGCATACACGTATTCAAAGGGCTCCCACTATATTATTAAAATTTTTGATGATTCAATGAGGGAAAAAGTACCAAAAAAGGGGAAATACGAAAAATTAAATTTCTTTCTACAACTGGTACTTGTTTAATAACTTAATATTGGACCTAGGAACATATAATTCAACATGCAATATCATGAGTGATATGACTCTATGGGGTAACTTTTTTGGTTTTTAACTAGTACCTACTTTTTGACTTTCCGTTAGCATTGGATTTAAAACATAAAATTAAACATGCAACGCCCTGAGTGAATGAGAATCTTTTAAGGGATCTATTTGGTATTTTTCTTTTTTTGACTTTTCGTTAATATTGGACCTATGCACATACAATTTCACATGCAAGATCCAGTAGGGATGATCATTGATCACCTGAAACAGGGCTTTTTGGAAAGTTATTAAACTAATCCTTTATTAATTTTAATTAGTATTGAACCTAAAATGATTAAACATACGGAGAATTAGTACCACTCCGGAAATATCTTACCAATTTTGAATAAATTTAAATAGATAGATCTGCGTAAATAAAACACACAGAGCTTTTTTTTATCAGAGCTGAAATGAATCATTAAATTTTGAATTAATTCTTTTTACAGCAAAAAAGAATTGAATGATATTTGAATCAATTCAAACTACACAGAAAAAATTATTTTTCGAATTCAAACAAAAAATTTGTAGTATCAAAACATTTTTTGTCTGAAATCGGTCCTACAAACAAATTCGCATATTCAAACAATTTATTTGCATTTTGTTTACTAAAAAAAAAACACTGATTTTTTCAAACAAATAATTTACAGAATCAAACAAAAAGTTTACTGAAATTCATATAAATTTCAAACAAATAATTTTGCTGAATCAAACAAAAATTTTTTGCACAAGCAATGACGCGCACCCAAGCTATCACTGAAGGAGAAGATGAAGGCAGAAGCAGAGCGGCGGCTGGCTTTGAGACACATGTTTTGTTGGAATTATTTTTGAACGAAGTCTTGTTTATACACACAATGTTTTTCTTCATCACTCTTTGCTGTATCCTTTCCTTGGCTAAAGAAGAAGAAATGTAACAAACAACGGCAGCAGACCGACTCCATACGTTTTTCGTCATCATTTTATTTTTGTATTTGATGTATTTAAGTAAACAGTTTTCAAAAATTGAATACGGGATTTTGTTTTTCATTCTTTTTTTCCAACTTTGAAACCAACCAAAAATTTATTTTGTTTCTTATAATGTTGTTGTTGTTTCTTTTGTTTAAAAATGAATGAAACCTTTTTTTTACCTGCCATTTTTTTTGTTTTTTTACTAATAACCTCGTCGCGCTATTTTATCATCTCTCTTCTTGTTGTACTTTTTTAAAGTGTCCAAAAATAAACTGTATGTGTTTTGTGTTGTTGTTCTTATATTTCGTATAAAGAAGTGTTGCTTACGATCAAATAAAAAATGCAAAAAACGACAACATTAAAGAGCGTTAAATATTTCATACAAAATTATGAAAAATTGAAACCAATAGCGCGTATATTATATTATTGAAAAGTTGTCAACATTTTTGTTGGTTAAATAAAAATCAAACAAAAATATTAATTGAATCAGTAAAAAAATTTGTAGAAATTAAAAAAAAATTCAAACAATCGTTTGTTTGAAAATAATTCGGCAATAATTTTTTCTGTGTAGTTAGGCGGAAATGAATTTCAATTCGTTTTCCAAATGAAATGAATTTGTAGAATGAGTTGCAACTCGTTTTCAATTCAAATGAATCAGTTAAATAAATTACAATTCGTTTCCAATTCAAATGAATTTGTTAAAATGAATTGCAGTTAATTTTACCGATTCATTTGAATTGAATTGATTTTGAATTCATTCAAATGAATTAAAACAATTGATTGCAATTCAAAGTAATGAAATCAAAAATGAGTTGAAATGAATCAAATTCAAGAGCAGTTCTAGGGGGAAGAGCTAAAATTTATTATTTTTATTGCAGGTGGAAATTTTCATTACAAAAAGTAAACTAATTTTCCAATTGTAGTAAAAGTATTACGAATTTCGAGTAAACAAACACAGCTTTGACAGCAAAAAATTTTGTTGAGATTAAAAGTTGCTAAGATCTTTAAAATTCGATTGAAAAATTTTAAAAAAGCCATTTTCCACAATATTCAAATATGAAATTATTTAAGCAAAAAATTATTTTTAATCACGCTTTTAAAAATATTTTCACACTATTTGATAACAATAAAAATTAAAGTTTCTTTTAGCAAAAAACGAAATTTTTCCATTTTTATATGATTTTCGCCATACCTAATAATTTAATTCCGATTCTGCCGCTACCTGACAATTCTGTTTCAATATAAAATCAATTCAATTCAAATGAGTTGGAAATGAATTGCTAATTCTTTTTTCTTATTCAATTGAATTAATTCAATTCAAGTGAACCTGTAAAATTAATTGCAATTCACTTTTACAAATTTATTTGAATTAGAAACGAATTGCAATTCATTTAAATTGACTCAACTTTTACGTCGTAAATGCCCTCATGTGAATTGAGTGTTATACATACACAGTTTTATATGGAAAAGGTCTATGAGCATGCTAGGGTTACATCAGATCTAAAATCCCAAATTTGTCTTTTAAATAATTTAAAAACTATCTGGCAGCTAAATCAAATGATTTATGATTATTATTAATAGTTGAACACTTTTTATACCACAACAATCTTAAACACTTTAACACAACATATACATCATGTTACATCATGTATGTATGTACATTAGAGCGGGTCGATTTTTTTTTTAAATCGTATAGCAAAAACGTAATCTACATAAAATTCTAAGAAAATTCTCCGAAGAAACCATGGGTCTAAAACAAAATCCTAATCCGCGCCTTTCGACTTGAAAATTTGGCTGCCCGCCTTGGAAAAAAAATTTTTTTTTGAAAAAATAGCTTTTTCCAAAAAGAAATCAATTTTTTTTTAATAAAATCGCTAAGTAAGGGTTTTCCTTTGCACTTAATATTTTTTTACAATCAAAATTTTTTTTACATTGAAAAAATTTTGAACCAAGTAAAAAAAATTTCAAGTCGAGAGGCGCGGACTAGGATTTTGTTTTAAACCCATGGTTTCTTCGGAGAATTTTCGTAGAATTTTATGTAGATTACGTTTACATATATGTGCATTAATATTATTTGTTTAAAAAAAAATTTATATAATGGAATTTTTGCCTTATCTTCCCCCATCCACCGTTGCTTTAGAGTGACAAGGCAAGCAACGGTTTATTATTGAATCTTAGCCCGTTCTATAGCCAAGTCAATTGTTGAAATCGTTCTATAATGTCACTTCAATTTCTTGTTCAAAAATTATAAAAAATATTTTTGTTTTGTAAATAAGAACATGAAACAGGTGTGTTTAAACTTTGCTTAAACATGAATTTACCTTTAATGATAAGAAAGACAAGGCAGTTAATATGCAGCTAATATTTTTAAGATTAAGAAACATGCATGTGTTTTCCACTAATTAAGAATAAGCAAATACACAAACAGAAATACCAACATCTGCAGTAATGATGTTGGTTTTCCTAATTTTGTAATAGTAACAATATTAATAAACACACAAACAGAAATACCAACATCTACAGTAATGATGTTGGTTTTTCCAATAGATAAATAGGGTTTAAGTTTTAAATGTGTGATAAAACATACGCATGTGCGTTGATACATGCAGGTAAACAACCCTTATTATTTCCTTCTACATTAGTTTAAGATTTGTTAAGTTACCTCTTAAGGTTTTAATTTGTAAATAAATTTTTAGTGTCTTACAAACATTCAAGTTGAATCTTTGTCTGCGAAGTCTTAGGTTTAACATTTGGTCCTTCGAAATTAAAAGTGAACTAGTAAATACTAAAAATACTTGAGAGCGTAAGTCGTGGCTAAAACAGCGACTAAATATATAAAAATAAAGCGTAAGTCGTAGCTAAATAGCGACTACTTAAAAAAAAATCAGTCTTAAAATGACAAATAAAGAAAAGAAGAGAAGAAAAGAAGTTATCAATATAAGAGATAATTTATCTCAAAAAACAATTCGAACTTCAAGACTTTCAGAAGAATCAACAAGATTGGATAAAATTATTGCCGAACTGACGGCAAATAATTTAAAATTATTAGCATCTGGCATTACATCAGAAGATTATTTTTTTAAAAATAATTACTATGAAGCCGTATTAAAAGTGCAGGAAGAAGCTCAACTTTTAATTAAAGATACCCTACTTAAGGAAGAACAACTAAACGTTGCGGAAACTTCTCAAGCATCAACAGAAAGTAGTAAATTTGAAAAAATAATAGCTACTAAACCAAATGATGAATTATGGGAACAATTTGTTGAAATGGTGGATTGGTAAAACCACTGGTATGAAGAACTTTCAACTAACGTTGCCGGCATGCCCAACAAAAATTACAAATAAAAGAAAAATATCTGGAAACAAGATACAAAAAGTTTCAAGAAATACATCATGAGTTGTGTGAATCTAAAAAATCAAAAGAAGCATATAAAATTATGCTTAATGCAGAAAATACATATTTTAGTGCTCTTGAGCTTATAGCAGATAGCACAAAGGAATCAATTCAACAACCAATCAACATGGGCATAAGAGAAACAGAGTATTCCAGCTCAGCACATTTGGGGAAAATTGATATTCCAGAATTTAATGGCGATATAAATGAATGGGCACCATTTCACGATTTATTTAAGAGTCTGGTGCATGATTATATACATCTGTCCAAAGTAGACAAGATGTATAGACTAGTGACATCACTAAAAGGCGAAGCAAAAAAATTGGTGCAACATTTAAAAATCACTGACAACAATTATCAAGCAGCATGCGAGATTCTCAAACAAAGATATGAGAATCGTAGACTGCTATTTACAAATCAAGTAGATATATTACTTGACCTACCAATGGCAAACAGTAAATTGTCCGCAAGTTTGAAGCATCTTTTAGATACAACTAACAGTTGCATTTATGCCCTAAAATGTTAACGTTACCAGTCGAAGAAAGAAGAAAATTAGCTTACAACAATAAATAATAAATGGTGTTTCAGATGTCTAGATCATAAAAATGATAAGTGGTGTTCAAATAATGTTAAATGCAGTCATTGTAATAGAGGTCACAATAAGATTCCACATCTGAATGAAAGAACTGAATCAAAGCCTAATAGTTCAGCAATGACGACCGGGGAAACATCCGCTACGGTACTTCTAGCAACTGCTCAAATAAGGGTAAATGCAGCAAATGGAGAATTAGTAACGCTAAGAGCGTTAATAGATCAAGGTTCTCAAATTACAACTTTATCGCAAGAAGCTGCACAGATTTTAGCATTACCACGCATCAAAAGTAAAACCGAAGTTCATGGACTTGGTAGTGCAGTGGTTGGACTGTTTAAAGCAAAGGCAAAATTAATCTTGGGGCCAAGATTTATCAGTAACATTGCGGTTAAAGCAGAAACCCTAATTTTGCCAAAGTTAACGGGGGCACATCCAAGCCAGTCATTTGAAGTTAATATAGAAGATTGGAACAACTTTATTTTAGCGGACCCATTATACAACAAATCTGATAGAATAGATGTTGTTATTGGAGGTGATATCATTCCTAACATAATGCAAAAAGGTCTACGCAAGAAAGTATTAGCAGCTGTTACAAGTCTAGAAAGATTCTGGGAGCTTGAAGAGATAACAACAGAATCCGATGTCTATGAGGATGATAAATATTGCTTAGAACTTTTTAACGAAACAACAGTAATAGATGCTGACAATCGGTTAGTGGTTAAATTACCAATTAAAAAGGATGATAATGAGCTTTGAAATTCAAAAAAACAAGCTTTAGCCATATTTCTACATCTTGAGAGAAAATTAGAAGCCAACAATGAATTACGGACAGAATACGTTAAATTCATGAAAGAATATCTTAAACTGGGTTATATGAAAAAGGCAGATGTTGACACTGGCAAATATTATATGCCTCACCAAGCGGTTATCAGAGAGAAAAGTCTGACAACAAAATTGAGAGTGGTATTCAACGCATCAGCAAGAACAACAAACGGAAAAAGCCTTAACGATGTGATGTACACAGGGCATAAACTGCAAAAAGGTATTTTTGACATAATTTTGAAATGGCGGTTTTGGAAATATGTCATCATGGCTGACGTCGACAAAATGTACAGGCAAGTGAAATTATCAGATACAGATCAGGGATATCAGCACATGTTATGGCGATTCAACAAGAAGGATGTAATAGAAAAATATCAATTAACAACAATCACATACGGCACATCGTCTTCTCCGTTTCTTGCAGTAAGAGAACTTTCTTATATTGCAGACAGATGTTCAAGTGAAAAAATTAAAAATGTAATCAGAGAGGATTTTTACATGGATAACCTTATTACTGGTGCTGACACAATAACGAAGTGCAAGGAAATTCTTCATAGTGTTCAGAATCAGCTTAGTAATTATGGTTTCAATTTGAGAAAATGGTCATCAATGCAATTCCACGATAAACGCACTAATTCAAATTAAAGATGCGAAACAATTAATGGGAAATTTGCCGGAGTATAGAGTAAATGTATCCCAACATTTTTTTCATACTGGAGTGGATTATGCCGGTCCAATACATTAAAAGTGTTCCAGAGGTAGCGGTCAAAAGGCCTACAAGGGTTATTTTGCAGTTTTTATTTGCATGGCATCCAAAGCCATTCACTTTAAGCGATTTGACAGCAGATGCATTCCTCGCACCTTTAAGAAGATTTTTTTCAAGAAGAGGAATAAGCTCGAAATTGTATTCCGACAACGCAACCAATTTTGAAAGAGCCAATAAAAAACTAAATGCTGATTTAAAGGCAGCAATTGAAAAAAATAATACACTGATTCCTTTACTTGCTGAACAAAAAATTTAATGGCATTTTATTCCCCGGCAGCCACTTACTTTGGAGGGATTTGGGAATCCGGAGTCAAATAAATGAAATATCATCTCAACAGAATACTAGGCGAAACTAAACTGACGTTTGAAGAAATGAGTAACTTGCTGGCACAAATAGAGGCCGTTTTAAACTCTAGGGGTTGAATTAGGCGCTAATGCAGTTGATGGGGTAGAAGTATTAACACCAGGACACTTTCTCATTGGGAGACTGCTGCTGGATGCGGGAGAACACATTGAAGATTCTGCTATAACATCATTAAATAAATGGAAACTTATTCAGCGGCTCAAAAAGGACTTTTGGAATCGCTGGAAAGATGAATATCTTGTGACACTGCAACAACGAAATAAATGGAGACATCCTATTGAAAATCTGAAAGAAGGGGCAGTGGTGTTGATGAGAAATGAAAACACCCATCCAGAAAGGTGGCCTCTTGCGAGAATAATAGAAAGATATAAAGGACAAGACGGGAAAGTACGAGTAGTGAAGCTAAAATTCCAGAATAATATAATAAAAAGAACTATTCATAAACTAATCGAACTCCCGATCTCAGAAGAATTATAAAAAAAAACAAGATAAAGTAAGCAGTTTTCACATAAAAGTCAAACGAGCAGAGAAAAGCATATTCCTGAAACCATTATTGTGGTTTATATGGTTTCTGGCTGCAATAACACTCGTAAACTTAAACTTCACTTAAAGATAATGCCGGTGCTGGCATTAAAGAAATTCCATTGAATACTGCATTGTATTTGGATAATATTGGAACAATGAATATAATCAATTCCAGATGGACCTTGATTATTCATTACGATTTAGACCAATACTATGAAGAAATAGCACGAATAAAAAGATTAACAGAAAAAATTGAGAACCAATGTGACGTATTAGGAAACTATCAACAAACATGCGAAAGTCTGCTATGGTTAGTCAATCGCAGATATAACATGTTGGAGCAAAACAACAACTATTTCATGAAAAAGGAAAGACAGAAACGATCACCTTTCGAATTTGTTGGTTCAATAAACCATGTGCTTTTTGGAGTAATGGATGCTGAGGATCGCAGATTAATGGAAGAGAATATACGAAATATTTTCCAGAATGAAGGAAAATTGCAACAGCTTGCAAAGCCGCAGACATCAATTGTAAACTCTACAATAAATGTGCTGAAGAAAACCACCGAAGAAATAAACAGAAATGTTAATGGAATATACCAGCACCTGAAGACGTTCTACAATGAAGTCGAAAACACAACCAATTCTGAGCGATTAATTATTATGTTTCAAGTCATGATTACTCAGCTACATGTAATGATCGATGAGTACAATGAAGTTCAATCATCAATCATGGATTTGCTAATTGATGTTAACCATGGTCACGTCAACCCACATCTTTTAACAACTGCACAGCTACAAGAGGAACTATCAAACATAAAGAAGTTTTTGCCAGATGGGGTAGTCTTGCCAGGAACGAAAACTAGCACAGAATTGAAAGAAGTCTACAGTTCAATGGAAGCTAAAGGTATCATTATGGACAACCGTCTAGTAATCCAAGCGGAAATACCTTTATATAAAACTCATTCTTCTGAAATATACGAAATAATTCGTCTACCAGTCGAGGGAAATAACTTTGCAATAATACCTATAGTTGACGGAGACTACATAGTGTATAACTTTGCAACAAATTTATATTTTTTGATGTTACAATCTCAGCTTAATACATGTTCAAGAAGCTCTCAAGAACAGTACAATTGTAAAGAAACATTACGATGTCCTAGGGCAGGACCATATAACCCAGCTTTGGACTACAAAGGAGTAGTTTTAAAACTACTCCATTGTATACACAAGAGGGTTAGTTTTAACTTCGTTTTAAAACGAAAACATGCAGTTAAAAAACGAAGACATGTCGTCTCACTACAAACACTTTTTAACAATGACATGGTCAATGCTTGCATTACATCGGATCAGTCCATGGAGTAGTCCATTTTATCAAAATGGATCATGTGGTCCAATATTATTTGTAGGGTAATTACCCTAAGAATAAGCAAATACACAAACAGAAATACCAGCATCTGCAGTAATGATGTTGGTTTTTCCAATAGATAAATAGGGTTTAAGTTTTAAATGTGTGATAAAACATACGCATGTGGGTTGATACATGCAGGTAAACAACCCTTATTATTTCCTTCTACATTAGTTTAAGATTTGTTAAGTTAGCTCTTAAGGTTTTAATTTGTAAATAAATTTTTAGTGTCTTACGAACATTCAAGTTGAATCTTTGTGTGTGAAGTCTTAGGTTTAACAAGGTGTTTAAATAAATCTTTTACTAGTAAAAATCAAAAAGAATTTAGTCTCTTAAATTTATATGCTCTATTTTCACTCTCTCGTTCTTTTATTTTCAGTACATGAACATTCTAGTAACAATTATTAAATAAGTAATAATTTTCTGTTATTGAACAAACCTATAATTTACAAAGAACAAAGCTGTAAAAGCACTATTATGAACCGTATAATAGTATTTATGAACCTAAATGTGGAAACAACCACCCTAAAAGAACTCCTTCTACACCATTTTTCATTTAAAATGAGAAAATTCTAATTGAAATTGAGAAAATTCCAAATGAATTTGATAATTTCAGTTTGAAATTGAGAAAATTTCACATGAGATTGAGATTGAGAATTTCAATTTGAAATTCTCATTTTCATTCGGAATTTTCTCATTTTCAATGAAAAATGGTGTAGTTTGGATCAAAATATATGTTAAATGCTGTTATAAAGATAATGATGAATTTTTATAATTTCATATCTGCAAACAATTTTTATGATAAAAAAAACCATTTTTGATGATTTTAATTTTTTGTTGTTAAAAAATTTTACTTATACATATTAGGGTCCTCAAAATAATTTTTGTTCTCATTTTTATAGGTGCTCAAGCATAATTTGAAAGCTTATAGGGTAAAGAATATTTGAGAATTATCGGAAAAGATTTAAAGATTGCCTTAAATCGGCCTTACCGGTTGTTTTTTGACTTTCCTCACTCCAGCAAGTTCAATTTTTTGTGTGCAAAAACTATAAATTTTGGCAAAAAATTTGCTCATTTAGGCTCATTTCCTATAAGTTTTGTAATAAAAATGCTTTAAACCTTTTTAAGTATCTAAAAAAATGAAAAAACTAACGATGCGGTTTGAAAGATCAATTATCTCTTAATAATTTGGAAAAATGTTGTGATGTGTGACACAACCAGTGTGACCAGATTTTTTAAAAAATATAAAGCTAAATCATGTTTAAAATAGAGCTAAAAAGAGTTAAATCAGGAAATTAAAAGCTAAATTTGTTTTATAGCTTTTTGTAGGAACTTTTAATTATTTTGATATTTTCAAAAGATTTTGTTATTCGTGCTTAATTCCCAGTTTTTATTATTGATAAAAACACTTGAAATTTATTGCTGATGGGATAAGCTATTCCTATGCGCATTTCACTGGTTGCTTAGGCCAGATCATCAGGAAACTTCATCCATAAAGCATAAGCACGAATAACAAAATCTTTTGAAAATTTAAATTTTGTATTCCCAAAAATTGAAATTACTTTTTGATAATAAACAGGCAGGTGCACGGCCTAAAAAACACTTAATTGACAACATCTTTTGTAAGTTGTTGTTGTTTTTATTTTGTTTTTCTAAACCTACTTACAACTACAATTAATGTTGAGAGAATTTCAACTAATTGTAGTGGGGAATGTAAGATGAGATGAAGCCACTGTTTATTGTTGATGTTGTTTTGTTTAAACTTTGATATTATTACAAGTAGAACTGTTGCTATAATTCTTATACGTTTAACAGTTTTATTTGGTTAAATATCTTTAGTTTTTCTAAAATCTTTATGGATGAAGTTTCCTAATGATCTGGCCTAAGCAACCAGTGAAATGCGCATAGGAATAGCTTATCCCATCAACAATAAATTTCAAGTGTTTTTATCAATAATAAAAACTGGGAATTAAGCACGAATAACAAAATCTTTTGAAAATTTAAATTTTGTATTCCCAAAAATTGAAATTACTTTTTGATATATTGATATTTTTAATAGATTACATAGTGTTTAAGTAAGTATATAAAATCCCTGTTGCTTTATTCGTAAAGGTCAATGTCAAAATACTAATATTTGAAAAAATAACATTAGAAGTTTTTATAAAAAATTTTTTTATTTATCGCTAAGAATAATTCCAACTTTTACTTATGAACTTTGATTTAGACATATAATAGGTGTGTCCATTTTAAATGTTTTTTATGGCTTGGTTTATTTTATTATAGTACCGATATAAACCGTTATTAAAGTCTGTATACCGGTATACCGATATAATTAAAATACCGATCCCAAAATAAAAAAAAATTTCATGCCGATACCGATACCAAAATTCGTTTCCATATCCAACCTTGCTCAAAACACACTAAACTAAACATTAATGATTTAGCCTGTATTAATAGTTCGCAACTTAAAGTAGTGGCAGAGTAGTAGATTCAAGAACCTTCTAGTTGTTTCCAGAACATTCTGTTCGAATTATTTTAAATTCTACAATTAAATCTAAAGTCTACAATACAGTGGAGCAAAAAATAATTTAAGCTAATACGACATAAATTATTTGACCAGTGGCCGTATTCTGGAATTCGCTAAAGCTAAATCTCTATCGCTAAAAATCTAAAAAGTTGATTTAGCGATTTTTGCTACGAATGCAATACTGTAACGGGCATTGCTAACTTTTTAATTGCCATAAAAATTTAATTCGCTGCAATTTTAGGTTTTAATTTCAACGCTAAAATTTTTCAATTTTGTATTCTCTAAGGCATTTTAGCGATCGAGGTTTAGCTTTAGCTAAGCGAATTATAGAATACGGCTGCAGGTTTCTTTTAAATATGCTAAATTCCCATTTCATACTATTGAGAAACTGAAATTTATTGTTGAAGGTCTAAGCTATTCCTATGCGCATTTCACTGGTTGCTTAGGCCAGATCGTCAGGAAACTTTATGCAAAGATTTTAGAAAAGCTAAAGGTATTATACAAACAAAAGCAACAAAGCATTATAAACCTTCGTTTTACCTGTAACAATATCAAAGCTTAAACAAGAACAACAACAACAATAAACCGTGAGTTTATCTTTTTTGTAAATTATAATTTACAAGACAACCAAGGCCCGGATTTTTATGCAAATGCATATTTGTTCTCGTCAGTCGGAGATCACCATACACAAAATATCTTTGCGAATCAAGAAATTTGCAGTAAAATGGCATCGATTTATTAGTGCATATTTTGCTTTGAATGCATATTTTTGCATATATTGCTGATATTGCATATTTTGAAAAAACTATTTTTAATTGCTCTATTTTACCATGCACCCTTCCGCAGAAGAGGTAAAAGACAACTTCGATGATATTTATTTATAGAATTCTTATAGGATAAATATTTTGAAAAGCACCTTCGCGTATTGCCGCATATAAAAAGAATTATCTGGATTTATGGCTTCCTCTACAGCCTATAACAACCAGATGGGGGACGTGCTTGAAAGCAATTATGTATTATGCTGCAAATTTTGCCAATTCAAAGATGTTGTAAAAGATTCAACAGTGGTGAATTTAAGTAAATTGATATTGCCATACATAATATGTATTTTTGGACGGTAACTTAAGTTAACAAATTCTAGCAAGCTTGATAAAGATTAAACAAAAATTAAGATTTTGAATTTATTGTTTAAATCCTTAACTGATTGCATTATTAATTTAAATTCTTTTCGAAAACACCGTAATGAAAATGAATATACCACAGAGAAACTATCAGCATTTAATCATGCACCTATCACTTCCCATTTATTTTGTTTTGAAAAACAGGCAGTAAACTTTTATTTTGAAAAAATGTAGGGTGAAATATATCTCTAAAAGCATTAAAAAAACAAAATCAATAAACATTTGATTCGTATGTAATTGCGATCAGTTTCGCACTTTGCTTAAGCAAATGACAGTTTCAAAAAATTAAACAAAAAGTTTTCATAAGTTGAATATGGTTTGACACTTATGATTAACATGTATTCGCACAGTTGCTCAATCCAGCTTATGTATATTATAATTGGGCCTTTACAAGTGACTTAATTTACATGATTGTCTTAATGTTTCTTTTTATATTGTTGTTTTACTTTATTTTAACTTCTACTTTTGTGGTTACTGTGCCTTACTAACATTTATGGGACTGAATTTTACTAATAAAAAAAATTAATGATAATTTTAACTGCATATTTTGAAGATGTTTAGCGCAAATATTTATATTTTTAATACATTTCTTATGCGCATAAAACGCGATTTTAACTGCATAAAAGTCCTTGCCCTGCTTCTAACTAAAACTATAAATAATTCTAAAATAAATCTAATTTCGTTAAAATATTTTACCCAAATCAAATTATGCTTGAGTCCCAATTTTTTTTCGGATACAATTATATTCATACATATCCCATATTAATTTAAACATTTAAAATTAATTAAAAAATTTTTATTTTTCAGTTATATTTCATTTGTTGTGCTTTACTGTTTTTTGTTGAATGTTTTTGTGCAATTTAATTTTATTGAAATTTTGATGTTTTTAATGTAAAATAATATACAATTTTTACGACCCTTGAAAAAGTCACCAACAAAGTGACGAAACGTCGGGTGAAATGTAATAAATTTGTTTTTATTTACATCAACTTCATTAGGTCTTATTAGCTTAAAAATATATATAACTGAAAATTAATAATTAATTGGCCAAAAAAATAAATACGAATAAAATGTTTAGTTCAAGAAAAACAATGTTTAATTCGACTTTAAAGAATTTTTAATTCTAAAAAGTAGACAAAATAGCACGATATCTAAACAGCAGGAGGATATGAATAATACGGGCGGATTTTTTCCAAAACGTTAAAAAATATAAAAATTTCAGTTAATACCCTCTTTCCGATGTGCGAAAGACCGTTTGCACAGTATTTTAAGACTGTATTGCTAGAACGAAATATATTGTATGAAACAATATTTTTCTAAACACATACCTTTTGTAAATGAGACGAAACAAATACTTAAAATCACAAAAAAGTAGTTATAATACTACAAACAATTAAATACTTGGTTACATCGATTAATCGACTGAAATTAACCACTTTAATCGTTAATCGAAAATGGCCAATTTTAACTTAATCAGGTAACCGAATGAATACTGTAGTGGGTATCTACTAGGTTATTTATTTAATCGGGGGTTTGGTTTAATCGGTTAATCGCTCGATTAATTAATCTGTTAATAATCGGTTAATTTAGTTATTGATCGGTTAACCGATTAATACAATTTTTGTTATAAATTAAGTAATTTCAATAAAGAAAAATACAAAAAGTATTTTTATTTGGC
The DNA here is from genome assembly GCA_949318255.1 of Pollenia labialis. NCBI lineage: Eukaryota > Metazoa > Arthropoda > Insecta > Diptera > Polleniidae > Pollenia > Pollenia labialis. The sequence goes on from OX439143.1 coordinate 83,345,879, forward strand.
GTTTTTTAGTAAAAAAAAACAATAACATTACAAACAAAACAATTCTTAAACGAAAACGAACAAACAAAAAAATTATTCATAAAAATGTAATACATAAACTGTAATATGTAAACTTTGTATTAATTATTTCAATTGATAAGATCTTGTTATAAAATAATCTAAACATATAAAATAGAGTCAGTGGCCCATATTCATAGTCAAAAATAAAGACTTTTTTTAAAGTATATTTTAAAACAATGGTGTTCACCAGGGCTGTGAACTATTTCTAATCAAAAAGCGCCGCACATTGGTTGAAGTTCATATAACGAGCGGCTAAAAATAGAAGAAGTTGTCGAAGGACAATGAAACTTGGCACATAGGCATTTTTTGTTTGAATTAAGAAAAAATGGAAAAATCAAAATGATCCGCCCACTTTTACAACTTGTATTGAAAAAGTGGCATAACTCCCTTGATTTTGATTGTATCTACTCAATTTTCACTAAAAGTAAATATTATAAATGTAGAATGGGCTCCTAAAAATATATACCTGATCCGCCCACTTTTACGCCCACCTCCCATAGAACTTGTATTGAAAAAGTGGCATAACTCCCTTGATTTTAATTGTATCAACTCAATTTTTACTTAAAATAAATATTATAATTGTAGAATGGGCTCCTGAAAATAAATACCTGATCCGCCTACTTTTACGCCCACCTCCCACAGAAAAAACAAATAGAAAAAACATGAATATGAATTTTAAGAATAGTCTTTTAATAATTTTTTGGCATCATTATCGTACTCCAATTTTTTGATTTGCAGCTTTGAGCGAAATGTGTTTATAAATGGGTCTGAAGACAATAAAAGATTATGCATTACGTCTTCATTATTAGTGGCTACACGTCCAGTTCTTCGCGAGTGATGTAATCTATAGGCTCTATAGTCTTTATTCCTTGCTTCCTGAGCTTCTTCGGACAGCATACCTGATACAAATACATAATTAATTAAAATGTAAAAAATCAAAATCAAATCATTGAATAAGGGCCTTTGGATAGAGACATACCTATTGGCAGAACAGCTTCTGCTATAATTTTGCTACCATGCACCAGAATCTTATGCACAGTTACAGGCATGTAGTTCAAGCCATCATCAGTTCTTATTACAAAGTTATTAACATATGTACATATCTGTATGTAATTTGTAGTTTGTAGCTTGTAATGTTAATATGCGTACATATATGTAAGTATGTAACTTGTAGATTTAAACAAGATGTATAAGAGAAATTTAAGAGAGTAAATTAAAAAGATCATACATACATATCTACAAACATTTACAAGTTATGATCATATTAACTTCATTATATTTCAAATATTAATGATATGTAATTATTAAACTTTAATAAATACGGTACGTATGCAATAAATAAGTACATCCTATATTTAAAAAAGTTTAGACAAATTCTTAAATATTTTCCAACAACTATTGACTAGTATGTAAATTGCATTTTGTAATAATTTTAAACAGTTAAGAATTATGGCAACAACAACAAGCATGAACGAAAATTCATGTTTTGTTACTTTATCACTTTATAGTTTTTACTGTTTTTTTTTTGGAAAAGTGCAAATATGTGCAGCTGAATTTTTTTTACTTCTAGCTGAGACTTCAAGCTGTAAATTGACATCATTCGTTAAACAGCGCTCCACAGCGCTAAAAAGATACAGCCTATTAAAGTTGATGAACATTGAAATTTTGATGTTGTTTATATTTTGTTCTACGAAATTTTTTTTATGGCACTTTTTCCAACTTTTTTTAATGCAAATCTCATCTTTGGCAATTGTCATTTACGAAAATATATAACAAAGTCAAATGAAAAGTTTACTGTGATTGTACCAAAAGATTGAATATACAGTAAATTTGCATGCCATTTTAAACAAGCGAACATATATGAAGTTCGAGCGTGTCTATCTAAACAAATAATAAATATATCAGCCTTATATTACGGAATCATAATATTCAGATATCTGCCAACAAAATACCATAAAATTATCCAAATCGGCGAACATGAAAAAAATGAATTTTGGCCACTCTTCAACCAATGTGCGCCGTGCCCCCAATCAAAAAGCGCTAAATAAAATTTAAATAAAAAACTTAATGAAATATTAAAGAACTAAGTTTTATTAATTACACTGGTCGTCAAAAAGAGATTGTTTTAAATAAAAATATATGAAATACAACGATTTTACAGAGCTAAATTCAAATCCCTTTTCAGTTTTTTCTATCATGTGTAGTTTATTTATGGACTAGACTTATTTTCGACCGAAATAAGGCGTTTATGGTTCATACATTTTATCATAACTTAAGAACGATTTGTGCGAATTTTATCTTTTACAAATAATTATTTTAAAAATTATTTCTTAATTATAGCGACCATTTTTTTATGCAAATTAGTATTTACACATTTTTATCATTTTGCAGAAATCCAGGTATATTATGAATAAAATATGACATCAAATCATGAAGATGTTCACCAGACGTGATTGAATAAACTATCTGGATTCATCACGCTAAAGTCAATTAAAATCACATAAGCAAGTTCTCTATACCGACTTTCTTTGACATTTGCCGCACTGTGTTAATAAAAAATTAGCTTTTCTGATATTTCAGGAAAATTAAAATATTATAATTTCTAATATACATGGAAAGAATTGTTTACTAAATCACCAGAAAATATATCTTAAACCAAGAAAATGTTGCACCATTCTCGTCCAAGGCAAAAATTTCTTACTGTAAACATTGTGTGGCTTAGCTTAAGCAAAAAGTAGTGACTCAAAGCGACATAAAATTTACTTAACCACAGCCAAAAAAAAATAATTTTATTCTATAATTACTTAAATCGAGCTAGTTTAAGAAAACTTGATATAAAAATAAGAAACTTTTGATTGATTTGCTTAACATGTTGATCTAAATATAAATTCATTGAAACAAAATTCTAGCATTTGTTTCTTGATGCAAAAAATTCGATTCTTTTTAAAAATCAAGAAAATCAGACAATAGTTATTCAATAAATACTGCTTGATTTCAGAACTATGTATCTTTCTTCTTTTTAATAAAAATAAGCTACTTTTGTATATCTTGTTTTAAGAAATTTTTGATCATTTATGTATCAAAAACATAAATTTTTTGATCAGGAGAAAATATTTTTTTATTTAAGAAAGTTTCACAAATTACGAACAAAACAAATTAAAATCAGGAAATTATTTTATGATTTTCTTGTTTTAAGAAACGAAATGGATTTCTTTAGAAAATATACTTCTTTCCGTGTATAGTATGCATTTCAGAGTACTATATATTAAAAATATTTGAAAAACGGAAACAAATTTTGGTTTAATTGTTCTTGATTTAAATATATGCAAATTAAAGTACGAAAACGTTGGGTATCTATAAAAGCGCTAATTTAGCGCTCTTTAAAAAAAAGCGCTAAGTTAAAGAGCGCTAAATTTAGCGCCAAAGGCGCTAAATTGGCAACCCTGGTGTTCACATGCATATAAAACCGGTTTTTATTTAAAGTCGACTTTTTTTTTGACTATGAATATGGGCCTATGTTTCGGCAAATTTGGCAGATTGTTTGTGTTGCTGTCGAGAGTTTCTTCTGTTGTCGGGCCATCATCTGAATCATCGTGGCAAAGCTCAGCACCGAACATTCTTCAAAAAGGAATTCCTTAGTTTCTGTCTTTGTACTGTATTTTAATAATGTATTGTAAGAAGGAAATATTTTGTACAAAAAAATATTTTCTAAGCACATATCTTTTTTATATGAGACTACAATATTTCAATATACTTACATACTACAAAAAATTAAAAATTTTGTTAGATCGGTTAATCGACTAAAATTAACCGGTTTAATTTAATGAATACCCTAGTATGTACATAAAAAAAGTTTCATTATTTTATCTAAAATTGGTATTTTCGAATTTAAAGAAAAACAATTCAGGATAGTTAAGCTCTTTTACGGCGCAAGTAAACATTTTTGTAGCGGCCGTACGCTATTTTAGAACCGAGAACAGGGCTGCCGTTTTTGGTTATTTCTAACCAAAATTGGTTATATTTTTTTTCAATATGGAGATGTGAATTTTTTTCATTTTGGTTACTTTTTTCTAAAATAATAATGCTTACGAATATGTTTTTCTTGATACAATTATTTACGAGCTCAAATAATTTGTACTGTGTACTACGATTTTTTCCTTATTTGTTACCAAGGAAGCGAAGTTTTTTATAATTTATCGAAAACAAAAAATCCCTTTCAAAACAGCAACCAAATAATTTTTTAAGATTTTTGCTAAGAAAATATTGCCATTTGTGACTTTTTTATCAAAAACGCCATGTTCTGAAATCGAAAACAAATCAAGTTTTAATCAATGGAAATTTTTAATTTTTTTTTTTTAAATGAGCGTAGCTTTTCTTGGTTTTAAGAGTAGTAAAGACTTAAGGTAGGAAGTGCATAAAATCATGGGGAATCGATTTCATAAAATTCGTTAAAGTGTTTCTAAAAACTTAAAAATAAGTTTAATGTTCTGAATTTAGGTTATTTTCAGAAGTATATTTTTATACAAATTTGAAAATACACATCAATATACATAATTTTAAAATTTATGGAATTTTCTTTAAGAAATGAATGTATATTTTTTAATATATGCCACAATATTTTTCAACGATTCACAAAATATATCAAAAAGAACCATTTTGAAACAGTTATTTATAATAAGAATTATAAATTTTAAATAAAATTTACAATCAAGAGAATTAAGTTTTTATAATATTTTAGATACATGGGTCGTTCTTAAAAAACATAACAATTCTGAATTTTGTAATTTTAAAAAATTAAGTTGGCCAAATATGTTTATAATTGGCTTCATGTGGTTACGGATCTTATCAACAATAGATATCCATAACCAGCAGAATTTTTTTAAATTTTTGGAGTTTTTACTGATAATAAGTCACAGAGTGGACCGGTAACAGAGGGGACAAATTAACTCAAAAATACCATATTTTAGCTTTTTATTAGAATTTTGTAGAATTTATTTGTCCACTTAATTAGTGTACACAAAATATTTATAAAAAAATTATAAAATAAATAAAAAATCACTTTACTCACCGTTTTTCAACAGTAACAGAGTAGACACTGAATAAGGGTACGCACCCGGCCTACAATTAAGTTACTTACTCAACCACGCACTAAACAAGACTGAACAGTTAAAAACACATTTTGTTGATTTTAGCTAAGTTTTGATGGAGAAGCATAAGAGAAATATACGAGTTATAACGTTTAACAAAAATTTTTCAATAAAATGTGTTGACGTAACAGAGGGGACCAAAACCTGGGGACAAGATTTTTCTTCAAAAAAATTATACAAAAAAATTATTTTTCATCATTCTTTTCTATATATGGTATTAATATATACAAACTGAATAACAAAAATTGTAAATATTATTTTTTTTCAATTTTATTTTAACTGAAAATAACTATTAAATTTTAATAAATTGGCTCGGGACACAGGTTTTTGCTAAACCTTTGACATTAAAAATATTTTTTAAGTTATTTTCAGATAACTAATTATTTTTGTTTTATAATATAGTTACGTAGAATCGACAATAATTTATAAAAATGCAGATATTTTTCTATTTTCTTTTTGGAGAAACAAAATATAAAATAGTAAAGTCTGGGGACACCAATTGGTCATGTTTTTTAAGAATGACCCACATACATACATATGTATATGGTAATTGGAAAATATTTACATAAAATGCATTTCGCATATCGCAAAAACTATTCGAAAAATACAGATTACGTCCGAAGCAAATAATAATTACGTTTGTGACCGAATATTATCAGCCTTCTTTAAAACAACTATTTTAAAAGACATGCACAATTACTTATAATTAACATGTGACTTGAAAAGTTGGCAAGTCTGATGTGAAAAACATATCGTGTATACTGACTTAAAGTGATAACAATTTTCGGCCTCGTACATACGTTTTCTTTTTTTACATAATTTCCATTAGTTTTCGCTAAATTCAGGATGAAATTATATTTATTTGATTGTATAGTTCGTTGCCTTAATATAAAAAGGCCCCAACTCATCAAAAACACTTTTTACAGGAGAAGGAAAAAACTTAATAAAAGCTGAAATTATATAGAGCAATTCCATATGAAAGCGATCACCTTTTGGACGACCCCTCTCCGATTTTAAAATAAATAGTCTCAATCGATTAAAAACATTTTATGACCTGTAGCCTCAGTCGGGTTTGGTGTGCCATTACATTTTTAATAAATATTGAATTAAGTTTAAGCAGCAAAATAAGAAAGATTGTTTCTTCATAAATATATTTTTAACTGTAAAATAATTTTTAAAATGTATTTTTAACAAGGTGGTCTCTTAAATGCTCTTCTCCTGTCCAAACAAGGAGTCGGGGCCCATTTTTTTATTGCTGATTCTTAAAGCAAAAATTATGAGGAATCCAAAAAAAAAAAATTAGCCGGAAAATTTAGGAGCTTCTGTGGAAAATCGGAAAATTTAATTTTCATGGGAAAATTTAAAGGTAAATTTCTAAGAAAAATTAGGAAAAATTTATTTTTCAATTAAAGCCTGATTCAATACCTTTCCAACGAGCTATCACTCGTTGCGATCGCTTTAGTAGTTTTTTTTAAAACAACTTTCAATGAGGTCCCTTATGAAGAATTCTTCAATTTTGTCACATGACAGTGGTGTACACCACCACTAAACCAGTCACTATAAAAAAAAAAAAAAATGTAGGTACATTATTTTTTGCTGGGCAATCGATTGAGACTATTTATTTTAAAATCGGAGAGGGGTCGTCCAAAAATTTGCCAATTTTGATCGTTTTCATATGGAATTGCTCTATAGCTACACAAACATTGTCAAAAAACATCTTTATTAAAATTAAACGAGGAATTTAGATGTATGAGTCAGTGTTTTTTTCTTTCGAAAAATTGTGTGTATGAGTTAGGGCTTTTTTGTGTTCTGCTTATAACTTCTTTATTTTTAATCTAATTTGCTTGAAATTTTAATAGAATGTGTATTAGCAACCATTCTACAAGAATCAATAAAAAAACGGATTTCCAAAAATAATGAGTTGGGGCCTTTTTATATTAAGGTAACGAGTTATTCATAATTCTTTTTCACAAAATGCTGTAAAAAACAAAGAAAAATAATAATTAAAAAAGTTATAAAGAATCCAAGCTCATTCTGCGTCACCCTGTTTTACACATGCAGTAGAAATTAAAATATTTTATATGTACATATGTATGTATATCTAAAAAGTTAAAAACTTCAAAATATTTTACACTAAAATACATATGTATCTACCTACATTAAATCTTAACAAAAAAAAAAAAAAACTCAGAAACTGATTCTGAGTCGTAAATGTACTTTATGGTGGGTATAAAATTAATAATTTAATACAAAAAAAGTTTTTGCTGTCACGACAACGCCATTGGAACTTGTGAGGTCTTACGATTTCCTTAAATCAATAACAAATTTATTAATACTATTTCATAGATAACAGAGACATGAGTCCAAAACGGTGACTAAGTCAACAATTTTAAAATGCTTTTAATGCAACCTAACGCAAAGTCCGACAACTGATAAAAAGAAAATGTTTTATGATTCAAAGCAAAAACATTTTCTTTTAGTATTATGCGTTTGTGCTGACGCACAGAGGAGTATTTGTCCTGAAAAGCTGGCCAAAATTATTAAACGTGTTTTTTGAATTTAAAGTTTTAGTTTTTTGATAGTTTTAGGTGTAGTATAATACAAAAAGTCTAGTGGCAGATTTTGAAAAAATTACCCTAGAAATAAAAGTATGTGGACTATATGGATTTTGATGCCCTTAATTCAAATCTGTTTTCCGTTTTCTCTAGTACGTAAGGATTTTCTTTTAAAGGCGTGGCATACTTCACCCCCTAAATCGTTGGGCTGCCTTATATATTTTGCCATAACTTGAAAACGTGTTCTCCGATTTTAATAGCAGGACGATCAGAAGATGCACCAGAAAATTCTGCTTAAACTAACCATGCACATTTATTTTATATCTATTACTATTTTGGAGTTATTAAAAATTTAATGGCGAAAAAAAAATTTACATGCAAAATGCTTCAAATTTTTTTGTTTTTAAAATGCAATAAAAAAATTTAAGAACCAAAAAGATTAATGCCTGTATTCAAAAAAATTTTTTAAATTTAATAAAGGTTTAAAGAACAAATTTAGTATGAAAATTGTCCTTAATAAACGTTTGATAAATTTAATAATCGTTTATGAATACAGGGGTAAATTTTTAAGATTTTTCTAAAAGCCACATTCCTAAGGAATAAAATTTGGTATAAATCGCAAAACTTAATTAAAAAATGTTGATTTTAAAGGTTTAAACTCATTCTTGACAGACTGTATGTACATACATACATACATATGATTTACAGTCTAATTAAAAAAAAAAATTGAAAATTGTAAGGTTCTTATAAAACAGTATTTTTTTTATGAAAAAAGGCTTTATTATATTTATTTTATATTATTTAATACTTTATAAACGGAAAAGTTAAACTAATAAAAATTCCTTACTAATTAATTCAAAATACATAAAAGTTTATGACGATATAAAGGTATAAGAAAAAGTGCCCGATGAGCAAAAAAAGAAGAAATGTGAATATTTAAAAAAATCGTAAAAAATAATGGCGCAAACTTGCGCACACTTTTTTTGGTTCCTAAAATTAGAGATTCCAAATTTTATTGTGGTGTCAAACATAAATCGTAGACATGTTAACCTCACTTTTAAAAACCTCTTCTTTTCCTTTTTTGCAAAAAAAGTGTATAATTTGTTTTTTTTTAGCTTTTGCACGAATTGTTTTAACATGAATATTCAACATTTTTAAAATTTTTTTTTCTTTTTTAAATAACTTTTGATCAAACCTTTCAGCGAAAAAAAATAATCTTTGTTAAACCTTTATTCGTTTAGCCGCAAAAAAAATATCATATAAACATCCAGAAACCGAAAAAAACATTTAAATCTCATATAATTTTCTTCACTTTCCTGACTTTAGCAGTCTTCAAAATTTACAATATAATGTAAAATATTGTTGTCTGTCGAGCTGCGTACTTAGTTCTTAAGATTTCTGAAAATTCAGTTTTGCCTTTTTGGCCAGCTTTTCAGGCCAAATACTCCTATGTGTGACGTGTGGAACACACATAATTATTGAATTATTTATGGGCTTACCTTTGGTCGAAAAAAACATAACCAAAAAACAACACGCAAACACATCCCATTATAATATTTTAATCATTTTTAGCTTAACAGCAAAAACTATTTGATATTAAACCCGTTAAATAAAAACAAATTAATTAAATAATTTTATTTATTTGATACAATTTTTAATTGTCTATTAATTATCACAACAAAGATAATAACTACACACAGAAAACAAATTGGTTGGGAAACGGTTGCAGTAATAAAATATTGATCAAGTAACACAATTTATTATTGCAACTATTAAAAATGTATAGTTCTAACTGATTTTTAATTCTCTTGATTATTAAAACGTTATTATAACTGAAATATGATTCCTTCAATTATTTTATTAGTTATGATAACTTATTTAATTTAGTTCTAAAAATTAGTACAAATGCTTAGAATCACAAACGAATTTAATAAAGTGCAATACTAAATATTGGTCTTTGCAATTAATAATTTGCTTTCGTCAACAAATTTTGTAATATAAATGTTAATTCATTTATTGCAGCTAAATATCGGATGCTAGTATAGTTTCAATTCGAGTACACCAAATGAAAATATAATTATTTGGTATTCACAACCAAAAAAAAGTTATATGTCCCAATTGTTTACTAAATTTTCTGTCAAAACATTAAAAATAATAAAATAATTTAAATTTAATATTAAAATAAATAAGTTTGCGTTCAAAAACGGAAAATGCGCAAAAACTTAATAAATAGGGGTAAGTAATTTATGTATTTTTATAGTTATGGTATACACGTACATATGTATGGATGTATGTATGTATGTATGTATGTATGTATTATATTTCTTATAAATACATACATATGTATATGCCCAGCGGTAAAACTCAGAAGACCTTCTTACTTCAGGCCTTTTAAAAGGCCTGCTTAAAAATTGTTTTGATTAAATTCCTATTCTTATCTAACTGCTAAAGAATGCCTCATAGAAGGCTTCGGCTCTTTGGTGTAAAAGATAAGATACACCTTCCACACTCGCTTCTATGAGAAGGGAGTAGAGAAGGAGTAACATTTTTTGTATTGTTTTTTTTTTTGCACAAGCCATTTTTATGTACCTGCTAAAGAAGCGAGAGCGGAAGGCCTTCTCCGCAATGACAACGTGTGTAAAAAAGATATGAGTATGGAATGGAGCGAGAAGGCCTTGTATATCCAAAAGAAGGAGTACAGAGGCCTTCTAGAAGGCATCCGTACCCCTTCTTTTTCCTGCTGGGTGTATCCAGCTAGCATTTTCAATCGAAAGAATCTACTGTGAATCTCATGAAGATCATTAATCGTCCACGAGCGCAATTTTTAATCGTAAAAGATTCCTCTCACGGGAGAAACTGTTACGCAAGCTGATTCCTCTGCAAGATACTTCTACAACACATACAAATACGCTTATATCACAGTGCAAAAAAATTCGGGTCATTGCCGCCAGCCTCAACACTTGCAACGCGAAATAAAACTAGAATACCGGTAGAGCAAATCTGCCAAAGGGTTTAGAAAAGTCAGCTTGGGTTCGTGGAATATTCGTGGAGCTTTTTAACCTTCTAAAGTGCCGTTTTAGTATACTTTTGTTGGGAAGTTAAAAAAAGGACAAAAATTACCCCTTTAAATTAGTGTTAGAAAGTTAATATATTCTAATCGATTCTATGATTACAATTTTACTGAAGACATCTGAAATAGCATTTTAGCTCAGAAGTACATTTAGTGTATTTTTTTCCAAAAACTTTAGGGGCCCACATTTCGGCAACCCAAGCTGACTTTTCAAAACCCTATGGCAGATTTGCTCTACCAATATTCTAGTTTCATTTCGCGTTGCAAGTATTGAGGGTGTTTTTTTTTTGTTGCACAGTGTATTGATCGTAGACGAATTCGTTTGAGATTTCTGTATAAATTTTCTAATGAGGCTTTCAGAAAGCACATCAAGAATCTTATGAGACTCTTGTAGGAATTCACTTACAACTTGTGGAATGCTTACACATATAACTGAGCCACCGAAACAAGAGCATCAATCTTCGTTTTCATACAATTTATACGAAACAAACCTTTAGATCAGGAATTCAACAACAATCCTGTTGGAAAATCTTATTTGACAGATCCTTACGTCGGCTGGTTTAAATAAAATTGTATGAACTAGTGAATTTTCATGTTTTAGAAACGCTCTTATTTAGGTAGCTCAGTAATTGTTATATGACTCATAAGGAGAGCCGCAAAAGGTTCATTCCAAGATTAAAAGGCAAGCGTGTCAGAAAATGTATACAAAACTAATAAATAAAAAATTTAGATGTGTTATTATTGCTACTCATCAGAAGATTCTTTGAGGAGTTAGACAATCGACTAACAAACATCCGATGCTATCTGGGCAATATCTTAGACATACATACATATGAACAATACATATACATGTACATATTGTTTATATTTTCCTCCCCGTGTACATTGGTCAAACAAATATGTTATAAATACATTAAATGAAAATCGCTCAGTTTTTTAGTGATTTTCATATTAATTTACAGCTCAATCACTGTTCGATTTGTAAAATCCACATGTTAATTATTCTGTTTTACTTCAGATTCTAGATTGCGTTGAATTGAAGCCAAAGATTGCTTTTGTTGGTACTTTAGGGGATAAGCTGTACACCTTTGGAAATCCGTTGGATGATGTGGAAAGCTGCATGTGTTTGTATAAAATTAAATAAGTTGTAAACTGTACATAAAAATATTAATAAATAAATATACTAACAAAAAATTGAGTTTATTGTAATTATTTTGATTTCCTTTCTAATAAATCGTGAAAATGGTTTATGTAACCGGTTAAAAAAAAATATTGATAAAGACAATCAAATCTTTTGTTATGAACACCAAATTTGTGTTTATTCAGTTGCATCTACCATATATTCGGCTGTAAGCATATTTTTGATTTCTAATAATCATACTTACAACTAACAATATCTGTTGTTATAACTGATAGTGTACTAAAATTCAAATGTTGCTATCAAAAATATTATGCTTAGCAACGAAATTTTCAGTAATTGTAACCGAATTGTGTGATAGTACATGCAAGCGACAAAATTCGATTGGCGCCAAAATCGGTTGTGATCACGAATCTGTTTTCTCTGTGCATGAAAACCAGTTCCCAAAATCACATTAAAACGAGAAATAGTTCATTTATATAGATGTGATCAAAAATAACTTTTTTATTTATCTGAACCTTTTATAACAGAATTTTTATTTTGTTGGAGCCATGATTGCGTATGGGTTCCAAGAAAAGCCCATTTTCGAACATTTGTTTGTAAGTACAAATTGCTGTGGGGTATCATATGGTCGGGATGGACCGATCTTTTTTTTTTTTTTGCTTATAACAAAGCATCTTTGTTTGTGTTAATAGCTATTATTGATTACCATATCGCACTTCATCATAAAGATTGTATTAGATAAAAATTTAAAAATTTTCAGTAGAAGCAAAACAATTTTTAATTAAATACACAGTACAACACGAAACAATATAACCATACACGGACACCACAACGTAATAAAAGACAAAAAAAACCCAATGTCTCCCAGCTTGGCCCCCAAAGATTTGGGGGTCTCGCTGTCATTTTTGCAAAAAGTGATAATTTTCGCAGGGTTATATCTTGCAAACTGTTCGAAATTTTGATTTACTTTTTGAGGCAAAGTTGTTGCTCTTGCCATAAGGAAAAAAATTATGAATATATTAAATCAAAAAACCTTAATATTCATGATCAAAATCTTTAAAAACTTTAAAAAATTCGATTTGCTTACATTTTTCCCCTGTTCAGGTCCATAGTTAGCAAACCGTTCAAAATTCAAGGAAACAATCAACTACAAAAATGTACGCATCAACGTGATGTCAGCGAGAGCACAGCGGTGAAAGTTATAGAGAAAAAGTTACAGCATAATTTGCATACAACATTAGCAACTGACAATTTAAATTAGGGCTGCCAGGAACTTATTTCCTTGTCCCCAAAAAATTAAAAAACAATCCCTAAAAATCCCCAAACTAAAAATAAAAACTATTAAAAGTTAATATATTCTCTTGTTTTTTTCTGACCAAATTTTAAATCCTGTTAATTAAAAATTTTAAATTTTTTTAAAAATAGTACGAAAAATTTAATAGGAAATCCCCAAAAATTTTTAGTAAAAAAATTATTTTAGTTTGTTTCTAGAGACTGGTTTCGGCATGTTTTTTAAATCCTTTTTATGCGATACCAGTAAGGAATTACAAGCATAGCAATATGCTGTTTTTGAAGACATATGGGACAATTTATAAGAATTTGGAGCATAATAATTACTAACCAATAGCCCAGCATTATTTTTCCCAAACTTTATTATATTGTCTTTTATATTTCGTCAGCTAATACGGAAAAGGCCCTATCTAACATTTTAAAAATTTCACAGCAGAGGCAAAAACAATACAACTAATAAATCTCCTTAAACTGTTTATAATTTAATTTTCTTGAAAAAACCTTCCAGTTGTTTTGACAATTGACAATGTTACATATTATGCAAACTGTCAGTTAGGCATTTTAGCGTTTACCATAGTATCTTTTATAGATATGGCCTTTTGTTTTTTGTTAAAAAAATTACAAATTTTAGTCGAAAGATTCCAAAATTTTTTTGTGGACATTTATGCTGATGCAATACTTCAAAATCAATGAAAACATTGATTTTTAATTTTTCGTTAGTTAGGGCCTTTTGCGTTTCAGGTAACGATTTACTTATATTTGGGAAAGACATATTTGCTTGAAAATTGTTTTTAAAAAATAAAAAATTGTATGTGTTGACAACGGTTATAGATTCCTTTTTTAATTCTTCCTTTTTTTAAAACACTCACTCAAGAATTTTTTAAGTTTTTAAGCAAAAATGGTAATCTTAATTAAGACCCTTTACACTGTATTAGTTGTTGATAAGAGTAAGGTACAAGTTTTTCTACTTTTTTCATATTTTATGTACGAAACAAAGAAAAGGAAGAGAAAATTTTATTGAAAATGTATAAAATCCCCAAGAAATCCTCGAATTTTTCTTTTAAATCCCCGAAAAAATCCCCAAACCCCAAATTACTTTCTTTGTCCTTTTTGCTCATATGAAATCCCCAACTTTGGGGATAAATCCCCAAGTCTGGCAGCCCTGATTTGAATATGCAGTTTGAAAAAATTGATTTATTTTGCTACGCTCCATTTGATACCGATTATGAACCCCAACTAGGAAAAGATTGACCACAACTAAAAACACAAATGGAAATGGATTTCATTGTGGCCATATTGGACCTATCGCAGCGACTTGCCATATTTTTGATAGCATTTTTAGAGAAAGGAAAACCTCCACATGCTAATGTTAACTAATGTTAGACGGCAAGCTGAATTTCAGAGCTTCTAAATGATGACAATTCGTTCGCTTACGGCAAATATATAAAAGCTTTGGTGGCAAAAATGGGAATGAGCTACATCGCTAGTGAGTGGATATTATTTATTGATAGCTCTGTTTCAAGCTTAAAAGAAGTGTTGTTGAATGTTTCGAACCGAAACCCCTCCATTCCGCTAGCAATGGGTATTAACAAGAAAGAACGCTATGAAACATTGAAAGATATAATGAAATAAATCAAATACTACGAACATAAATGGAAGATTTGCTGTGATTTGAAGGTCACCAACATTTTGCAAGGGATCATCACGAAAAACAAAGGAAATTGAAAAATTTTTAGGAAATTTTTCACTTTTCCTAGGAAGTTCATATGTGGTAGAGAGTTCTTTACTGATTGTTGTCTTGAATTTTGAACAGTTTGCTAACTAAGGACGTGAAGAGGGGAAAAATGTAATTTTTATCATGAAGATAAAGTTTTTTTGATTTTATATGTTCACAATTTTTCCTTATGACAAGAGCTACAACTTTGCCTCAGAGAGTAAATAATAACTTTTTTGCAAAAATGACAGGGAGGCCCCAAATATTTGGGGTGTCCATAAAAAGTGCATGACTTTGGGCAAAACTGGGAGACAAGGGTCTTTTTTTTGGTCTTTTATCACGTTGTGGTGTCCGTATATGGTTGTATTTCCATGACTTAAAAAATTACACATAGTGATATTAAAGGCATGTAAAAACGAATTTTACACCAACCGTTTCATTACAAAAAAGTAGTAAAAAAAGCACGATTTTTTATAGCGAGTATAAATTAATATTAAGTGTCTATTGTTTTAAAAAAGTGAAAAAAAATAAAAATTAGGAGGTAATACCTTTTTCATTATCAATTTTTAAAATGCTACCAAAGAAGTGTTTATAAAATTCATGAGTGTAACGTATAACTATCGGGTACAGCGAAACCTTTTTTCCAAAGTTAAATTAATATATTCAATATTTACTAAAACCTTTTTAATATAAAATTATTTACTTCAGCCTTTATTATAATTTGTACTGTATGCTCTGTTCTATTTGTTAACAAATTTAAACAACTTTACCTTTTTTCCCAGATTTTATAAGATAAATTGTTGCTGTAGAATAACACAGTACAACACATGATTTGCCAACTCAATTCTGTGAACTGTATGTGAAATTAGACCCAAAAAGAAGAATTTCTGCATCATTCGTTTTGTCTTCTTACCTGCGATTTGAAGTTAGTATCGATTTGAAGTTAGTACTATCGTATAGGGGAATTTATCACGTTTTAGGCCCTGTTGTTTGACATAGCTCGACAACCACTAGCCCAATTTAGTTGAAATAAATTTTAAAAAATTAAGAATTACAATTCCCTTAATCTGTTCATATATTGTACAAGTATACAAGTAACACTTTCGAAGTTAAAAATGAATGTATGAAGGGAAAAAATAATTTTTTGCCTAAAAATTTAAATTTTTTTTTTAAAAATACATAAAAAATCCAAAATGGAAAAAAGTTTCAAGTCTAGTTATTTTTTCGCAAAGTCACATAACCTATGAGCAAAATGAGACAAAGATCATAAAAATCGATGCACGCGTTTCGCTTTTATTCGCAATTGAGTAAATGTATGAATTTCGAAAATCAGTTATAGCCACCACCCTTAAAATAAAAATATAAATTAAAAAATTATCATGCAAAAAAAAACTTTATTTATAAAAACTTAATGAAAATAAAATAATATGCAATTAATACGCAATTATATAATTATAAGAACAATTAATTTTTGAATCCCTAGAAAAACTTTGATCACTAATATGCATGTGGCAGAGTAAATAAACTGAACTGGCAAAATAAAATAAAGTAATTTGTTTTTATTTTTGTTTTTTCTTTACCCACTTACAACTACATTTAGAGTTGACAAAAAATCCACCAATTGTTGTTGGGACTGTAAGAAAAGATAAACTCACTGTTTATTGTTGTTGTTTTTGTTTGAGCTTTGATATTGTTACAATTAAAACTGAGGTTTATAATTCTTATTCGCTTAACAGTTTTATTTGTATAATATCTTTAGCTTTTCTAAAATCTTTGGATGAAGTTTCCTGACGATCTGGCCTAAGCAACCAGTGAAATGCGCATAGGAATAGCTTATCCCTTCAACAATAAATTTCAGTTTCTCAATAGTGTGATATGTGAATTTAGCACATTTGAAAGAAACCTTTGTAAATTAATTTTTGAATCCCAAGAAAAACTTTGAAGAACAAATATATTTAAGCTATCCGTAGCAAGATTGTCAAACCCAATTTTTCGGTTTTACAAATTTAGATTAAATAAGTAAGAAAGTATAGTCGGTCATACTTTAGCATATGATACCTTACACCACGGCATTAAAGAACATATTCTTGCAAATGTACCCTATTTGGGATCCATGGGAAATCATGGATCCGCCAAAACAAAATTATGTATACGAGGCTTAGATTTATGTACAAGTTCTTTGTATACTTTATAATTTAAGTTCTTATTTTTACCAGAACTTCTTATAAAATCAGAAAAACCTGTGGTGATTTTGAAAAAATTGGTTTAAATAGTTTTTCAATATGGCTGACGCTTTTCACCAAAAAGACCGGAACTAGAACGCCAAAAATATAATAAATAAATAAGACATAATTTTATAAATTGTTAGCTGATAATAAATAAATAAGACATAATTTTATAAATTGTTAGCTGAAAGCTTATATTAAATATCCGTATTAGACGCGACAGGTTGCAAATAAAAGCTGAAAAAATTAATGGGTCCCGCCTGCTACTAAACATAATAACCTAAACTTTAGCCCTCTGATTATTTTATAGTCTGTTAAATCAAATTATATTTTGACTTAATTTGCATTAAAAACTGAGTTTCTTAAGTTTTTTTTCATAACGTAGTAGGTACCGTAAGTCATGGTTGCCAATTTTTATGTAAATACTACACGGAAAGAAGTTTATTTTTTAAAGTAATCAATTGCGTCTCTTAAAACAAGAAAATCCAAAATCGAATAGAGAATAGAATCAAACTTCTTGCACAAATAAACAAATGCTAAGTCTAAATTTACACGTTTCATCTTTTGATGCTCAACTTCTTTTCAATTCCCTTTTAAAGATGCCAATATAATCACACGCAGCAATCGTTTTCAACTTTTTTCGGTTCAAAACAACAACAATTTTATTAACAGCGAATCAAAGAGAAAAAGAAAAGAAAAAAATTACATGCAGCCATCGTTGTGCATATACCAACGAATAAAAACACAAAGCGTACTGACCGAGTACAGGCATCTCCGTACTAACCTCCTTTCTTCATTCATCTAAAATCATAAGAGTTGAGCATCAAAAGATGAAACGTGTGAAAGCAGACTATAGATTTCTTTAAATTTTTCAGAAAATGCTCAAGAACACTTGGTTTGATACAATCAATTTTTATTTTAGTCGATACGTTAGGCAAATTAATAAACAATTTCTTATTTTTATATTAAGTTTTCTTAAAATAGCTGATGCTACACGTTTTTATGTAAAAAATTCAGGCTTTTCTTCGTATTTTGTAATATATTATTGGCCGATTTTACCAATTTATTTAAATATCAATTCATGTTTAAAATTCGTTTTTCATGTCAAACTAAAAGAAAATTATATAAAAAATTATAATTTGAAATTTTGATATTTAGTTAGCCTTGAGCTCTCAAATTTTATTTTCATTAAATTATTTTTACTCCATGAAGGAATTTTATAACTGAAGTAAATTTAAAATTTTTTTCGAGCCTCAGCTCAGCCAAGAATAAAAATTATTAATAAAATTTGACATTTTGGTCAAACAGATGTTCTTTCTTATCCATGTATCTTGAAGGTTTTAGAAACATTTAAACACAAATAGAAAAAAAAAAATTCAAAAAAGTGCATATCATAAAAGTTGAAAACCTCTCGTCTAGAGTTAAAAATAATTTTTTTATACATAAGCCATTCGTGGCCCAAAAATCGACCAAGACTACCTTAAAGAAAAAGACATAAGATTTCTTTTGAGCAAAAAAAAAAAAAAACACATTTTTAGAGATGATGAAACAATACGAGTAAATACAAGTACATATTCGATACTGTTATATAAGTACCAAGTATTTTTGTAATCGATATTTAGCAAACGAGTACAAAATTCTATCGGTATAGGTCAAAAGTAATCGTGGCACTTTGGTAATTTTGGTCGGACCGTAGACCAAGTCTAATTTAAGTCGCTTTTATAAAATGTACTTTGACCGTGTTAGTTTTATAAAGCAAAGTTTTGTCTTTTTATTCGAGCTTGCCAAGTCATATGCCGTTTAGATTTTTCTTTTTATAAAAATCTTTTGATAAACAAACAATATTCCTTTAAAAAATTTGATCGGATTGCCAATGACTGGTGGTAATATTTAAACAGCCGTATTCATAACAAAAAGTTAGCCACAGTTTGTACACTACGTACAACAAGCTACTTACTAAAATGCCGACTTAGCCTAGCAGCTTGTAAGCACAGAGTTTATTCATAACCAGGTATGGGCAAATGCAAAATGAAAATGCAAAAAGAGCGAACGATGTGTATCAGGCGCGGATCCAGCTCGAACCTTAGGGGGGGGGGAGAAATTTGTTTTGATACAAAAAAGTAAAAAATTTGTTTTTAAAAGTTTATTAAAATTAATATGTGTATATTTATTAAAAAAGCTCAACAATAAGGTTATATGAAATATAAGATCAGTTCAACATAAATAATTTTTTTAAATAAGCAATTTATGATTTCCTCGTGAGGCAAATTTAGATAGTACAGTCTTTCTTCTGTCATTGTTGATCTGAGCCATGTTTTTATTAGACGACTGGTAGGAAATGACGTCTCTCTCGTTGCATTACTGACGAGTAGGGCAAGTTTTTTATGGCATATGCCATTTTTGCTATTTTTTTAATTATTGTTTTAAAAAGCAATTTTTGGTCCAGCTTGCTAAAGAATACCTTTTTGCAACATAGAAAAACATTTTTAAATAAGCTTAGAGAATATGAGGCAGAATCTATTCGAAATGCTAAAGCATATAGTACACGGAATGTAAAACGCCACATGCGCATGTGGTTCTGACGTAATTTTGACGACACTACAAAGCCACAATAGCATGTTATGTTGTGTGATGACGACAAAATTACGTCAGAACCTCATGCGCATGTAGCTTTTTACATTCCGTGTACTATAGGCTTAACTGCAGTTAAGCCTGAATAATGCAAAAATCGGACGTAAAAAGTACTTTCAATGCATCTGCTCAGGCCGCTTGAAGTTACAAACGAAAGGGATTTCTATGAATGAAAGCTTTGGCTTAATTGATAGTGCTAAGGAAAATAATACAAGATGTCATTAAAAAAGATTTTGTTGAAAAGTTTAAAAAACGTTTTAGATCGTAATACGTGTGGTAAATTATTCAATACTCCTGAAAAATCTATATGGCTTGGCATTTCAATTTTTAAAGTGTTTTAATCGATTTTCTCACAATTTTGTTTTAATGAAAGTGAGACGGATGAATTTATTGACAATCTTTCTCCATCTGAACTTTTAGTGTTCAAATATGATCCAGTTACATCTTGCGATATTGAAAGAGTGTTTTTCATTTATAGAACTGTTTTATGTGACAACAGGAAATTATCAGGGGTGTTCTAGAAATCGAAGACTCAAAACACAAGTATTTTAAATGTCGTTCTTTAATAATATTTCCCTGATAAAAAAATTTTGTGACAAATATTATAAAAATATTTCTTTATTCAACAGAATTTTATAACAAAAATTAGATCAAAAGTGTATTAAAAACAACTTCCAAATTCTTGCGTTTTGCCCCCAGAATTTATTTTTTTTTTTTTGACAATTTGAAGAAACATACTATTGTACTTACAATAAAAACTTAATAAAAAAAACATTCTTAAATAACATGTTTATTTTTGCCATTTTTTATACTTTTTCGTGCAATTTACCAGCCATTTTTCGTGCCATTTTAAACTTGCCCTGCTGACGAGCATTGAAACGAAAATTTTAAATATTTTTCTTAGATTTAGGTAGATATCTTTATCACAGTTTATTAAAGCATCTACAATGTTATCTGATAGATTTTTAGATATTTTCCATGTTTGTTGCAAATGCAACAGTTCAGACTCAAGTTTAGATGTTAGTAGGTGTTTATCTATCTCTTTTATCAAACATAATCAGCTCATCAGCTAGTTGTGATTTTAAAAGTTTTGTATCTGTATTTGAGTTGATTACACTTTGAGGTAGAAGTTTAGGTATGTTCAACACATTTAGGAGATCTATTGCGAAATGTGTTTTGAGATCTTCTAAAATAAATTCAATAAGAGGAATGTAACCTACAACTGGGTAGAAATCTTCAACATTTTGAATGTGATTGGAACCTCGATTTGAACGCAGATAACTTTTACTTTTTCAAAAATCGCTTTAAATAGTTCTTCGGCTTTATTTCATTTCTCATTCCTTTTTGAAGATTATATCGCGCTTTTGTAAAATGATACTATTCCTCAAATGAATTCAAAAGTACTAAGCGAGTTCCTTAATATAAAGCTTTTAATGAAGTATCTCTACCTTTCCACTCAGATATTTTTTCCAAAGCTTCTACTATATGATGCACACTTGTTGCAAAGTGAAAATTGAGTCGTGACGGTCCAACCATCTTGTCTCGCATAATGTAGAGAGTTTGGCTCCCAAATACTTTGCTTAAACTATGTTTCGCTTGGGATGATAAAATTTAAAAAATTTGTCGTTCTTTAACAAAAATTACAACTTGTTGTATTAATGGCACTTTGTTGCTTTTTAAAATTGAGTTGTTTGATTTATGGGAATAGCAAGGCGTTTGTTTTGCATTTGTCCAGAATTTTATAACAGCTCCATTTTCTGATGACATCAGAGGACAACCATCTGTTCCATTTCCTACACAATTTTTTAGGTCAAGACTAAACTTTGTCAAAGCTTTTAGCACTATAAATGATAGTGCCTTCGCATCAATTGACATATCACATTATCAATATCCTTTGAAGCCTCTTCAAATGCGTTTACAACAAAGCCAATAAATGCTTTCCTAATGATTTTTTGTTGTATGTTGAAATATCTTTAAGATAAGGAAATCTGGGTTTTCCCCGAAAAATCTGTGTTTTCATCAAAAATTATCGAATAGAATTTCGATTTATGTAACACATATATACATAAATATTGAATATACATACTCAGGCTTATTAATAATTCGACCGCACGCATTTTAAAGTCAAACGTTTATTCTTTGGATATAAATAGATGCCACCTGCTGGGATTGAATGTAGAATAATAAGTATTTAAATACAGTAAACTAGATGTTTCATTGAAAATTTCTAATAAATAACTATTTGAATTAAGTTTTGGATACTTATTGAAAATTTCGTTAGATTCAATAAAAAAAACAAAAAAAAACTTTGCTGGGATTTCCTAAAATTTTGTGCATATAAAAAAATATTATTATTGGGAATTCTTGTATTATCGAGAGAAACCAAACATATTTTTAGAATTTAGGGGGGGAAATTTCCTTATTTCCCCCCCCCTGAATCCGCGCCTGATGTGTATACATACACACAAAACAAACAGCATAAAGGCTCAGTTAGCCGGGATTAACTGTAACGTTGGAAATCAGGTGATTCATTTTGTTGTATGTATAGCAATTAGAACGATTACAGTAAGCAGTAAGATGTAACGTCTCAATCTATAAGAAATAGATTGGTGTTACATTTAACGGTAAGGTTACTGTTACTCCCGGCTAACTGAGCCTTAAAACCAACAAATGTAAACGTAAACAAACCAACCCTGCAGGAAATGTCACTAGTGAATCTGTAGTACTGATTCACTATTGACACAGTCACCAGTACTAGTGACTTATTATGCCCCAGACAATGTAATTTAATATAGACATTTAATATGTGTGTCATTGAAAATCTACTACTGACGATGTTACTGTAGTATTGGTTTAAGACTGCCATTTTATTAAAAACTATATTACACAGTGTTGCCACATTATGACTATTAAATACACATTACATTTATAAGTAAGTGATGCCACACTGTTACATTATGTTATGTTATGAGAATCGTAAGACATAATTGTTACATATGCAACATCTCCCCTCTTAAAGATATATTTAAATAAATACCAAAGTTACAAATTTGTTAATACTTATCTAGTAATAAATAAAATATTCATTTCTTAAAAATTAGGTTTACAAATCCAGCTTTTTAGGCTGCCTTACAACTCTACCTTTCCTTTTCATATAGCTATTACCATCATTAGTACTGACTGGTAATTCAGTTACCATTTCCCCGTCTTTCAGTATCTCATTATTCTCTACATTCTCAAATTTAATATTTTCTGATGTTTTCTTTATGTGATCTTGATTTCTTCTGTAATGTATACCATTGTTATCCTTCACAACAAACGATCTTGGTTCCTTACATGTATCTACAACTTGCCCTTGAAACCAACAGCTTGTAGGTGTTTTCTTGAACATTATAGAATCTCCCTCTTGGACAGGGTTTTCCCTTTTTGCTGTTTTGTTGTAATAATCAGAATACTTCTGAATGTTTGAACTCAATTGTTTTTTATATACATTATTATCAATAACTTTTGGTTCAAAATTTTTTGTCATAGATGGAATCTTGGTCCTTAAAGCCCTTGACATCAACAATTCTGCTGGACTGGGCAAATTTCCCTTTGGTGTAGTCCTATATTGGAGTAAAGCTATATATGGATCTGACTGACTTTCCCGAGATTTTACTAACATTTTCTTAATCGTTTGAACAGAACGTTCCGCTAACCCATTAGATCTTGGCAAATACGGACTAGATGTGCAATGCTCAATTTCCCAGTTTTCACAAAAATTGCCAAACTCTTTAGAACTAAATGGTGGGCCATTATCTGTTATTAACGTGCAAGGAATTCCATGTCTAGCAAATATAGATTTTAATTTTACTATGACCTGAGAACTGTTGTAACCAGAATTTAATAATTCTATCTCAATGTATTTGGAATAATAATCAACCACAAGTAGGTACGTTTTCCCATTAAATTCAAATAAGTCACAGCCTAGCTTAAACCAAGGCATAAGCACAATTTCGTGAGGAATCATATTTGATTTAGGTTTCGAATTCTGATGACGCATACAAATCTCACAATTCGAAACAACATTCTCTATATCATTATAAAGATTTGGCCAGTAAACCGATTGTCGAGCCAAATCTTTGCATCTCTGTATGCCCATGTGCCCCTCATGAATCTTTGACAAAATTGAGCTACGTAAACTCTTTGGTACTAGAATCTGATGATTTTTCAATAAATTGTTATCCAAAATTGAAATTTCATCCTTTATTTTAAAATAAGGCATTACATCAACATCTATAAGCTTTCTATTTTGTGGCCATCCATTTCTAACATAATCAAAAATCCTTGCAAATGTTACATCATTTTTCGTATGTTCCCTAAGAAGATCAATTTTCGCAAAAGGTATTTCCAAGCAAGACGACAATAAATTACAATGAAGCGAAGTTTCCTTATCTATTTCCGTTAATGCCGTCTCCGTTAAAGGTGCCCTCGACAGCGTGTCGGCTATTAGTAAGTCCTTTCCAGGCTTATATTTCACAGAAAGATTGTACAATTGCAACCGTAGCATAAATCTTTGAAGCCGTGCCGGAATTTTATATAAAGGTTTGTCAAACAAGTTAACCAATGGTTTATGATCTGTTTCAACCAATATTTTTGACCCGTAGACGTATTGATGGAATTTTACACATCCAAACAAAATCGCAAATAATTCTTTTTCAATTTGCGCATAATTTTGTTGGGATGCAGTTAACGAAACTGACGCGTATGCAATTGGGTGTTTGTCATGCATAATCGTTGCACCGAGTGCAAATTTAGAGGCATCCACAGACAATACCAAATCTTTACTTGGGTCAAAATATGTTAGTACAGGCGACTTTGTTATTTCTGACTTCAGATTCATAAATTCTCTTTCATGGTTCTCCGACCAATGCCATTCAACATCATTTTTCAACAGTTCCCTTAAATGCTTGTTCTTTGAAGCCAAATTCTCAATGAACGTTCCTAAATAGTTTACCATACCCAAGAATCGTTGCAATTCTTTCACCCCCTTTGGCTCAGGCATGTCAACTATAGACCTCACCTTCTCCTCATCCGGTTTGATTCCAAAATTACTAAAAACGTGGCCTAAAAACTTTATCTCAGTCTGTAAAATTTTGCATTTATTCTCATTAAACCTTATGCCAACTTCCCTTGCCCTTTGAAAAACCGTTTCTAGAACTTTCAAGTGTTCCTCTTTAGTAGAGGAATAAATTAAGAAATCATCTATATAAATTATTAATCCGGGAATGTCCCCAAACAACCTAACCATTTCACCGTGGAAAATCTCAGGTGCTGCATTAATCCCAAATGGTAGTCTCAAAAATCTATACCGTCCAAAAGGAGTATTGAAAGTACATAACCTTGATGACTGTTCATTCAATGAAATCATCCAAAACCCACTGTTAGCATCAAGTGACGAAAAATATTTTGAACCATTAAGCTTGGCTTTGCAATCTTCAATATTTGGAAATGGATAATGTGGCCTTAGAATGGCCTTGTTTAAATTTCTAGGATCTAAGCAAATTCTTAGATTCCCATTAGGTTTTGATACTATTACAATTGAATTCACCCACTCAGTTGGTTCACTGACACTTTTAATAACCTTCAAATTTTCCATTCTGTTCAATTCTAATTTCAATTTATCAAGCAACTTAAATGGAATTTTTCTAGGCGGATCAACCACCGGCAAAACATCTTTTCTAACTTCAAGATTACATTCACCATGTAAGAGACCAAGACCACCAAACACATCAGAATACTTTTGAGTTATACCATTTAATGATAAAATATTTACATTTTTGATTAAATTCATTTGAATAGCTGAATCAAGACCGATAATATTTTTACAATTTATATCCAATACAAAAAACTTTAAATTATGAACATGATTTTCAAACAAAACGTTTAAATTTACAATGCCCAAAACTGGCAATTTTTCACCACTAAATGTAAAAATATTAGCGTTAGTTTTACTCATTAAATATTTAGATTTTAATTTACAAAATGTTTCCGTTGAAATTATGTTGGCCTGTGCCCCAGTATCTATTTGACATACCATCTTTTCGTTTTCAATTTTAACCTCAATGTTCCATTCTGTTGTTGATTTTGTTGTATTAGAAATTGCGCCAATAAAAAAATCTTCTTCTTCTTCATGATCGCCATTTTCCTCAACAGTAACATTTTTTACATACCGCCTTTTCAAAAAACACATTTTAGCAAAATGCCCAATTTTCCCACAGTTGTTGCACTTTGATCCTTCTGCTGGACATCTAGTCCTATGTACTTGACCACACCGACTGCATTGTATATCACCTTGTTTGTTGTATGTTGGTGATTTAAAAGGTTTTCGCCTTAACACATTTATTATTGGTTCCTCCTCATCATTCACTTCAAGTTTTATTGCATTTTCCTTTGCCATCGTAATGGACTTAGCAATGCCAACTGCTTTATCCAACGAAATACCACCTTCTGCCAGTAGTCTTTCTCGAATATTACCCATTTTAGGAGACAATCCACAAGTAAAAATGTCTCTGACAAGATCTTCCCTTAAGTTACCAAATTCGCAATTTAAACTAAGATTTTTCAACATTGTTACATATTCATCAATCGTCTGATCATTATGTTGTTTGCATGTAAAAAATCTGTGTCGCTCCATTGCGATGTTTACCTTCGGTGTGAAGAAGCTTTCAAATTTTTCAACTAATCTTGAATAGGTTATGATGTCTAGATCTTCATTAAATGAATTGAAAATTTCTAGGGATTCACTGCCTAAATGGTGTAAAAGTAGGTCCGACTGCGTCTCTAAATTAGTTGCCGTCATAAAAATTTTAAATTGGGTATACCACTGCTTCCATTCTTTTGCCAAATTCGTTGCCTTTAAATTTATTGGCTGCACTGTTGTTGTAAAAAATTGACTATCTACTGTTGACTTTACTTGCATTGCATCTGAATTCGCTTCAACCGGCATTTTGTTTAATTTTTTAACTTTTTACTTTTTTCTTTAAGCTTTTGGTCTTCACTTCTGACACCATGTAGTATTGGTTTAAGACTGCCATTTTATTAAAAACTATATTACACAGTGTTGCCACATTATGACTATTAAATACACATTACATTTATAAGTAAGTGATGCCACATTGTTACATTATGTTATGTTATGAGAATCGTAAGACATAATTGTTACATATGCAACAGTTGCTATTGATTAGGTAGTTCTTTCAGGAACATATGTAGACATTGGAACCAGAGACTAACTAATACATTTTTGTAAAGCTACTCTATACTTTTGGTACGACTACGAATTCATAACAATCTTTTTTATCATTTCTTCAACTTTTATAGGAATTTTACTTCTCAGTTGTTATTGATAAAAAAAAATTTAGTTTTAAAGGCGAATATATTGGCAAATGTAGTGTAGTGTAGACATTTTGTTGACAAAATCACCAAAATAGTCGACAAAACTGTTGACTTGGAGGCACTTGCAGCCAGGTTTCCTTCAGGGAATACAATGCCACACATGCAAAGCTTTGAATGTAGTGGGGCCCATACCTGTTCATACCCAAAAAACACGGAGGTTTGATTTCAAATTGGAAATTATTTGAAATCAAACGTTTGATAATGATATGAAAATCATAGCATTCTCAAAAAAAGGGGAAATTATTATCAAATTGAAAAATGCTTTTATTTTCAACTTGCTTTCAAACGTAATTCTCAAATGTTTTTGAAATGTGGAACATAAATAAAAATTATTTTTTTTTAATTGAAATCCATTTTTTATTTAAATTAACATTCGGCAACACAGCTAACAGATGTAATAATGTTCTTTCCGTCCTCTAATTCTTTCAAAGATGAAATAATTGGATCCCTTTTTATTTTGAGGATTGTAGCACCACGATCATACAACAAACTTATATTTTCCTCACTTTACCTTTTTATTTTTTTAAATTCGTATTCTAAATCATTGTAATTACACAAAAATAATTTTTTTTTTCACAAGAAATAACTCGTTCACTTGTAAAACACATTTAACCACGAAGTAAAAATTTAACTACTTAATCGCCATTTTTAATGTTAACATTTATTTTTCTATTTAGTACTGCCAAGTTTAGTTTTGGATTGAACTTAACATTTGATACTGATTTGACGTCAAATTGATAAAACATTTGATATCAAATGTTTATTTTTAAATCATTAGCAATTTGAATTTAAATGTTAAAATCAAACAATTGAAAAACGTTTGAGAATTGTTTTTGATGTCAAATGATAAAGCCATTTCCCTGGCAAAAATGAAAAATGTTTGTATGTTTGTATGTTTGTTTGTTTGTTTGTTTGTTTGTTTGTGTGTTTGTTTGTTGGCTTATAGACTCCGAAACTACTGAACCGATTTTCCTGAAATTACAGTAACATCACGTGAGCCCTAAAAATAAAATAGGCTACTTATTTTTTCGATAGGGGCAGGGGAATTGGTACCCCCATAGGATGCCAATATTAATTATCGCATATCTTAAGAGCCGCTGGACGCATTTTGCTGAACTGTTTGTAGTAGGATTTTCTGAGCCCCAAAATTGAAATAAAATAGCAGCGGGGGAAGTGGTTCCCCCCATAGGACGCCAATGCTTAATATCGCATATCTTATGAACTGTTATAGTGAGAATGTTCAAACTTTGTGGAAGTCACTCTTATGGTATACTACACTTTTAAAAATAAAGCGGGTAGGGGAGGGGGGGGGAAACCTCCCATAGGATGCATATATTAAATATCGCTTAACTGAAGAACTATTAAAGGGGGAGTCTTCAAACGTGGTTAAAGCTACTACTATGGCAAACTATAAATTTCAGTATAAAAATGGGCTGGGTAAACAGGGGAGGAGCAGTACCCCTTATAGATAGAAATATAAATAAGAGCCATTGCACGCATTTGGTTGAACTTTTGGTAGTAGGATCTTCTGAGCACCAAAATTGGAATAAAATAGCAGCGGGGGAAGTGCATCCCCCATAGGACGCCAATGCTTAATATCGCATATCTTATGAACTGTTATAGTGAGAATGTTCAAACTTTGTGGAAGTCACTCTTATGGTATACTACACTTTTAAAAATAAAAATAAAGCGGGTAGGGGAGGGGGGGGAAACCTCCCATAGGATGCATATATTAAATATCGCTTAACTGAAGAACTATTAAAGGGGGAGTCTTCAAACGTGGTTAAAGCTACTACTATGGCAAACTATAAATTTCAGTATAAAAATGGGCTGGGTAAACAGGGGAGGAGCAGTACCCCTTATAGATAGAAATATAAATAAGAGCCATTGCACGCATTTGGTTGAACTTTTGGTACTAGGATCTTCTGAGCACCAAAATTGGAATAAAATAGCAGCGGGGGAAGTGGTTCCCCCCATAGGACGCCAATGCTTAATATCGCATATCTTAAGAACTGTTATAGTGAGAATGTTCAAACTATGTGAAAGCCACTCTTATTGTATACTACACTTTTGAAAATAAAAATTAAGCGGGTAGGAGCAGGGCGGAAATACCTTCCATAGGATACATATAATAAATATCGCTCAACTGAAGAACCATTCAAGGGAGAGTCTTCAAACGTGGTTAAAGCTACTACTATGGCAAACTATAAATTTCAATATACAAATGGGCGGGTTAGACAGGGTAGGAGCAGTACCCCTCATAGATAGAAATATAAATAAGAGCCACTGCATGCATTTTGGTGAACTTTTGGTAGTAGGATCTTCTGAGCCCCAAAATTGAAATAAAATAGCAGCGGGGGAAGTGGTGTCCACAATAGGACGCCAATGTTTAATATCGCATATCTTAAGAACTGTTATAGTGAGAATGTTCAAACTTTGTAGAAGTCACTCTTATGGTATACTACACTTTTGAAAATAGAAATAAAGCGAGTAGGCGTAGGAGGGGAAATACCTCCCATAGGATCGATATATTAAATATAGCTCAACTGAAGAACAATAAAAGGGATAGTCTTCAAACGTAGTTAAAGCTACTATTATTGTAAACTATGAATTTCAATATAGAAATGGGCGGGGTAGCCAGAGGAGGAGCAGTACCTCTCATATATAGAAATATTAATAAGAGCCGCTGCAAGCAATTTGTTGAACTTTTGGTAGTAGGATCTTCTGAGCCCCAAAATTGAAATAAAATAGCAGCGGGGGAAGTGTTACCCCCCATAGGACGCCAATGTTTAATATCGGATATCTTAAAAACTGTTATAGTGAGAAAGTTGAAACTTTGTAGAAGTCACTCTTATGGTATACTTCACTTTGAAAATAAAAATATAGCGGGTAGGCGCAGGGGGGAACTACCTTCCATAGGATGCATATATTAAATATCTCTCAACTAGGGTTGCCAGATACCAAAAGTCAAATAACTGGACAATAGAAAAAATTCACCTGGATTTTGAAAATTTAACTGGACAATTTTAAATGCACTTTACTACAAGAAAGAGTAACAAGGTATCGTAACATGTTAAACTCAGTGTTATATAAATTTATAAAATTATGTACATATCAGGGCGAATTCGCTGCAGGTGGCCTTCTGACTTTGACAGTTCGAAGCAATTTGTGTTGGTTTCACAAGCCGTAAACACTAATGCTATGTTAATACGACGATAGAAACCACTGGTTTCGCTTTTTGAAACTAGATAGCCAAACATGCAGTTCATACGATTTATTCCTGTTTCATTTTGACATTTTTTTGTGTTGTAAGTGTGATTTTTTTTTTAAATACATAAAAAAGTAAATAAACTTAAGAATATATTATTTAATACTTTTAATTATATTATTATATTATAATTATCTCTTTATTTTTTTAAAAATCAATTTTTATATTGTTTTTTCTTTGTTTTGATTTTTTTTGAGAGCTAGTTCAGATAAACTAACGATAACTGTTATCAAAATTGGAGATGATAGTACATTTTTCCTGTTTCGCAGCCTGTTTCAAAATGAAACGACCTGTTTCGCTCTCAAAATTTTGTATGGGAAAACAAGTCGTTTCAATCATGTTTGGGGCGCAAAACAAAATATCTGCTGTATTTTTGTAGTGTTTGCCACCACCGTATACATAAATTCGCCTTGAAATATATTAATTTAGATCACATACAAAAGTACATATACAGCCGTATGAAGTCGAAATCGAGTGAAATTGAAATCAAAATCGATGGGGATTTCTTGTTTAATTTTTTGGAAAATGATCGTAGTTTTTAAGATAAGTTCTGATCAAGATAAGCTATGCTTATAGTATGAAGTATATAAAACGAAATATGTTAATGAAGTTAAAGCACTGGATCGTTTTCAAAGTAAATTCGTTATAAATTTCACTCGAATTCGATTTCCAGAACAAGGCTGATACTTATTTGTTTAGGCACATATTTTTACGGTTATTTGCAGAATATACTAATTCTAATACTTTAGTTGTTAAGCAAAAAATTTCAATGGCGGTGATGTAAAAGGGCAAAGATTTCTGAGAAAGTAGTAGTAGTAGTAGTGAGTAAAGTAGAATAAAAAATTATCAAAAAATTTTAATTCATTTCATGTTTTAAAATTCCTTTCTTCATTAAAATAATTTAATGAAAATTATATTTCATCAACTTAAGGTTAATTAATATCATTTATTTATTTATTGATTATTTTTTGAAACATTTTGCTTTGAAAATTAAATAAAGTGTTTAACTGGATAAATTGTAATTTGGCTGGTAAATGGACAAAACCGAAAAAACTGGACAATCCAGGCCATTCCAGGCCGTCTGGCAACCCTATAACACCGTCATTGGGTCGTCTGGGTCCATTTACTCAATTTTTGGCTATAGGAAGTCCTTTATCATTTCGCGATAGCGAACATTATTAACGGTATTTGCTTGGCCGACCTCATTTTGAAAGAAGCATGACTAACTGGGCATGCGGATATGTTTCCCATTCCCTACAAACCCGGTTTGCTGAAATCCTCCCGGTTATGGAAACATTTGGTCGATTATGCTGACCAAAAAAGTCTCGATGTGCACGAAATGCATTATGATTGCACGCCCTAAGTCCCGTTTTCACAACTTACCGATAGCTAAAGGTATGATTTTATCGGCTGTATAAAAAGTGTTCCATTATTACAACTTTACTTTAACCTACCAGGCAGGATGAAGTTTAATTTACTTTATCGCTTACTTTAGGGTAAAGTAAGGTTTTATTAATGGAACACTTTTTATAAGGCCTGTTAAAGTCTGCATATGTGAAAACGGGCCTAAATATCTCACCAAATTCATAAAACAATTAGAAATAAATTAAAAAAATATATGTATACATTATAACTTTTTTCGTTAATAACGTACTTAATTTTTTTTAATTATTGTTTTTTATCGTTGAAGTCGTTTGAGGAAACTTATTAAGAAATGTTCAACGTTTAGCATAACTAATACACATTTTGTTAAATTTTTTGGTTTTTAAGTTTTTTAAACTTTTAGAAAATTTTGCTAGATAAAATTGCCTAATGGCTTAATGAATTTTTCATGGCAAAACAAGATAAAAAATAAGGGTCTACTAAAAATCGGAAAATTACCAAATGGTTTAGACCTTAATTAAAATGTTTCAATAATGTCACACAGTGTTATTTTTACAACCACTTTTTGATTTGGGAGTACTTGATTAAAATATTAAATAAATATTCTCTATAATTTCTCAAAAAATTTTATAAACCGAACATTTTTTTTTTAAATTTTTAAAACAAATGTATCGCTAAGTGCAGAAAGGGAACTAATTTAAAGCATACATTTTAAGATATTCAATTAATACTAGGGAAGTAACGAATACCGATACTAATATAATAGCGATACATTAGATTTTCCGATATATCGGCATAGGTGGTTACTTTTATATACACTTTTTATATATTTTTGAACAAATAATTTAATTTTCTATGCTTATTTTTTGCATAGCAACTAAAAAAAAATAACGCATTAAAAAGCAAAGCATAAAATAAAAACAGAATAATAAAATTGTTTGATATAATAAATAAATCAACGAAAATGGAAAAAAGTTCGGAGTCTTAAAATTAGTCGGCTAAATAAGAATTCTTAAATCTTGTTTTTATTTCAAATGTAGAAAGAATTCATTCGCACATCGGAAAAAGGCTGTTAGATTTTTAAAGACGCGACTGGCGTAATGAGAATTCTTTGTTAATGAAACAATAATCTTATTGATATTATTGTAAAACAATAAGGGTTTTCATGATACCGCTTAAAAGTCTCGCAATCTCGTTCATTTCTACGCTCTCGCAAATAAACTGTCAAAATTGTATTAGAATACATTTACACAAACTTCTTAAATTTGCCGAAGAATTTTGACTCGTTAACATGCGCTGTTCAATTGTGCATTTATACAAACTAATTTTGTTAATGCTTACCGCCGTTTTTAATGAAAAAGTCACAATTAATTCTTGCAATAATTAGTCTTTTGGCTTTCTTTATGCATGTTTAAGAACAGATTTGACTTTGTATTAACAATTATCAAATTTCCTTTTTATATATTTTATTATATGTTATTTAAGTTTATTTTTATTCGACCTTTTTATTCTAACATAAAAGAAGTAATTAATTGGACCTCGAGCTTAATTAATAACTTCTTTTATATTTAATTTTATTTTTAACATATTTTTTTATTGACGTTTCAGTTTGAAATTACATTAATTGTTTAAAACTAAACAAAAACTAAAAAGGATCTTCATGAAACGAGTCTAGCAAGTTTGCCCATTTCCACAAACGGTTATTTTAAGCGTTGTCATGACAACCCTTAATGTTTTATTTTTTTTGTTAATTTTATCATGAATTAAATTTTTTTTATTAATATACATTTTAAATATTAAATATCGCTTAAGCTAAGTCTTAATGTCAGCATATTCAATATGTTAGGTGTCTTGACGACATTTACATATGCCAGCAAATCCAAATCCAAAACCAGCATTTAAAAAAACAAAAATAAAATCAAAAAATATTTTATTTCGTACGGAAACTGCGATCTGTTTCGCACCTTGCTTAAGCAAATGCCGTTTTCATTAAATTAACCAAAAAGTTTTCTTAAGTTAAATATGGTTCGACACATTATGAATCACATGTATTCGCACAATTGCTTAAGCCAACTTAAGCATATTAAATTTGGGCCCAGAGTTGCCAGATGTAGGGGAAAATCTCTACATGTAGGTATTTTTGGACAGATTTTTTAAAATCTCCAATATGTAGATATTTTTAGTCATATCGCATTATTTCTGAAATAAATGCAGAAAAAAACGTATTTTCTTTTCCCTAAAATCGCTTAAAAAATATATTTCCAGTGTTGTTTGTAGCGAAAAAAGTTGGCGACAATAATATAAATGTATAGTCTGTTTTTTCAAATAAATTTTAAAAAACAAAATGGTGGGGCCTCTAATCAATTGTTTGCTGAAATAGACATCAATGCCTTAGTGATACATAAAGAATTTGTCGTAGAAAAAAATATGTTTCCGGCACTACTTAGGGTAAGTGAATGAGTTAACGAATAGTGGGTATCATTTGTTACACCTTAAGGTGTCTGAAGGTCTCTGTGGTATACACCATCACTAGCCCAGGCTTGCCAGTTAAGCAGTTTTAGTGCTAGACTTAGCACATTTTTTTCTTAATTAGCACTGAGAATTTCGAAAAAAATCGAATTTAGCACATTTTTATAATTATTTTTTACCTTTTCAAATTATTATTTTCCCTATAATAAAATAAGAGCAATGCCCCAGCACTCAGTAATGCTTGTTGGAATTCTGGCATTTTTGTCTCGTATACTTATTCCGTATCCCCATTTTAAAGAGCTCTCAAGTATAATTTCTATTAATAATAAAGTTATATTTCCTGTTATTTTATTATTTATATATGTACATAGCAGTTTTGATATGTTAAATAATTGTAAGCAAAAAAATTACAAAAATCTTACTTTTATATTGTTAATAATAAAAGATGAGGTCAAGGGTTAAAATCAATTGTAGTTTTTTATTTCAAGCATAATGCAATTTCTTTAGTTTTTTTAGTTCTTGTTTTAACTCTGCACCAAGGTTTCATAATTGGCATCTTTCACAAATGTCTTAATTTAGATTTTGAAATAAATATTTGTTGTATCGAAAACTATCACAGTACAAATACCGAAATTAAAACAATTATATCCAAGATACAAGTCATGCAAATATACGCGATATTGTTTTTATCAGATTACAAGGGGCGATGTAATTGCTGTGTGAGGAATTAATAAAAGGAGCATAATTAAAGGGCGTGGGTAAAAAGTGATGTTTTAAAAAAATTGACTTACAAAGAATCAAAAGGAGTTATTTTCTAGTTATAAAAAATTTAACATTAGAACGGAATGATCTCAGATATTATAATTATCATAAAAAAGTACTTAATACAAAAATAAAGCCATATTCTAGCCATAAACAATGATATACGATACGATGAGATTGTACTTCAATTGGCGATGCTATATATGTGTATAAAACAGAAAGGGCTACATTTTAGGGCTTGGTAAAAAATTTTGTAAGATCTTGAAACTTAATAAATATGATATGAAGTCGCTGGTGGATTTTTTTTTGGTTTTTGTATTGGGTTCTACCGGGTTTAATGTAATATGTATGTGAAAAAGAAAAAAGGGGCTCAATTTTGAGGCGTGGCATAAAAGTGAGTTTAATAAAAGATAGACATACTCAGTTCTACAAGGACTTTATTGGCACGTTTAAAAAAAAATTTACATTTGGGGGAAGGTCCGAGATGGCATAAGTGGCGCCCAGAATTTGAGGTCGGATTGAAAAACTACTAAAAGAAAAAAAAGAAGCGGCTATCAAGCCATGAACAACGATATGTGATATTATAAGATCGGACTTTAAATGGCAGCGCTATATATAAAAAATCAAAAGTGCTTTATTTCGGGGCGTGGCAAAAACAATTTGTTTTCCTGTTTTAGAAACTTCATTGACATATCTTTCATTCTAGGTGGTGACAGGCACAACTTTTTTCCAACCCACCCTAATATACATGTAACACTTTCTAATGTTACCTATAATCACTCGAACTGTTACATATTGTGCAACGTCAATAGAACAAAATTAGCTGATTTTATTTTCAACTATGTATAGCACATTTATCATTAATGTACTTCATGAGTTTGGCAACAAATATTGACATCACTAATGGCTAAAACGATCATAATATACATAGACTTTATTTTAATATGTACATTGTACAATCTTTTTACAAAATCATGAACGGTATGAATTATGACAAAGAAAATAATAAGACTTTGGTTCTACAAACAAAGTAGTAAGTATCAAAGTTGTATAACAGAGCCGTATGACCACCTTAAATAAGAGTAAGGATAAAATATGCAACATGTTTTACATGTTTTCATCAACTTATTCACATGAGAACTTAAAAATATTTTCTAAAGTTGTATTTTTTACAAACGAACACAAAAATGTAGAACATTTTACATTAATGCAATATATTTCAATGTTAAAAAACTACCACTTTTGTTTTTCACTGTAGAACACTGTAGCACTTTTTTTTTTGTCGAATTAGCACTTTTAATTTGAATACTTCTGGCAAGCATGCACTAGTCCCATTGGGGTATAGAGTGAAAATGCGAACCATTTCGCTAGTCTCTAATGGCAATGGCTATTTCTTATACCACTGGGATATATTTCAATGTTGAAAGATTTAATTGAATTTATTAAAAGTACATAGAATACATATTTTATAAATGCTTGAGATACACTGTTTTGGGTAATTTTATATTTTCTTGTTTTGGCTTTACTGCGGGATTGGAACACACAGGATTGGTTGTTTTGATGAGTTTACATACCCTACAAGAAATGAATGAGCGAGTAGTCACATTTTTCATTTTGGTGTTAAGAAAATGATAGAAAGAAATGACCGAATGTGATTTCGGGACTCCATTCTGATGATTGGTTATGAAAGTAGACCCAAAAAGAAGAACTTCTGCATCATTAGTTTGGTCATGGTACATCAAATAATAATTAAAAAATTAATTTGAAGTTAGTAAGTATTGTATAGGGGAATTTGTCACGTTTTAGGCTCTTTTTTCGCAGTTATAAATAAATGAATGAAGAAAAAAAATATTTTTTGCCCAAAAAATTGAAATTTTTTATTTTTAATTCATAAAAAATCCAAACGGTAAAAAAGTGTCAAGTCCTTTTATTTGTTTTATTCACAGTTAAGTAAAGGTATGCATTTCAAAAATTTGCTAGAGATATCCACAAAATTCTTTGGAAAATCATTTTTGACTTTTTTTATGATTCTCAGAATTAAAAAAAAAAAAAAGTAATAAACAAAAGGTTATTTGATTTTTATGATTGCGGTAGCAAAGTAATAAGCGGTAATAAATGTGCGTGGACAATTTAAAGGAAAGTGTACTTTTTTAATTATTTGGGGTTTTCCGTTAGTTACCTGCATGATTTCTTTACAGAAATTGCACCCACATTTATGAGTGCTCATGTTTTGGAACGTTTCGAAATCATATTTCATAAGTACCTAATTCGGACTAGTGGTTCTCGAGTTATGGCAAACAAAAGAGCCTAAAACTTGACAAATTGCCCTATACAATACTTACTAACTTCAAATTAATTTTTAAAGTATTATTTTATGTACCATGACCAAACTGAGTTCTTCTTTTTGGGTCTACTTTCATAACCAATTATCAGAATTGAGTCCCGAATCAATCACAAGAAAAATGTTGTACTGTGTTATCTTAACACCAAAATGAAAAATGTGACTACTCGCTCATTCATTTCTTGTAGGGTAGTGAAGTATTTGTGTATGGATCGTCGAAGATTCAGTACCACTGATGGGATTTGTGTAGTGGTCTGAAACTATCGATAGCACTATCGATGATTTTTTACTATCGTTTTACCATCGATAGTTTTTTTTTCAAATTTTTGTTCTATGATAAACTTTTATGGTTTAACAACAATTAAAGCATTAATCAAAAGTAAAATCAGTTTTCATTATATTTAGTCAAGTAAATTAAACGTTTAATGAAGTTAATTGAACTTTTAGTTGTTACTACAAATTTGTTTACTGGTGCAAGCTTAATTTAATGAATTTTTTAATTTATATCACTAATTTTTTTATTGAAATCAATTTTTTTCTGTGAACGTTTGACAGTAACACAACTTGGCAGCTTTTTTTAATGAAGCGGACATTTACCACAATTTTCATTATTCAATGTGTTTTAAAATCAAAACTGATATTTGACTGCATGTCAAATGCGCATTTTTAATTTATATATTTATAAATATAAATTTATATTTTTATTTATTTATATTATAAATTTTTTTTTAAATATTTATCTTTTTATCTTTCCATATTCTTTTAAATTTTTTATTAAAAATGTTGTCGAAACACACTTCTCCAATAAATTATTTTAAAACTTTGTGTTGAATAAATTTAAATTTTTAATTTCTATTTAAATGTGAAAAGTAGTACTGAAAGTATGAAGTATATAGAAGGAAATGTATTTACGAACATTTAAAACGGCATAATTTTCAAAATTTGTTCCATATTAACTTCACTCGAATTCGATTTCTTGGAACTTTAATTAAAGTTTAGAAATCAAACATTGGTTTTAGTTTTTGGTCATTTTCTTATTTCGTCGATTTATGATTTAAAACAGTGATAAAGAACCTTGTGTTGGGCTAGTAACTAGACTGTTCCTTTAAAAAATATCGTGAAATCTAAGATTGGTAAGGGGTACTCAGTTTCATGTTTTGTAGTTCTCATACTATTAAACTTGAAGTTGGCTGTAGGTGTAATTGTATTAATATGAAAAATATAAAATGAAGTATGGGAAGGACAAGATTAATACTATGTTCACACTTCGGTTCTTTAAGGCATTTAAGCAACACGAACGTGATTAAGCTCTAATAACATCAAAATTGAGATGATTTGCCATACATTGAAGTGATTTCTTAATCACTTCAAATTGACATGATTACAACAAAATATCTAAATTAATCACATAGAATCCACTGAACATACCTCAAAATTAGTATAATTTAGAATTGGCCAACATAAACGTGTACTACCGGCCACGATTTCTGCTTACTGTTTTTATTTATTTCCCTAAATCATTCATAAATTTTTATAATTTCAACATTAAAATGATTAAAATAATCTTCTGATAACCTTTTAAAAGTATTTTTGATCCATTTTTAATACTGTAAAGAATTATAAATTTGTTTGTTGTGTTCTTTCTTTAATCATCTGTCATCTTAATCATCTCAAATGTAATGCGAACGGCTTTGATTAACTTAATCAACATTTTGCTTAAACGCGTTTAAACACCGAAGTGGGAACAAAGCATAAAATACAAAAATTGCAAAACTTGGGAAGAGGGACATCACAGCGATAAATCAACTTTCAACTTTATAGGGTCTAAGATCAATATTGTAGAAATTACAAACGGAATGACAAACTTATAACGGGTCCGCCATCTAACGTTTTTTTTTCGACTAGTGCTTATTTCGTAAATGGTAACTCTTAGCTCATGTCTGATTTGACAGATAATTAGTTGTATCCTTCCGCTGAACGAATATGGTTGTGTATACGCTTGAACAGCGCTGGGAAATATGCGTTTTCGCTTCGCTAAGTGGGCCTGCGATCGACTTACAGAAGATGCCGATTTTGCCAAAAAAAAATCATCTTTTCAGAAGAAGCTTATTTTGATCTTGGCGGATATGTAAACAAGCAAAATTGTCGCATTTGGGGCACAGAAAACCCGCACGAATACATTGAAAAGCCGTTGCACCCAAAACGAGTCACTGTTTAATGCGGATTTTGGTCCAGAGGTATAATTGGGCCATTTTTCTTCGAAAATGAGCAG
The DNA here is from genome assembly GCA_949318255.1 of Pollenia labialis. Classification (NCBI taxonomy): domain Eukaryota; kingdom Metazoa; phylum Arthropoda; class Insecta; order Diptera; family Polleniidae; genus Pollenia; species Pollenia labialis. Next base: position 83,385,644 of record OX439143.1, read on the forward strand.
GGAGTGGCCGTTTCAGTCAATGGCGATCGTTATCGGGCCATGTTGAACGAATTTTTGTTCACAAAAATTGAAGAGGAGGATATTGGCAACATTTGGTTTCAACAAGATGGCGCTACGTGCCACACAGCCGAAGCTACACTCGATGTTTTGCCGCAGAGTTGATGTCGTTTGGCCACCTCGGAAATGCGATTTGACACCGTTGGACTATTATTTGTGGGGTGCCGTCAAAGATAAGTGTTACGCCGACAAGCCAGGGACAATTGACGCTTTAAAGGACAATATTCGTGAAGCCACTGGTAAAATACAGCTGCACAAAATCGATAATGTGCTTAAAAATTGGTCCGATCGTGTAGGCTACTGCATGGCCAGCCGATGCAGCCATTTGAATGAAATTATTATCCATTATTAACCGGAAGGATTGTACTTTCAAGTAAAAAACAGAAATTTGAGAAAATATTCAGAAGTTTTTTTTATAGCATTTTCCACATGTGGTGAATGGCATAAAAACATACTGTAAATTATATTGCTTTCATAGTCGAAACAAAAGTTAGTTTTAAATTGAACCGACTTTAACTTGGTGCCACCTCTAATATAGAAAATTGTTCATATGTGCAACATTTAACAAAATATAAGAAAGTGGAACCGCTAAACCGTTGACATTGAAAATTAAAAAGAAAAAAAAAAACACTGCATATCTTGTGGCGTTAAACATTTTTACAACGCAATATAAATTTATGAAGAAAGCAATAACAAAATTACAAAATATTTCTGACTTTGGTTTTGCTTTTAATAGCCCAATACACAATCTTGTGCAAATGGTCTTGCACCGTAGGATTTGCAAAATGGTATAGTATTTACTATAATCCCAAAAGTATACTATAGTAATTTCTATACTAGTTTGCAAATCCTACGATGCAAGACCGTTTGCACAAGATTGTGAATTGGGCTAATGTAATTTTTGGCGTTGCCTTTTATACAATTAGGGCCTATATCGATGGCTTAATATAAAAAAGGCCTAACTCGATTTTTTTTGTTTGTTTACAAGGTAAGAAAAAAACTTAATAAGATCCGAAAAATTTTTAATAAAACAGTTATTACACAATTTTTAATAAAAATATCCAACAATGTTGTACTACAACCCCTTTAAAATTTGAAATCAAGATACATGTGGCACTAGCTACCATAATAATTAAAAAAGATATTTTTAAAAAAATTGAGTTACGCCTTTTTTATACTAAGCCATCGATATGGATTTTGTGTTTCTTTCCATGCACGCACTTTTTTATTTGGCGAAGAACTGCTGATGCTGTAGTTAAAAACTAGCATTAGCTAGGTTTGTATTTAAAGTCGACTTTAACATTTAAAGTATTGCTATTTTTGTTTTATGATCAATGTTTATTAAATATTATTTTTATTGAGGTTTTTGTTTTCCTCAAAGGCTAATGTGATCAATAATTTGTTGACAAATGTAAATAAAAAACATTGATGGTAATTGTATTTGATTTTCCTAACGTTTCGTTCGCTTTCTTCGAACTGCTTCAGGGGTTATTTTTATTCCATAATGATAAATTAGGGTCTACATTTGTATTGCACTTTTTCAACTATTTAATATATTGCCTTTTTGATAAATATTCGATTTTTTTAGATGCCCTTTGTAAGCTTTCGCAGCAAATTAAAAAAATTTTTTTTTCCAAATTCTGGTTAGCAGATGTCTTTTCTGTTTTAAATATCTATCAACGTGTTGCTTTAATTTGGTTGTCTCTTCATGTCTTCATGTTTACCTTGTGCGTAGAGTACAAGTTGCAATTTTGTACATAATTTGATCAAATTTTTTTTTTTTTTTTTTTTTTAATTGTACCAAGGACAAAGTCTATGTAAATGGTAAGAATCGGTCTTTAATTTAACATATTCCCCATAAAAACTTCTGTCCAAATTAGACTCTTTGTGCACGTAAGCCATCTAATTATGTTGGCATTTTGATTGAATTCCCCCAAAAAATATCAGCATTTTTCGAATTGGTCTGTATATACTGTTGTGGCTTTATCGATTATAATTTTAGTATTGTTTTTTATTAAATGCAAATGTTGAATATTTTGTTTTTAAATGAGCAAGTTTTGATTTTTTTTTTGGGCATATTTTTAACAATTTTGAGGGCATATCGAATTTTGCTGCATATTTAATGCACATTAAACGCATTTTTTAGGGCATATTTCTGGTTTCCCTGATAAAAATGACAAAAAATGTTTTGATTCTACAAATTTTTTGTTGGAATTCGAAAAATAATTTTTTCTGTGTATGCAAAAGGCAGTTAAGTCAAAACTACTATAACCTAGGGTTTACACTTGCAAGTGCAAGTTCGAAAAACTAAATACACTCACACTTTTTCACTAACACCATCACATTTTTCGTACTTGCAGCCCAACTTGCAAGAGAATTTGCTTGCAAGTAAATATTTAACACTTGCAGCAAGCAAAATGTAACACCCTTTTACCGTGGATGAATTTTGTATCAATTTACTAGTACATACTTATTTATATAAAAGTAATGTTTAAAGCAGATTTTAAGTGTATTTATAAAAAATAACAAATAAAAAAAAGCACAACTATACAACATCGCATCTTAATGGCAATATTAATCATAAATTTTAAGCATTTTGAAAAAAAAAATTGTTAATCAAAATATTTTCTCAGTAATATTATGGCATCGCCACTACGGCAATACTGGAGTCACATATTTTATAAAATAAACATAATTGTTTCATCAAGATGGACCGAAAATTTAATAAAGAAGAAATTATTAAATATATTTTGCTATAGCATGGTAATGTTTTTAACATGGTAATGTTTTTAAACCGAAAAACAAACCATTTTAATAAGATGTTTTCGCTTCGAGAACATTTGACAAATGAATTTACAACTGACTGTGTAAACACTCAAGCTACTTGCAAGACTTTCGGCTTCCCTGCAAATAATAGGACCAGTCCAAACACGCGTGTAAGGAGTAGTCCACAAGGGACTAGGACTATTCCAAAAGTAACCCAAACGTATGGAAAAAACATGGTCTATTTAACATTACGATGTCCTATGGCAGGACCATATAACCCATCTTTGGACTACAACGGAGTAGTTTTAAAACTACTCCATTGTATACACAAGAGTGTTAGTTTTAACTTCGTTTAAAAACGAAAACATGTCGTTAAAAAACGAAGACATGTCGTCTCACTACAAACACTTTTTAACAATGACGTGGTCCATGCTTGCATTACATCGGACCAGTCCATGGAGTAGTCCATTTTAACAAAATGGATCAGGTGGTCCAATATTGTTTGTAGGGTTTATCTTCGACATTTTCGTTGATAATACGTATGCACTACTTGCATGTAATTACTTGCATGTGTAAAGGCAGGGTTATAAACATGTTTTTAGAATCGTTATGGCTGCCTTTGGGAAAATGTGATTCCTAATATGCAGGGAAACCAAAAAAATGCAATTGCATGTTTTTCTTTGTGCGATCAATGAAGGCAGAAACAATATATTTATCCATTTTAGAGCTTTTTATGAATTTTGGCATTGATTTGTTAGTGCATATTTTTGCATATTTTACCGTTTAAAAAACTTTTTCGCATAGTTTGGTCAAAAGAGCAATCTTGCAACAAGTTTCAAGTTTTAGGTGCATATTTTGCCTTTTTGAGGTATACATATGTTGATACAATTTTTAAGACAAAGCAGGTTGTCATTAAATATAAATCACTTTTTAAAGTGATATAACGATGTCCATCCGACCGTCTGGATAGTTGTCTGTACATGTTTACCTTGTGCACAAAGTGCAATTGCATCTTGTAGGTAATTTGATCAAATTTGTTAAAGACATTTCAATTGTACCAAGGACGAAGTGTATGTAATTGGTGAGAATCGGCTTACAATTTCACCTACTCCCCATTAAAACTTCTTTCCAAATTAGACTCTTTGTGTCCATAAATCATTTAATTATAATTATGTTAGTATTTAGATTAAACTCGCCCCAAAAATATTTTACTGCAAATTTGATTCTTTAAGAATAGGTTTGGGCAATCCCATATAAAAATAGCTTAAACTTCCTTTTAATTGTTAACATTAATAAACAATTTAGGGACCGTCACTTTTTAGACAAAAAATCTCATATGGATATTTATGTCAAGATAATGTTCGGCACAAATAACCTTTAAATGAATTTTAACCTCTTAACATATCTCTGTTTTTGTGAGCTGATAACTACCCATCGTTCCCAAATAGCGTAAAATCTCAAAAATTCGTCTGTAAATATCCACAAAAGCTTTTGGGCTTTACCGATTACAATTTTAGGATTATTTTCATTAAATGGAACTGTTATTAAAATGTTGTATATTTTGTTTTTAAATAACATAGCAGTTTTTGATTTTTTTGGGCATATTTTTAAAAATGTTCAGGGCATATTTTCAAATTTTTACTGCATATTTAATGAGCAACAAAACGTGTTTTTTAGAGCATATTTCTGGTTATATGTATGTCTTATTAAATAGTCATCGAAAATTTTAGAAGCTAACGTTAATGAACAAAAGTGATACAAAGTTTAGAAAATGTATCCCACTACAAAAAAAAATTGCTATTGTCCTTTTTAACCTTAAGTCTTCTTCCGAATATGCCTCAATAGCACACATGTATGGAGTATCCAAAGCCCCCTACTGTATGAATTTTTAAAAAATGTTGCACAGAAAATATTTTCGTCGAAATTTTTTCAATTAAAATAATAATGCTATTTCAGAAAATTTTTTAATTTTCCAATTAATTTGCCTTAATTGAAAATAAAAATTATAATGTTTGCGTGTATATTTCCAAATATGATAACATACACACAAACTTCAAAATATTTTAAAGTTTCAAACAATTGTTGTTGTTTTTTGTTTGGCTTAAGGTCATATATTAAAATTATAAATAAAAAATCCACAAATTTTTGTATTTTTAATTTTGTTTTTATTTTTAATCCGATATTTCGACCATACATCGATGGTCATCTTCAGGGGATTTAAAACACTGTCAAATTAAAACTACAAAAAAGTTGATACGTCCTCACTGTTTGTCAACAATTTTTTTATTGTTTCAATTAACTGTGTTGATTGAAAATAACTATATATTTTGATTTGTGCTTACGTTATATATAGCCTCTTTTGCTGATGTTGACATTTCAATTAAAACTGTTGATTGAAACTGAATATCAAGAAAAGCTCAAACTTACAAATATGTTAATTGATATGATAATTTTGTCTGCAGGTTTAAAATCAGTACGGATTTAATTAATAGTACAAATATTAATATTTTATGTAGAGTTGAAACATGAGGCTTAATGCTTAATGTGATTTTTAAAAGATGTTTAACTAAAAATTTTCATCGACTTCATTTTCACTCGATTTCTAGAAATAATAATAAATTGGGTTTAAAAGTTTTTCATAACAAACTGCCACCTCTCACAAAATATGCAAGAACTAAAAAGACAAAAATATAAGAAGTAAATAAAAAATTGTTTTAAAAAAATGAGCTCAAGCCTAATACCCGCATTAAGTTAAGCAGGCGGGACACAATTGTAAATTATAATCCAAAAACAATAATTGGTTCATGCCTGCTAATAAACATAACTGTACTAAACTTTCGCTTTCAAATCATTATATAGTCTGTTAAGGGCCAAATACATATTTCAAATGCTTCTCCAAATGCACTCGTGTATGTACGTGTGCTGGAAGTAATATTCGCCGCCATATCTAAATTGTTTTTATTTTCCATCCAGTATCATCTTTTCAAGAACAATTGTGATTTTAAGTTGAACTATTAATTTTAATTTTGATATTTTAAGTTAGGCTTTAGTTCATCAAATTTAGTTTTCATTAAATTATTTTCACTGAAGGAAGGAATTTTTGCAACTTGGAATTTTTTTTTATAATTTATTCATAATTTTCTTGACTGAGCTGGGTCTCGAGCCTGGGTCATCAGAATTCTTTGAGTTCTGCACCAGGGATGATAAAGTCAGTACAATTGTACTTTTTTCAGTACTATATACATTGCAAAAGTACTGAAGTACTCCAATGACATATTAAGTACAATTTAAAAATTTCCATATATCCAAATATCAGTACAACATACGTCGGCGAATATGGAAAGGATTTTTTCCTAGCAAAATATAATTAAAACAATGCGTAGAAACCGTATTTTTGTGAATATTGCATCGAACTTAATTCAGACAAAAGATTTACTACAGTCTAATGAATCTTGTTGCTTTACATAAACGAAAACTTTTAAGATTGATTTCTCAAAGTATGGTGAAACGGGATATAGTTCGGCCCCACAAGTTGCGACTTGTTGTACAATTCGATTAACTTGTACAACCATTTGTTACGTTAGAGGTGTGGTTGGTCATCGGTTGAATAAAAATTCAATTTGATTTGACCTTTCAAATTGGTACGTGTGATGGCAAATTTTTCTTTCATTTTTCATTCTGACGTTTTGAAACCAACAGTGTGAGAAGTGAACAATATTTAAGAAAACTAAAACGAAATTCCAATACACAATTTTAGTAAAGAATATAAAAACTACCGGAACTATTTATTATTTATTTTCTTTCTTGCACCTCTGCTTACTACACTTTATTTATCACCACTAGTGCTTAAAATCGTTACTCATGCTGACTCTTTAAAAATAATTTCTTAATAAAGCTTAATTAAAAGGTGGTTAACAAATGGTAACATGTGCTGCGAAGGATCAACTGGTCTATTCAACTCAAGTATACGACCAGTTACAACGTATAGGGGCCGCATAAGTGCCCCTAGACAATATCTTTTGGGCTTATTACTGTGTTAAAAAGTATTTATACCCTGTTCTACTTTGCCGCTCTAAGCTCCAGCGGGAATTAGAGGAATACAAAAAATACCCTGTTCCACTATCAACTTTAAAAATGAGAGGTAAAAACGCATCGTCTTAATTCCGAATTACGTATTAACTTAATATTTTTTTTGTTAATGCCAAAGGTGTATTGCAAATAAAGGGTCCGCCAAATAACTTTTTTTTTTTTTTTGAAAATGCTATAAACAAAAACTACTGAATATTTTCTCAAATTTCTTTTTTTATTTGAAAGAACAATCCTTCCGGTTAATAATGGAAAATAATTTCATTCCAATGGCGATCAATTGTCTCTGGCTTGTCGGCGTAACACTTATCTCTGACGGCACCCCACAAATAATAGTCCAACGGTGTCAAATCGCAGCTCCCAGGTGGCCAAACGACATCAGCTCTGCGGCTGATAAACGGGGCGCAAAATATCGAGTGTAGCTGTGTGGCACGTAGCGCCGTCCTGTTGAAACCAAATGTTGCCAATATCCTCCTCTTAAATTTTTGTAAACAAAAATTCGTTCAACATGGCCCGATAACGATCGCCATTGACTGTAAAAAATGGCCCATTTATGCCTCTGGACCAAAATCCGCACCAAACAGTGACTCGTTTTAGGTGCATCGGCTTTTCAATGTATGCATGCGGGTTTTCTGTGCCCCAAATGCGACAATTTTGCTTGTTCACATAACCGCCAAGGTCAAAATGAGCTTCATCTGAAAAGATGACGCAATTTTCGCACACATTCTGCAACATTACCATGATTTCCAAAGTAATGTCGCAATATTTCCCAGCGTTGTTCAAGCGTATACACAACCATATTCGTTCAACGGAAGGATAAAACTAATTATCGAATCAAATCAGACATGAGCTAAGTGTTACCATTCACGAAATAAGTACTAGTTGAAAAAAAACGTTAGATGGCGGACCCGTGACTTATGTATGTATAAGTGTATACCCAATAAAAATCTTAATAATTTTGCGAAGCTCTAATGGCACATTTAAAAAAATAAGCGCACAATTATGCGCTACGCAATAAGACATACAAAAATGCAGTAAAGTAAGTGAAAGAACTCTCAACAACTTTTATACAAAAAAAAAAAAAAATTTCAAGTGCTACGGCATTCCCTTACCACGAAGCAGGTTTGTAAGGGAGAGTACTAAAAAATAACTGTATCAAAACATTCAGTGTTTAAGGTCGATCGGTACATACAACAATTTTTATATGCACTAAATAATGCGCTTTATGTGTCAAAAATGTATTGCTTCAAAGTGGGAACTCGCCATATAAAATTCATGTCTTGCGTCAGCGCAATGGTAAACGAAACGTTTTTGTTTCTCCCTTACAAACCTGCTTCGTTGGAAGGTCCATTTTTTATTGGGTAATTACAAGTGAATTTTAATGTACAAATGTTCGTACATTTTCTGTTATTTTATTAATAAAACTAGTAAAAAATAGTTTTAGTACAATAAGGGTAAAAAAAGTACAATTCTTTACTTAATTAAGTACAATTTAGAAAATGTCATTTATCATCCCTGTTCTGCACCAACGCGGTGCTTCCCAGCCAACAGTCTAACATCAATCTCTAACCAGTGATACCGGTGGTTCGATATTTGCTGTAACTACACTCACAATATTATTACAGTAACGGACTGTAGTTTATTTAAGAAATATTCCGTTCAGTCATTTTTAAATAAATAAACATTTAAAATTCCAAGAAAATTTATTTTTAACTGATTCTAACAGTTATTCAAAAAACTAAGTGCATATTAATACGGATTTTCAGTTGCAGTTAATATTGTCCGTTGATTGAGCTAAATTCTTCTTTATGTTAAAGTAAATAGAAATGTAATTTAAAGCAACGAAAAGTTCATTTAATTTTTACTGTCAAAAATTCAACCGCGAATTCCGTAAAAACAAATCAATATTCAGTTATCTTTTATAAATTAATTGTCAAAAAATTAACTTCATATTCCGTAAAAACAAATAAATATGCAGTTATTTTATAAAATTTTACTGTCAAAAATTCAACACCATATCCAGTAAAAACAATTAAATATTCAGCTATTTTATATAATTTTACTACCAAAAATTAATTTTTACTTATCTATAAAAAATGAATTACTTGTTTTGTGTAAGCAGTACCCATTTTCTATTTGTTAAAATAATTTAGTTAAATACCTACACCAAATTTTAAAAGTAAAATAATTGCGAAGCCATATCGGTCATGCTGCTGGTGTCTTATAATTGAGAGTTCTTCTGTAAACAACGTGGTCGGTACAACAAAGGTAAAACAAACGTGTGTAACTGGGTAAGTAAATAAAAATATTCTCCCTCTCTCGCTTATAAGAAAAACAAGCGGACAGGTGTCTGTCTGGTATTTTTAGAAATTCGGCTCTTTTCTGGAGTAAACGAAAATTTAATAAAATAACTGAATATTTAATCGTTTTTACTGAATATGGTGTTGAATTTTTGACAGTAAAATTTTACAAAATAACTGAATATTTATTTGATTTAACGGAATATGGTGTTGAATTTTTGACAGTAAAAATTAAATGAACTTTTTTTTAAAAATAAATGAAAAATAGGTAGACCGGTTTTTAATTGAACTTTCATTTATTTTATATTACAATTTCAGTTAATTTTACGTACAGAATATTGTGAGTGTATGATTTTCAATTTAATCAAATATTGCTTCCTTTCTCCTGTTTTTCTCGTATTCTTTCTGTCAAGACTTTGTCTTGAAACCTAAATATATTTGTTTATTACGTTTTTTGCCCACTTTCGTCGACATTTTATTTGTACAACTTGAAGTACAAATGTAAACACTAGAGCTTGTACTATAGCTATTTTTAAGAACAATTGTGATTTTTAGTTGAGCTGTTAATTTCAATTTTGATCTTTTTTAGTTAGTTAATTTTCCTTAAATTATTTTTACTTAAGGAAGGAATTTTTGCAACTTGGAATTTTTTATTAAAATTAATTGATAATTTTCTTGGCTGAGTTTAATCTCGTTTCGGGCTTTTTAATGTTAAAAACTTTATTTTTGGCAGCCGGGTTTTTTGATTTTTTAAATTATTTATTTAATTTTAAAGTTTTAAAACTATCTACATAGCACATAACGCTTCTTTATTTCAACAAAGTCATATCTCAAAAATATCAAACTTGGCAAAATTCGATTAAAGTTTTCAAAATGAATGATTTGCTGTAACTTCGGTTCAGTTAAAGATATAAAACTGATTTTGTTTTTACATATACAAATACCTTCTGAACACTTTTGTTAAAGTAACTTGAAATTTTTGTTTTTTGAGATATGACTATGTTACAATAAAGGTGCGATATGAAATGCTATTTTATTGTTTATTTTTAAACTACATGTTTGTTTTATGGTTTTTTGTGTTGTGTTTATTAATATAATAAAAGTATCAATTCAAGTAGATTTATGTTTTTTCATACTGCATAGAATTATTTGAATTATTCAAGTAAATCGAACCATTTAAAAACCTTACTCGATTAGTCGAGCATATTTAAAATTCAAAAATCGATTAATTTCTTACTCGAACAAAACCAAAAGTCAAATAATTGGATACTCTAGTATCTACGTCATACGCTACTAGGTTCACACGGTGCAATTATTTACTATTTCGAATTCTATTTCATCATTCGCCGGTTGCGACGATATTGTCATAGAAATAAATTAATAATAGTTATAAAGTTAAATTATTTTTGCGTTTTCAAATTGCATATTTAAAAACAAAATAATAGAAGAAAAACAAAACCAAAATTTTAATAAATTTGGATTTTTGTAAGAATATTTTTATAAGAAAATAAATAACGTTTAGGACGGAATTGTTAGAAAATATAGCGTGTTTTTAAAAATGTACGGAATAACGTCCTTCGTTCTGACGACGTATGACCAAAATGTGTTGCTAACATAAAACGCTTAGTACGATGAAATTTTGTTTAAAAAATATACTGCCTTACGTCCTACGTTCTTGCCCTTTCTTGGAGCAAAACTTTGTTCATCAAATTTCAAAAGTTGTTATAGTAACATTGACATCTTAATGTAGTGATATTAAAGCCGCGTTACGTATAAGTACAAGTTAACTGTTGTGTTCTTATGATAATCATTAAAAAGAAAAATATAATATATTATATCTTGCACCATTTCCATAGACAACCGTCTGTTTCCAAACATCCGCTTTGCCCAGAGAAATAACTGCAGTAGTGTTTTAGGTCCACAAAAGTACATGTGTCATTTGGACACACATAACTGTAACATTGAAGAGAGCAGTTTTCAGAACGGAAACTAGTACATCCAGAACAATCTGTTGTATCTGAAAAAAATTTCAGTTTATTGTTAGTTTACAAAATATATCGCTCATTTGCTGCAACATCATCATAACATAAAAGATTAGTTTTAACAGAAAATGACTTTAAAGTTTAAAATTTACACACAACATAATGAAAAAAGAGAACTTTATTCTTCTCTCAAGAGTTAAGTTTACAATATCTTCATATGAAATAATTTCCAATTCATAAAACATCTGATTTAAGTGATAAAAAGTGAACATTTGCGGTTTTTGATATTTGACGTTATTGCATCAAATGGGCGATATTTTGATTATTGTTTAACTACAAATAGTTACTTGCACTATTCTCACAGTTGTTAGTTTTGCAGGCAGCTAGTTGTGGATTTGGAGGCATAACAAGCATTGGATGTACGTACTTAATTTCGGGTGCTTTTAAATAGACAACTGGAGATTTGCAAATGCGATTATCACAACGTTGGTATTTCCGATTAAAGCAAAGCCACTTAGTCCCATATAATTTGCATATGCGTGGAGTATAAATTTTACAACAGATGCCAGTGTATGAATCATTTGTGTGACTATTTTTTTCTGTGGTGGATGTTGTTGTATATTTTAAAGTTTCGGTTGCAAGTAGGGCTTGCTTTGAAGATTGAGTGGTTGAGATGGGCTTGTGGGTTGATGTATGATATACAACCTCGTTTTTTTGACTAGTGGCCAGTGCAATTGGTTTCTCGTTGACTTCGTTAACAAAGACATTATCGATTTCAATTAATGTCGTCACATATCCAGGTTGTTGACATCTTCTACCACGCCAAACTAATCCTGGCGGGCAGACTGCTTGTAAACATATGCCCCTGTAGAATTCTCCTAAAGAGCATATAATTTTTCGACAACTATTAGCGATCATAATTGAACCTTCGGGACAGTTTAATGTTCTTATTTCAGCTGGCGCTCGCACAGTTGTTGTACTAATTGAAGTTGCAATTGGAGTTGTGGTAGTAATAGGAGTCGATGTAGTTGACGATCCCTCAAATGGACACGGTTGCCTTACAATTGGATGACATAATTCATCCGTATGGAAATAATACCCTTCGGGACATTTTTTATTAATTTCAAAGGGAGTAACATTGGCCGTTGGTGTTGACGGACATGGTTGCCTCTCTTCTGGATAGCATAATTCGTCTGTATGAAGAAAATATCCCTCTGGACATCTTTTATTTGACTAGAATTAGGCAGAGATGCTAGTTATTTTGGTGTTTAAAATGCTTCAAATATAAACTCACCATATTAATTGTTTGTGCCTGAATTAATTCAAAGTTTATTGTTGAAAGATTTACTAAAAGAAATAAAATCTCAAATTTTCGAAGGAACTGTAGCTTCGCCATAATTTAAAAGTGTTCATTTAGAGATGTTTATTTATACTGATTGAATTTTGTTATGCTTCGTATTAAGATCTGTTCATGTTTGATGTTAGAGCGTTAACTGATAAGACCAATGACCCAGTGTATAAAAGTTCATTTTAAAATATTTGTATTTTATGATTATGAAAACTAAGTATTTCAATATTAGTAATGCTATAACATTCAAAGTGAATGTTCATTTTTAAAATGAATATTCGATATTATTTGCTTATTGGATTGGTCCTAAGTGTAAGTTGATTTACATGCTAAAGATTTTTCATCCAAACTATTATTTCCAGGCACTGAAAAAAACAATTTGTAATGGCTATTTAGAGTGTCCAAATGCACCGGTTACACCATATCCTTTACAAAAATCGTATACAAATTGTCCAAACACGCCGATTTCTCCTTCTCCTGAGGCCGTAGAACCTTCAATGCCAGTAAGCCCATGTCCATCAATTCCTAATATAACAATCTGCTTTAATAATCAGCAGACTAATTGGCCTGTTCCTCTAACGAATTCACCATGTTTGCATTGCCAAACAGCCACTGCCTACCCGTGCACAACAAAACAAACGAATTGTACTCAAACTCATATTTGTATAAATCAACTATTATATCCTAGTCCAATAACCCAGTGTGGTGCTACATATATAGGATGCAGTTCAACAGCTGCTGATTGTAAATCAACAAATACTAGTTGCAACACACCACCAACGTGTTGCAACCAACAGCCATCATGTCCTCCAGCTCCAACGACTCCATCTTCGCCTTCGGTTTTACCAGAAACGCCAAAAACTTACGAGCCTCCAACTACACTTTCCCCCCCGCCTGCACCCATTATTAAATGTCCATCTGGAACCAAACTAATGGGTAATGAATGTCATTTACTTTATTGCCCTCGTGGATCTGAAATGGTAAACGATCGGTGCGTTGTGATTCAATGTCCCAAAGGAACTGTGTGGATTGGACATAGGTGTTCAGTGCCCGAGCCTGTTGTACAAAATATAACATTTTACAGCACCATAGTAACACAGTTTAATCAAACAAAACCGGACATAATAATAAATAATACAAACAATATAATCGTTGATGCATCAAATAAAAATGACTGCAATACCGACTACGGTAATTGTGAAGACGAAGTTTCGACAACAGAAATGGTGACTATACCGAGCTCACCATGTTGTGCAGTAATGACGCCGCGCATGTGTGAGCAGCGCAATAATCGTTGGCGTTGTTACAGTCGTCGATCTCGTAGATGTGGCGATTTTTGTATTGCGCCTGTTATTTACCTTAGACCACCTCGCGTGCAAGCCAAACCACCGTACGTCGTAATACCACCAATTGAACATAATTGCCAATTGTTTGGAACTTGCGGCCCAGTAAGAGGTAACTATATTTTCTAAAACATTTTTTCATTTATAAATTCCGAAATTCTAGGAGCTCATGACTGTTCAGGTTGTGCATTAGGCATTATGGAGCGTTGTTCGCACTATTGTTATCGCTACACATGTCCATCCCGGACGTGTAATTTCTACGACCAGGAGAGGTACTGTTACTACAATTCTGGGTTATATGGATGTCAGGAAGAAGATGGATGTCTTGACAATTGGTGTCAATAACAAATAATACTACATATATAAAATATTAACAGCGTCTTTTAATTTTGTTTAAACATTTATTGATTATTTTCAGGAAAACCGCAAATATGCATGTTTTCTTTATGCGACCAATGAAGGCAAAAACTATATATTTACCCATTATAGAGCTTTTCATGCATTTAGTCATCGATTTGTGCATATTTATACATATTTTACCCTTTCCAGAAATGTGTCGCACATTGGGATACAAAAATTTCTATAGAAAGTAAATTTTTACAAAATTTCCTATAAAAAGTAAATTTTAACAAAATTTTATAAAACAAGTAAATTTTTAAAAAATTTGCTATGAAAAATAAATTTTAACATAATTTCCTATAAAAAGCAAATCAAAAGTGCTGTTATCTTTAATGTTTTTATCTGCCTTAATGTGCAGATACACAATTGTGGTTACCTGCAGCTTAAGTAAAGTGCTTAAAAGAAGAATAAAAAACGTTTTTATTAATAAATTGATTATTTATTAAAATTTTGTAAAATTTGATATTTATATAAGTATAACGTCAATACACAGAGTGAGAGCAGAGAGGACAAATGCAATTTAAATAATTTTGGAACTAGGCAAACATTTTTTGTGTTGTAATTCAGAAAAATATCAAGATAATTTTAAAGCTTTTAAAGATTTGACTAATGCTGTAAGGTTATTTTATTAGGACAACGAGGGGCGGTTGGCGGCAATTTCTGCTTCTCCGAAACTATCTAACAGATCTTAATGAAATTTAAAACAAAGATAGATCCATGCTAATGTGAACACACAAGCTATATATGTATATTTAAAAAAATAAAATAGGACCACGAGGGAAGCTCGAGGGTATTTTCCTTTACAACTTATTGAAAAGATATGTTTGAATTTTAAATCGTTACAGAAAGGCGCCTAAGCAAGCGCTAAATGTATTACGTGGCGGTCACACTCTTTCCTATTAGCACAACATACAAATCAATACTTACATGCATACACTCAAAAAATTATGTAGTTAAATTCAAACGAAAATTCATTTGAAACAAATTAAGTGCAGAAGTGCAAAACAATTGTTCGAATGCGTAAAGGTTTTTTACTTACATGTCTCTGTCACAAGCACATAGCATAGATAAGTGACACGAGACAAAATATATGGGTTTTTATGTATGCATGTAAGTATTGATTTGTATGTTGTGCTAATAAGAAAGAGTGAAACAATCATATGCATTTATAGCGTTTGCTTAAGATAGATGTACACAACATGTTTTTTACATCTGACTAGTCAACTTTTCAGGTCACATGGTATTGTACATGTGTGCTATAATTTCTGAATACCACTTTTTTCTTAATATTCAATCATAAAAGTACATGTAATTTGCCCCTCGCGGTCATAGTTAGCTTATATGTCTATATAAATATGGATCTATCTTTATTTTAAATTTTATTAAGATCTGTTGGATAGTTTTATAGAGACATAAATTGCACCCTATCTCCCCTCGTTATCCTATTTTTTAAAAAATACATAGCTTAAGTGTCTATATAAATATGAATCTATCTATTTTTAAAATTCCATTAAAATCTGTCAGATAGCTTCGGAGAGCAGAAATTTCCCCTTCCCACCCCTCGTGGTCCTATTTTTTATAAAAATATATAGCTAATGGGTAGTTTTACAGAGGTGCTGATGATTTTACGGACAAATTTATTTTATGTATCATAAATATTACGTACATAGTCCCATACCTTGATACATAGTGATCAAAGCACATTTTTGTTAAAATTTTTTTTTTTCAATTTTACTCAGAAGTGCCATTTTTGTGTATTTTTTTAAACATGGATATTTTATTTGTATGGCAGATAACCAAAACACATTCATGGGTATTGAATAACATCTGCATAATATTAATGTATTTTTGTCTGCTCCCAGCAAATAAAATTGGACCACCTGACCCATTTTGATAAAATGGACTACTCCATGGACTGGTCCGATGTAATGCAAGCATGGACCATGTCATTGTTAAAAAGTGTTTGTAGTGAGACGACATGTCTTCGTTTTTTAATGACGTGCTTTCGTTTTTAAACGACTTCAAAACAAATCCTCTTGAGTATACCATGGAGTAGTTTTAAAACTACTCCTTAGTGGTCCAAAGGTGGGTTATATGATCCTCTCCTAGGACATCGTAATGTTAAATAGACCAGGTTTTTTCCATACGTTTGGGTTACTTTTGGACTAGTCCTGGTCCTTTGTGGACTACTCTTCACACGCGTGTTTGGACTGGTCCTATTATTTGCAGGGCTGAATGTGGTTGCGTGAAGATATTGCCGTGCATAAGTATAAGTAATAACCATACTTTTTGCAACGCACAACCATAGCTGTTCTTATTACTTGTGTTATAAATATGTGTATACACAATAACGAAAAGCGTGGGTAAATACCTCTGTATATTTTTCTTATGGGTACTTGTTGTCATTCTCTGGTGTGCAGCTAATTTAAATGTTTTATATGCAAATATTTTAAAGCTGCCCATAAATATAATAATTATGCAGTTGTACAAAAGGCACGTAAAGAAGAATTTTGAAGAATAATTAAAAAAATATTTTGGGCAGTTAAGTCAAAGTGCAGCTAACTTTTTTTTTTTATTGCATGAAAATAATTTTAAAATGCCAAAAATGTTGGGCATTTGTCTTAAATGTGCAGGTATAGAAAGTGCACTTAAAAATATTCGTATTCGAAATGCCGAATATTCGCCTATTTTACGACATTCGTTTTCGGCAAATTCAATCAAACATTTCACGAATATTTTGTTAATACCTACATTCCAAAATAAAAAATACAAAAATATAAAATATACATAAAATAAAACAAAAAAATATTAATTTTTATTCAGAAAACCTTTTGTTTCTAACGCAAAATAAAATCTTTTTTTAGTAAAGTAAAAAACAAACAAACATTAGAAGTATTGTGCCACCACAAAAATAATTTATCAAAATTACTCAAGTATGTATAATTACTGGAATGGGTCAATGATCCTATTACACAAGTTAGAAACGCGTTCGCTGCGATGGATTGACATTTAATATGTAAAAAACTCGGAGAGTTCTTTTCGTTCTGCTTATTATAAACGGTGATTCAAGTATACTTGAATGTATACATAGAGATACTTTTTTCAATAGCCTTTTTTCTTTGACAGATCACGTGTGAGTCGTGTCAAGCTGTCTTGTTATTTTTTGTTTAGTATTGTTTGGCATTTCATAATGGAAGGATTCGACCTTCCCAAGCGACATCGCTTCGCTCTATGGGCTCTTGAAAAATTCCAAAAAGATCCGACGTTTTCGAGGCAAATTTTGTTCAAGAACTACATACTACTTCATCCAGAAAAAACAAAGGTTTGGTGTGCTTTGTGGGCTGGTAGAATTATCGGTCCTTATTTCTTAAAAAATGAACGTAACCATCAATGGCGGCCGTTATCGTGACAAGATAACCGACTATTTGATGCCTGAAATTGAAGCTCGTCTAAAGTCTAAAGTTTATGCGCTTTGATTCAGGCCTTGAAGGAAAACATCACGCGTGTCATTCGCCAGATACCAGTCGAAATACTCGAAAGGGTCATCGAAAATTGGACTCGACGGTTGAACCCTCTGCGACGTAGCAACGGCCAACATTTGATAGACAATATCTTCAAAAAATAAATGCCAAAGAATTTTCTTTCAAATGATAATAATCATTCCCCAAAAAATTTGAATTTTCTGTGTTTTTTTCTTTAAAAAAGTAGTCGAAATGGATCACGCTTCCAGTAATTAGGAGTGGGAAGCTTAACAGTTTGACATCCATAACTAAGCACTGTGAGAAACAGAGTAAAGTTGAGAAAAATAAAGAATACCCCCTAAATTGAATATGTGACCTGTTTAGTATTTTTGCATTTGGGCATTTCCATTTTGACGTGTCGTGATATTTGTACCACAAAATGTAAAAAAATTAAATGACGAAGTCAAATTTGTAAAAAGGGTTTTTATATATACAAAGTAATGAAGTAAGTAGCTCTACATTCAGAAAAAAAATTACAGTAATCGACGCTAAGGATTTGCAGATGTAAGCAAAAATCTGCGCTGGCGTGACGTTAAAAAAACGGAAGTGGGTTTTGACTTGCATTCCAAAACTGAAAAATACTGCGAATTGAGCAAGAAGTTTTGTACAAAACCTTTTTTAGTAAACTTACGACTTATATAGATTTATTTTTCAAGCTATCAAATTTAAAAATCTTTGCTCGTTTTAAGGTAAATATGGGAATTTTCAGCTAAAAGTCTACTTTTTTAAATGTAACGCCAGATTGCAAATAAGGTTGTATTTTCGGTCCATGTTGTTCAATCGTTATCCCTTTTGTTACTTAATGTAGAGCTTGTTGCGCTTTACACCAAAATATAAAAAGGTAAACGATACATATAAAATTTTTTGAGAAACAATTTAAAATATTTCTGGCGTTACGTGACAAAAGGTGGACTTTTCGCTGGAAATGCCCATATTAATTTTAATAAACTTTTAAAAACAAATTTTTTACGTTTTTGTATCAAAAAAAAATTCCCCCCGCCCCCCTAAGACTCAAGCTGGATCCGAGCCTGATGTGTGCTCTAATTTGAAAGATTCTATCAAAAATAATTTTAGAGACCAGTTTATTTCTTAAAGTTTAAGAAAAGCTGATATTTCAAAATTTTTATTTTTACAACAGTTTGCACACAATTTTTTTTTTTTGCTTAATAAAAATTTTTATTTTGAAAATAGTATTAATACATATTAAGTAAGCACCTCAGCACCAAAATTGGCATCATCTAATTAATTTTTACATTACAAAGTATATGAATTTGAATAATTAAAATATAATAAGACAAAGTGATAATGAAAACAATTCAGATATAAAAAATTAATTGATGATTGCAATTACCTAACGGCTAAACCTATCACTCGGACGCGTTCTCTATCACCCGCTGTATGCAGCGGCAAAAACAATCCTAATAGGTGATGAAACGATTAACCCAATACAAGACAATATGGAAATCTCAGAATCACAAGTAAAAAGTTGTCAAAAGCCGAAAGTGCATTTTAGTATTGACAGATACATAACAGTGCTTAAACGGGGTCGAAGTCCTATCTCTTCAGCAGTAGTACTTAAAGATGGGGTAACTGAAAGGTTAAGTTCCCAAAATCGATTTTCATTTTTAGAGGATGAAATTGCCGATCAACCAGAGGTGACTAAATCCTCTAAACCAACCTCAATATATCTCAGAGAGCAAAATTCCTACGAACTCATAAAGAATTTGATCTCCTTGATAGGCGAAAACTCTTTTTACGAAATTCAATTAAGCGCGGAAACATAAACGAAACAACAATTCAAGTCAACCATGAAAATGATTTTCGCAAAGTTGTCACCAATTTTGAAACTCTTTAAAAAAGTTGTTATACTTATAAACTAAAGAGTAGTAACGGGCTCCAGGTAGAAATTAAAGGCATTGACTCATGCGTGGACACAGATGAGATAACAACTTTTTTAGAAGACAAGGGCTTTAAAAAAAAATATAAATAACATCAAAAATAGAGAAAATAATCCCCAACCACTATTGCGAGTGGAGTTAGAACCCGGCGACATAAAGCTTAAGAAAAATGAAACTCAACCCATTTATAATATAAGATATATCCTATACAGAAAAATTACGATAGAGGAGCCGCACAAAAGAAATGGTCCCATTCAATGCTTAAATAATTAAAGCAATTTAAGTTAAATTGCCAAGAATTTCGCCACACCAAAGCATATTGTAAATTACTTCCCGTATGCGTCGTTTGTGGAGAACTACATTGCACAGTTCAGTGTGCTAAGTCTTAAAATCATCCCAACGTAAAGAAATGCAGTAACTGTGGCGGTAATCACACTGCAAACTATAGAGGATGCCTTGTATACTCCATCGTTAACCGATCAGCTGGACACAAATCAAATCCCACTCAGGCGCAGGCAAATAATTTACTCGACTCCAGTACCACATCCTAGTAATAACAGTGCCTCATACGCCAACGTATAAAGGGCAAATTATATGCCAGTACAAAATGTTTTTACAAATAATGCCTCAAATCAAATTTTGAACACACAGCCTAATAACTAAACTCCTGTTTTTAATTTAAATCGTCTAGAACCAACTATCGAAACTCTAGTGCAAACTGTCAACAATTTTACGCAGACTATGGGCAATATGACGCAGAAATGTTAAGAATGCAATCTATGTTATTGCAAGCTGTACTCAAAAAGCCATGAACTGTCTAAAAATTTGTTTTTGGAACGCAAACGGCATCCAACAACATAAAAATGAATTAGAATATTTTCTTAAAAATAAACAAATCGATGTTATGATGGTTTCTGAAACTCATCTGACCTCAGGAAATACGTATGATACAATGGACCCTCGGAGTAGAGCTTGTGGGGGTTCGGCCATTTTAATAAGATTTCGAATCGAGCATTTCCTTATGTGTGGCTCTCGTGAAGACTACCTTCAATCAACAAACATTTGTACTGAAGAGTTTAATCGTAACTTTGTAATTTCATCATTATACTGTCCAGCTAGATTTACAAAAGCAGATATCAATAGACCCCTGTTTTCTGGCTGCTAGTGATTACAACGCTAAACGCACCTACTGGGAGTCACGCCTTATAAAACCAAAGGTTCGAGTTTTATTTAATACAATTTCCAAAATGGGTCGAAATGTGATAGCGAGCCGACAACCCACCTACTGGCCTGCAGATCAGCAGAAAATCCCAGATGCCATCGATTTTGGGGTGGTTAAAAACTTCCCGATAGAAACGATTTGTGTAAAAGCTTCCCTTGAACTATCTTCTGATCACACTCTTACTATAGATACTATAATAAATCCTGTTGAACATTCTTCCAAACCTCCTAAACATTTCAGATATTATCAAATATATTTTGCAGATGTCGAGCGACTCTTGGTTGAAAAAAGAAGAGTTCGAAGAGAATCCCAACTCCACAGATCCCCTCAGCTTAAAAATCTATTGAAAGAATGCACAAAAAAACTTATAAAGTCACTGCAGTCCCAGAAAACAGCATTCCTTGAAAAATATCTTAATGAACTTGACGCGACTCCACAATCTGAATACTCATTATGGCGTGCAACTAAAAATCTAAAAATACCGGTTATTTTAAGACCTCCGTTGCGAAACTCAAATGGAAGCTGGGCAAGAAATGATTTTGAAAAAGGAAACCTGTTTGTAAAACATCTAAAAAATGTATTGACCCCTTATTTTCCAAACGACACAATAGTCGAGTAAGATTTAAGATAAGAGAAATTGAAAAGGCTATTGCTGATTTAAATCCGAAGAAAGCACCTGGTTACAACAAAATAAGTAATAAAATGATTGTTGAGCTCCCCCACATAGCAATAAAAATAATGCTTTTAATCTTTAATGCAATTGTACGAACAGAATACTACCCTTCAGAATGGAAGGTCTCACTAGTTACCCACACATCAACTTTTGCTGATGACACAGCATTTCTAAACATCCACGAAAACCGCTACGAAGCATCTAAATACCTACACGTACCTGAACGTACAAAAATGCATGCACATAACATTTACCAATATGCCAATATAGTGTTATGGTATCCAGTTATTGGTCACTGATTCGGCCTCCAACATAGAGAAAATACAAAGGCGTCAAAACAAAATTCTTCGAATCATTACGTCCGCTCCCCGGTATAAAAAAACTCGAACATTCACAAAGACCTCGATGTACCATCAGTAAAATCGATGATCACAAAACATTCAATGAAATACTAAAACAGGCTCGAATTGCACCCAAACCCACTAGCTCGAAATATTTTAAATGATGGTGGCCAAACTCGCTTAAGAAGGAGAGACACTGCAGCACTTATCCTATCAAAATAGCGCTTAACACCAATGTGAACCGATGCTAGGGGTACGCTCGTCTGGCGTTGCCAGGACGCAAACCTAAGAATTGTTAGATTAAGATTTGATTAATTATTGTTAGTTTATATATTTTATGAAGATTCAATAAATAAATACGGAAAAAAACATTACCATGCAAAATTTCCTTTTACTTTTATACGCAATAAAAAAATGGGCATTCCCTTAATGTAACATTTTTTTACAAACCTGGCAAGGCACTTCTTAAGATAAAACTAATACATTTTCATATGAAATTTCTTTTTGAGTACAACTCAAAATTTGTAAAAGCTTTTTTAAAAAAAAGTTCAATTAATCAATAAAACTATTCCTCCGAGCTTTAAACAAAGCTTAAAAAATCTGGAAACTTTTTATAAAAATGCTTAAGAAATGGGCATTTCCAGCGAAAAGTCTACTTTTTGTCACGTAACGCCAGAAGTATTTTAAATTGTTTCTCAAAAAATTTTATATGTATCGTTTACCTTTTTATATTTTGGTGTAAAGCGCAACAAGCTCTACATTAATTAACAAAAGGGATAACAATTGAACAACATGGACCGAAAATACAACCTTATTTGCAATCTGGCGTTACATTTAAAAAAGTAGGCTTTTAGCTGAAAATTCCCATATTTACCTTAAAACGAGCAAAGATTTTTAAATTTGATAGCTTGAAAAATAAATCTATATAAGTCGTAAGTTTACTAAAAAAGGTTTTGTACAAAACATCTTGCTCAATTCGCAGTATTTTTCAGTTTTGTAATGCAAGTCAAAACCCACTTCCGTTTTTTTAACGTCACGCCAGGGCAGATTTTTGCTTATATCTGCAAATCCTTAGCGTCGATTACTTTGATTTTTTTTTCTGAATATAGTGCTACTTCATTACTTTGTATATATAAAAACCCTTTTTACAAATTTGACTTCGTCATTTAATTTTTTTACATTTTGTGCTACAAATATCACGACACGTCAAAATGGAAATGCCCATATGTGTATATTATATTAACAAAAAACTCAACAATAAGGTTAAATGAAATATAAAATCAGTTTAATATAAATACATTTTTTTAAATAAGCAATTTATGGTTTCCTTGTGAGGCAAATTTAGATAGTACAGTCTTTCTTCTGTCATTGTTGATCAGACCCATGTTTTTAATAGACGACGGGTAGGAAATGACCTCTCTCTCGTAGCATTACTGACGAGTAGGGCAAGTTCTTTATGGCATATGCCATTTTTGCCATTTCTTCAATTATTTTTTTAAAAAGCAATTTTTGGTCCAGTTTACCTAAGAATACCTTTTTGCAACCTAGAAAAAATTTTTTAAATAAGCTTAGCGAATATGAGGCAGAATATATTCGAAATGCTAACTGAAAAATGCTCAAGCCTCTTGAAGTTACAAACGAAAGGGATTTCTATGAATGAAAGCTTTAGCTTAATTGACAGTGCTAAGGAAAATAATACAAGATGTCAGTAAAATAGATTTTGTTAAAAAGTTTAAAAAACGTTTTAGATCGTAATACGTGTGGTAAATTATTCAATACTCCTGAAAAATATATATGGCTTGGCATTTCAATTTTAAAAAAGTGTTTTAATCGAATTTCTCACAATTTTGTTTTAATGAAAGTGAGACGGATGAATTTATTGACAACCTTTTTCCATCTGAACTTTTAGTGTTCAAATATGCTCCAGTTACAACTTGCGATGTTGAAAAAGTGTTTTTTATTTATAGAACTGTTTTATGTGATAACAGGAGAATTTTAAACGTCTTTTTTTAATAAGATTTCCCTGATAAAAAAATTTTATGACAAATATTATAAAAATATTTCATTATTAAACAGAATTTTATTACAAAAATTAGATTAAACGTCTATTAAAAACTACTTCCAAATACTATTGTACTTACAATAAAAACTTAATAAAATAAATGTTTTTTAAATAACATGTTTATTTTTGCCATTTTTCGTGCCATTTTTATACTTTTTCGTGCCATTTTGCCAGCCATTTAAATTATTTTTCGTGCCAACTTGCCCTGCTGACGAGCATTGAAACGAAAATTTGAAATATTTTTCTTAGATTTCGGTAGATATCTTCATCACAGTTTATTAAAGCATCTACAACGTTATCTGACAGATTTAAAGATATTTTCCATGTTTGTTGCCAATGCAACAGTTCAGACTAAAGTTTAGATGTTAGTAGGTGTTTATCTATCTCTTTTATCAAACATAATCAGCTCATCAGCTAGTTGTGATTTTAAAAGTTTTGTATCTGTATTTGACTTGATTACACTTTGAGGTAGAAGTTTAGGTATGTTCTATACATTTAGGATATCTATTGGGAAACGTGGTTTGAGATCTTCTAAAATAAATTCAATAAGAGGAATGTAACCTACAACTCGGTAGTAATCTTCAACATTTTGGATGTGATTGGAACCTCGATTTGAGCGCAGATAACTTTAACTTTTTCAAAAATTTGCTCTAAATAGTTCTTCTGTTTTATTTCTGTTCTCTTTAAGGCACATGCTTTAAGTTTTGATAAGGCTTGATCCTTTTGGAAGATTTATATCGTGCTTTTGTAAAATGATACTAAGCGGCTGTGATAAAATAAGTATCACACTTAATATGTTTATTCCGTAAATGAATTCTAAAGTACTAAGCGTGTTCCTTAATATAAGGCTTTTGATGAAGTATCTCTACCTTTCCACTCAGATATTTTTTCCAAGGCTTCTACTATATGATGTACACTTGTTGCAAAGTGTAAAATCGAGTCGTGACGGTCCAACCATCTTGTCTCGCATGATGTAGAGAGTTTGGCTCCCAAATACTTTGCTAAAACTGCGTTTCGCTTGGGATGATAAAATTTTAAAAATTTGTCGTTTCTTTAACAAATGATGCAACTTATTGTATTAATGGCACTTTGTTGCTTTTAAAAATTGAGTTGTTTGATTTATGGGAATAGCAAGGCGTTTGTTTTGCATTTGTCCAGAATTTTATAACAGCTCCATTTTCTGCTGACATCAGAGGACACCCATCTGTTTCATTTCCTACACAATTTTTTATTTCAAGACTAAAATTTGTCAAAGCTTTTAGAACTATTGATGATGGTGCCTTCGCATCAATTGACACATCAACGTCATTTTCAATATCCTTTGAAGCCTCTTCAAATGCGTTTACAACAAAGCCAAAAATGCTTTCCTAACAACTTTTTGTTGTATGTTGAAATATATTTAAGATAAGGTAATCTGGGTTTTCCCCGACAAATCTGTGTTTTCGTCAAAAATTATCGAATAGAATTTTGATTCATATAACACATGTATACATAAATATTGCATATACTAAGGCTTATTAAAAATTCAACCGCACGCATTTTCAAGTCAAACGTTTATTCTTTGGATATAGATGACACCTGCTGGGATTGAATGTAGAATGATAAGTATTTGAATACAGTAAACTAGATGTTTCATTGGAAATATCTGATAAATAACTATTAGCATTAAGATTTGGATACTGATTGAAAATTTCGTTAGATTCAATACAAAAAAACAACAAAAAAAAACTTTGCTTGGATTTCCTAAAATTTTTGGCATATAAAAAAATATTATTATTGGGAATTCTTGTATTATCGAGATAAACCAAACCTATTTTTATAATTTAGGGGGGGGGGGTTTCCTTATTCCCCCTCCCCATGAATCCGCGCCTGGCACACTTAGAAATTAAATATTACAAATATTTTAAGTTTTGTTTAAAATTAGTTCCTAAAATTTCTATAGTTTTTAATAAAATTTCATACCTGTTATACTTTTTTCTAAAATCATTTTTAGCATATTCTGATCTTGTCTAATGCAAGATTTTCCTGTCTGTTAACAGTTTTAAGATCTGGTCACACTGATAAGTCTGTGGTTTTCACGAATAATCGCGTAAGTCGGTTTTTACCGAAATTGAGGTAATGATGTCAAAGTGCTACATTGTACATTAGGTTTTTATAAGTATTAAGATTTTTAGAATATAATGTAGTATTATTAATTTTTTTCTGCTAAAAACAACTTAAGTTAACTGTTTAATAAAATATTTTGCTATTATAACGATTTATGTCGACATACATCGCCAAAAATTGTAAAATTGCTGAATATGTTTCCAAATTAAAAGCATATGTGATGTTATGTTGTTATTCGTGCAAAAAATATGAAAGTATTTTTTGAAAATTTTTCTATTAATTACAACTTATGTGCCAAAAATAACAACGTAATTCGTCATGTGTGATTAAAATGATAACATTTATTTTCACAAACAAGAACTTATGTGGAGATATGATGTTATATTGCACACACTTAATGAGTCTATCAAACATATGCATTTTTAATCCTTTTACAGATTGTGATCCTGTGAGGATTTTTTCATGAAAACTATGTATAATACGTAGAAAGTCACTGTTAAGAGGATAGTAAAGAAAAAAGAAAAGCATCTACAGAAGCCGCAATTGAAAAAAATAATTGTTTTTGCTCTCCTGATAAGTTTGGTTTTATAACTTTCGCGATTATTCGTGAAAACCACAGAATTATGCAAACAGATCCTTGCAGTTATCTTAATGAATTCAGGTCATTAAGAATTAGCTTTATTTTTAGTGAACACTTGGGCTGCACATTAGACCCTCCGGGTTGCGGTGCTTATAGCTTTTATATAATATTAGTATAAACATTTAAAAGGTTCAGTAGTGGCATTTAGGTGCGAACTTTAGTTCAAATTAAGTCATCGGAATATCATAATAACGTTAAACACATTACGTTGTGTCACAGTTTTTTTCTAATTTATTATTATGGACGAGAATAGAAGATTTTTTCAATCAAATTCGAAATAATGTGTGGTCGCTTAGTTTCAAATTCGTATTCGTATTTCCGAATATTAAAAATTGATATTCGTAACATCACTAGTATGTAGTATCAGAAATCCACATTTTTTATCTTTCTTGTTAAACAAAACGTACTTCTTTATTTTATTTTTTTAACAAAATGTACGTTTTCCAACAAAGATATCAAACTTTCTTATGCATATGTATGTATGTATGTATATGATTAGTTAAAACTATTTCCAGGCAAAAAAGTACGCTTTGTTATGCGGCTACTCATATGCAATTGCTTTTTAAAAAAATAAACAAATTCGAAATTTGTCGTTTAACATAAAACCAAAGTTCAAGAAAGCCTTTTTTGTTACCTTTTACACTAAAACGAAAATTATATTTTCCAGTAAATTCGTTTTCTTAAATAATTCTTAATACTAAGTTGATTCATTAGATAAAAAGGAAATCTTCAATCTCATTTGAAGAACATATCTTGATTATAATTAGATTTTTTTTGAATTCAACTAAATCTCATTGAATTTCACAACGAAATCAGGCCATCAGTAGAATCATTATTAATTAAAATTTATACTTGAGAAAAAAATATATACTTTTTTCTTTTCTTATAAATAAAACGAAATTAGAACATGAGTAATAATTATTTCCTTTGGCCATCATTGTCACTGACTTTTTAACTTTTTACGGATAACAAGACAATATTTCAGTTGTCATTGTTGACATTTTCTTATGTTCTTATTCGTTAATTTGCTAATTAAGTTAAAGTTGTTTTATCTTCACAATGACTTTATATTCTTACTTATTTATTTTTCCCAGCAACTGTGTTCAGACAGTTAAAGGAATAAATTGTCAAAAAAAAAAAACAACGTATGAAAATAATAATAAAAAAATGGCAGAAATAATAATGCTCAAATGGGAGATTGAGAACTACTGCGGGCCGAAAGCTTAGGGGCGCATTAATAGGAGTAGGAGACGCAGGCTTTTAAAATTTCGTACAGTAATTTTATTTACCTTAGTTAATAGCTATACTGAAAGAATTTTCTTCACAGATCCAATGGATTTTGACATTAATTCAATGAAAAATTACATAAAAATTTACTGCCTGGCCCACGATGTCGACAAGAATATTTCTTTCGTATATTTATATTGAAAACAAAAACAAATTTTTGTTTTTTATTATTGCTTTAAATGTAAATATGCGAAAGCAATGTCCTTGTCGACATTGTGAGCCTGGCAGTCAATCTCTGCAATGTTAATATTTTTGCAGTTTTTTTTCTGCTTAAATGTAAAAAAACAAAGTAAACATATACAGCCGTATTTAAAATGAAAATTTGGCAGGAAGTTAGCAAAAAGTATATTCATAATACACTAGCCAAACTCTTACTAACGATTTGCTAAACTCTTGTTAACGAGCTGCCAAAAGTTTGCCAACTTGTGAAAAACAGCCGTTTATTGTCAAACAATTTCGTTAGTTTTCTTTTAATTTATTGTTTTTTACTTAATTTATTTTAATTTTAAAAACTTTTTAAACGTTTTATATGTAAAAGAAACAACAAAAAAAAAAGGAAACAATTAAAAATTCAGCGATTGTTAAGCAAAACGTGTTGAATTTTTGAGTAATACAATGTGGCATCATAAAAATTCAGAGTTGATTTATTAAAAGTTGGCAGATGGAGAAAAGTTCGTTATGAATGCACTCTGTGGCAACAAGCTTCTAAGCTTAATAGGCATTCAAGTAAGCAGCTCGTTGTACGTAGTGTACAAACTGTGGCTAAATTTTTGATATGAATACGGCTGATAGAATTTTGGCAGTATGGATTTTCTGTTACTTTATCAATTGTTTTGCTTGCGATTTCCAAATTAGTTATCAAATAACGATCGATTACAGCGAATTTTGTGATAGTATCTTGTTAAAGTTTACAAAAAAACATTTTATGCATAATTAAATTTTCGAGCTTAAGGTCTTATTTTTTATATACAACTTTTTAAGTTTATTTTAGCCAATATTTCGGCACTTCTTTGTGTGCATTCATCAGGGTTTTTTCTATAGTACACTATGCCACAAAAAAACATTAACCTCAAATATAAGATATGTTCTAAACTTAATTGGGGCTGCTGAACACGAATATGCCATTCATTTATTTTTCTCAAAAAGCGTTTTCGAGATATACGCGAAAATCGTGTTTCTGCAGTTGTTTAAGGTATTTCGCAAATCTCGAGAACGATTCAACTGAATTGTACATGATTGCATAGATAAATAAGTCTTTTCTCTTTCATCCCATATATGTTTATACTGTTTCGATAGCATAAAAATTTCTTGAACAACAGGACTTTAAACTTGAAAAAAAATTTTGTGTGTCTTTTCAAAATTCGCCATTTTAATTCGTTCAAGTAAGACATTAAAAAAAATTTCAACATTTTTTTTTAACATGTATCTTAAATAATATTTTGTTCCAAACGTTGTAAGCGTAAAATTGTTTTCGTCGGCCCAAAAGTTAAGAAACAGCGACATATTTCGTGAAAACATCCGAATTTCAATTTTCATACACAATTGTTTTTTATCAATGTAATAAATATTATACATCGACCTCTTTGCGCGTAATTATCGTATTTGCCCATTTTTTTTGAAATTGAGTTTTTGATGCAATCTTGTTCCACATTCAAAGAGACGTCACCTGACAAAATATTGTAGGCGAATTCCATTTCGTTGCTCCAAAAATTCAATGTATATTTTCATTTTGATATTGCAAGCGAACGCAGAGAAAAGTAGAAAAATGGATGTCCTGTAAAATTTGGTTTTTGTAACATACGATAATTTCGCGCAAAGGGGTCGATATGTATTAATGTGCCTTATTGCGGTTTTAGGTAGTTTGCTTTCACTTATCGGTCTAATTCATGATACCGGAAAAAATAAATAAATAAAAAATAATAACTTCATAAATGCAATATTGCAAAGCATCAGCATTGTGCAGTGAAGACGGTTACCATTCCATAATGAACTCAAGCCATTGCCTTTAGAAAAGTTGTCTTTTTATGAAGTCAGCCATTGTCCCGCTGTTGTTGTTTTAATAACTTTTAAAACTCCTAAATTACGTTGTATATTAAAATATGTAAATATTCACTTGATAACTCTTAGGTTGTTTGTGGTCTGTCAAAATTATTAAAAAAGTGTCCGAAGAAAGTTGACCAAACATTTTTTGGAATCTTATAAATTTTATTTTCGGTATTTAGCCAGATTTGTCAATATGCCATGGACTCGAAACGTTTTTCATTCTGAAATAACAATTAAAATTATTTATCATTCGGTGAACATGACCATGGCTATGTTCTTTATCCGAATATAAATCAATTTATCTCCATTCCTAAAGCGAAAACCTCCAGTATTAAAAGTAACATTAGATAATGAAGAAGTAGATTTAAATCTGAGTTTAATTTTATAGGCGATATGAATGTTAAACTATGATTCAAAGCGCACTTTATGATTTACATCATGACTTACTGCCTGTTTTTAGAAAACGTAAACAAGAGATTGAGTGAGAAATTATTTAGGAAACATCAAAAGCAACAACGTAGTCACCTAATTCCAAATATGATGAAAGACTTTTATGCCATTGGCATTTATCAATTAAATAAGAAATCAGTATTATTTGAAATCTAAATGGGTGTCCTGTAATTACAGAAGCACACATTTCATTGAAACTGATTTTTTTTTTAACACTTTTTAAACTTGTTTAATTGTGACGAACAAGGTGCAACATTTTAAGCGCCATTCGGATCAGACCATGATGTGTTAATACTGCTGGATTAGGGCGTGTCGATTTTCTTTACTTTCTATATCCAAAAATGAGGGGTGTCAAAAAGTTGTGTTTTGGTTAGTTATTCACAATTATATTTACAAGAACAAGCAATTTTATTGGTTTGCTCGGTAAATAGCTACTTCAAATTCGAGATATTTTCACGTTTCATTTAAAATTCTCAGCAAACTCTCTTTCTGTCTATCATTATTTCTATCTATTTTTCTGCTCTAATGTTAAGAATATATATATATTAAATTATTTGTATTTATTAAGTAAATTAAAATTTGGATACCAGTGCAGTAACATATTATATCTTTCAGATTTAGCACCGGATAAACATAAATTGGCATAATAAAATCAGCCAAAAAGTTTTAATTACAGTAAAAATTCTATAAATGTCTCCTGTTTTAAGTGTCCGAATTCTATATACATATGTATGTCTTACCCCTTTAAGTGTCCTTAAAATTGAATCATATCGTACTAACTATAATTGTCTTAAGTACTTATTATTTGTATGAAATATTGAATCAAACTTTTATTTATTTGTCTTTTGACAAAATTATTATTTGTTTTTCTTTCGAAATTTTTGTATATGAGTACGGAACAACTTTAGCAAAAAAAAGCTCATTAAAGGAAATACAGCGTTTTTAATACATTGCATGGCGTTTTTATTTTTTGCTTGTTTTTAACACTGAAAAATTGTCTTTGTAGCTATTATTTGGCTTCCACGTAGTCAAAAAGAGGAATCCCATGTTACTTATGTAATTTTTATTGTCCGTACATTTTTGTTTATTAGTCTGTGAAATTTGAAACGCGTAGTCATATTTCGGCAGTGTTTAAGTGAAATTTGAAACGTGTGTACATAAAGTGTTTTTTCTTTTCTTTAAACTGTGATGACCATGACTAGTAAAAGAAAGACAAGACTGGCAACTTCCACTCACATGAGTAACTTTATTGGAACTGGTCGAGAAAGGCTGCCTTCAGAACTCCCAACCCTTTGTGATGTTCTAAGATATATTCTCTTGGGTGGAAGGACCTCGTCACATTCTTCTTCAATTGAAGCTCCTAAGATCTCAGGAGAAGGCAGTAGCCGATATTGTTTTTCCAACAATCAAACGTTCATCGTGGTTTGCATTTAGTGAAATAGTGCTTCAGACACTTTTATGCTCGGAGGATCAAGAAGAAATGTATGGCAGGGGTTCAGAAAATAATTGAGATAAGGAATGGCGATGATGATACACTAGGGGATCTATCTGTTCGGCCCAGTATAACACCTGCAATAAATTTAAATGCAACAGCCCTGTTAGAACTTATAGACTGGTCAGATATAGAAAAAGTTTATGAACCTCCGTCAGGAAGCAAGCAGAACAATGATGTCTAGGAATGAATCGAAGCAAGATTTAATGAATATTGTTGGTTTAAACTCTTTAAATTTTTTTAATGCTTTTTAATAAAGAAAATATATAAATAAGATGGTTTAAGTTCATTTAAGCAACATTTTTTTTAAGTTTATAACAAGTAATCACTTTTTTCAGAAATTTCAATATACATTTTTATCAAACGCTAAATGTTTATCAATACCCAAAAACCTTTCAAATTAGGATAAAACACATCAAAAGGCATATTTTATCATTTGCCAAAATCGGGAAAAAATTTTCTCTGCTGGATGCCAATTCGTAAAACGTCATCGCAACATAAAAGGATAAATTGAAGAGGAAAAATATAAAATGTTTAACCAAAATTATATTAACATACACACAGAAAACAAATTGGTTGGAAAACAATTGCAGTAATAAAATATTGATCAAGAAATATAATTTATTATTGCAACTATT
The DNA here is from genome assembly GCA_949318255.1 of Pollenia labialis. NCBI lineage: Eukaryota > Metazoa > Arthropoda > Insecta > Diptera > Polleniidae > Pollenia > Pollenia labialis. The sequence continues at coordinate 83,418,298 of OX439143.1, forward strand.
AAAAATGTATAGTTCTAACTGATTTTTAATTCTCTTGCTTATTAAAACGTTATTCTAACTGAAATATGATTCCGTCAACTCTTTTATTAGCTATGATAACTTATTTAATTTAGTTCTAAAAATTAGTACAAATGCTTAGAATCACAACCGAATTTAATAAAGGGCAATACTGAATATTGGTCTTTGCAATTAATAATTTGCTTTCGTCAACAAATTTTGTAATATAAATGTTAATTCATATATTGCAGCTAATTATTGATTGTTGGAATATAATTATTCGGAATTCACAACCAACAAATAGTTAAAAGCCCCAATTGCTTACTTAATTTTCTGTCAAAACATTTGATAAATTAAAATAAATTTTTAATTTTATATTTAAAAAATATCTTTGCGGTCAAAACCGGAAAATGTACAAAAACTTAATAAATAGGGGTAAGTAATTTAAGTATTCTTATAAGTACTTTTTTTAATGGACGTAGTGATAGCGCGCTATCATCTAGTGGCCACACGATATCTTCTCCAATCCACCCCGGTACCACTGTAGCATTCCATCAGGGTGGTTGGTTATGTGTTGTTACACGTCTTCATCACATAGTTGTCCTGATCCTAGACCCCCGTCCACCAAAGAGATTAGGGGTTTGGAACTCTGTGGAATTTTGCTCTCATTATGCGGCAGACAAAGGTTTCAGACAATTTCCACGACCACGATGTCAGGAGAAAAAACCACATGGTGTATGTTGTTTAGTTCAAGTCTCTCATGATCCCATCTTTGATAATGGAAGAGATTGTGTTCAGCATTATCTTCTTTACCACCGCATTCGTCACAGTGTTTGTAAGTTTTAAATCTATAATAGGTAGCTGTTGAAACTACCATGATCGGTCATCATCTGTGTAATAAAATTACTCATGCTTCCATGTTTTCTTTCTATCCAGCGGCGAATATTAGGGATTAACCGAAAGGTCCACCTACCTTCTCCACGAGTATCCCATTACACTTGCCATGGATTTAGTAGTGCTAACCGGGCGTATGTTCTTATCTGGCTTGCAGTTAGCCCAGTGTTTCCGGTCTTTCATACGTTACATAATTTTTCTATTTCTTTCACCAAGAGATCTACAGTGCGGTATGCCGATATTTCTTATAAGTATGTACATAAACAAGTACATATGTATTATTTTTGTATGCCCTGCAAATTATATTGAACTACTTGATTCATTTTGATCCTGGGCTGGTCCAATTTAATGCAAGTATGAACCATGTCATTGTTAAAAAGAGTTTGCAGTGAAACGACATGTCTTCGTTTTTTATGTTTGAATAAAATTAAATAATGTAAAAACTATAAATAAAAATACTAAAAAATAAATTTACTTTAAAAAAATGGAGTTTATTGAAATTATTTTGATTTTCTATCGAATATATCGCGAAAAAGGTTTATGCAACCGGTTAAAAAAATATATTGATAACGACAATCAAATCTCTTGTTATGAACACCAATTGTGTGTAAATTCAGTTGTAACTGTCGAATATTCGGCTATAAGCACAATTTTGTTTCTAATAATCATACTAACAACTAACAAAATCTGTTGTAATAACTGAAAGTGTACTAAAATTCAAATGTTGCTATCAAAAATATTATGCTAAGCAACGAAGTTTTCAGTAATTGTAACCGAATTGTGTGATAGTACGTGCAACCGACGAAATTCGATTGGCGCCAAATTCGGTTGTGATCACGAATCTGTTTTCTCTGTGTACATATTAAATCAAAAATATAAACTAAATGAGTAGCATGAGTTCAAATTTTAAAAAAAAAACTTTGAAAAGAAATTAGTTTTCAAAAGTAATCCCATTTAGGATTGTTTTGAGTACGTTTAAGTGTTATTCGTACTTGAATTTTTAAGTACGACTCGTACTTAAAGTAATCCCAAAAAACTTGATTTATCCCGAGTGTTTTTCTTTCTGTGTATTGCTGATTTAAATCCGAAGAAAGCACCTGGTTACAACAAAATAAGTAATAAAATGATTGTTGAGCTCCCCCACATAGCAATAAAAACAATGCTTTTAATCTTTAATGCAATTGTACGAACAGAATACTACCCTTCAGAATGGAAGGTCTCACTAGTTACCCACACATCAACTTTGCTGATGACACAGCATTGCTAAGCATCCACGAAAACCGCTACGAAGCATCTAAATACCTACACGTACCTGAACGTACAAAAATGCATGCACATAACATTTACCAATATGCCAATATGGTGTAATGGTATCCAGTTATTGGTCACTGATTCGGCCTCCAACATAGAGAAAATACACAGAGAAAACAGATTCGTGATCACAACCGAATTTGGCGCCAATCGAATTTCGTCGGTTGCATGTACTATCACACAATTCGGTTACAATTACTGAAAATTTCGTTGCTTAGCATTATATTTTTGATAGCAACATTTGAATTTTAGTACACTATCAGTTATAACAACAGATATTGTTAGTTGTAAGTATGATTATTAGAATTCAAAAATATGCTTACACCCGAATATATGATAGATGCAACTGAATAAACACATAATTGGTGTTCATAACAAAAGATTTGATTGTTTTTATCAATATTTTTTTTAACCTGTTACATAAACCATTTTCCCGATTTATTAGATAGGAAATCAAAATAATTCAAATAAACTCCATTTTTTGTTAGTATATTTATTTATTAATATTTTTATGTACAGTTTACAAATTATTTAATTCTACTATACAAACACATGCATGCAGCTTTCCGCATCATCCAACGGATATCCAAAGGTTTACAGTTTATCCCTTAATGCACCAACAAAAACAATCTTTGGCTGCAATTCAACGCAATCTAGTGTCTGAAGTAAAACAGAATAATTAACATGTGGTTTTTTCAATACGAACAGTGATTGAAGCTGTAAATTAATATGAAAATCACAAAAAACTGAGCGATTTTCATATAATGTATTTGTAACATATTTGTTTAATTAATGTACACGCGGAGGAAAATATAAACAATATGTACATGTATATGTATTGTACATATCGTTACCTTAATATAAAAAGGCCCCAACTCATCAAAAACACTTTTTACAGGAGAAGGAAAAAACTTAATAAAAGCTGAAATAATATAGCTACACAAACATTGTCAAAAAACATCTTTATTAAAATTAAACGAGGAATTTAGATGTATGAGTCAGTGTTTTATTCTTTCGAAAAATTGTGTGTATGAGTTAGGGCTTTTTGTGTTCTGCTTATAACTTCTTAATATTTATTTTTAATCTAATTTGCTTGAAATTTTAATAGAATGTGTATTAGCAACCATTCTACAAGAATCAATAAAAAAACGGATTTCCAAAAATAATGAGTTGGGGCCTTTTTATATTAAGGTAACGATATGTATGTATTAGGCTGGGTCAAAAAAATATTTTTTCTCTTATCGACTTCTAATAGCGTAAATATGTTGTATTTTTGGCTGAATTAGATCCCTGTAAAAGATTATTAATTTATTTTTAGTGTAAGAGCCCGCGCATTGACCTTCAATTTTGTTAAATTTTTAATATAGCAACAATAGCATTGTATTGCAGAAAAGCATATTACTGTATTTTAACGACTTTTAGATTCGTGAAAATAGTGTAAGAAGCATTCATGACTCTTTGCGCTAAAAAAGTCAATCGATGGTTTAATATAGAAGAAACTTGAATCAAGACGAGAGATGCACTGATTTGACAGTAAACAAGATTTTGTGACCAAAAATGATTTTATTGTTTTATGTTGTATAAGAACCAAATTTTTATTTTTTTTAAGTTTATTTCAAAATATTTTTAGTTTTAATTAATAATAATTGATAGTAAATAAAATATTAAAATTTAAAAAATGGACTTTTTTCAAATATTCTTAATTCTTAGGAGCTCATGCGCGGGCTTAAGATGTCACTTTTTTGAACTTTTTTTTGCAATTTTTATTTGTTTTAACGTAATACAAAAAAATATTGCTATTAGAATATGATTCGAGAACTTTTATTTTTTCTCATACATCAGTGACCCACCCTAGTATGTATGTCTAAGATATTGCCCAGATAGCATCGGATGTTTGTTAGACGATTGTCTAACTCCTCAAAGAATCTTCTGATGATTATCTGATGAGTAACAATAATAATAACATCTTAATTTTTATTTATTAGTTTTTTATAAATTTTCTGACACGCTTGTCTTTTAATCTTGGAATGAACCTTTTACGGCTCTCCTTATGAGTCATATAACAATTACTGAGCTACCTAAATAAGAGCGTTTTTAAAACATGAAAATTCACTAGTTAATACAATTTTATTTAAACAAGCCGACGTAAGGATCTGTCTGTTGTTGAATTCCTGATTTAAAGGTTTGTTTCGTATAAATTGTATGAAAAAGAAGCTTGATGCTCTTGTTTAGGTGGCTCAGTTATATGTGTAAGCATTCCACAAGTTGTAGGGGAATTCCTACAAGAGTCTCATAAGATTCTGGATGTGCTTTCTAAAAGCCTCATAAGAAAATCTTTACAGAAATCTCAAACGAATTCGCCTACGATCAATACACTGTGCAGCAAAAAAAACCAGCCTCAATACTTGCAACGCGAAATGAAACTAGAATATTGGTAGAGCAATTCTGCCAAAGGGTTTTGAAAAGTTAGCTTGGGTTCCCGAAATATGGGCCTCTAAAGTTTTTGAATTTTTTGAAAAGGCGTTTGGTATAAGTCAAAAAAATACCAAAAGTTCATGCAATTTATGTAAAACGGGGTTTTAAGAAATTCAAAAATTTCAAGGCCAGGAATTTCGAAAATCCGTTTTACATACATTGCACGAACTTTTGGTCTTAAAAGACCACTTGTAATATTTGATGCAGAAAATATTCGTGGAACTTTTTAACCCTCTAAAGTATAGTATAATTTTGTTGGGAAGTAACAAATGGACAAAAATGACACCTTAAAATGAGTATTAATATATCCTAAGAAAAGAATCGCCATACGATTTTACTGAAGACATTAACCCTCTAAAGTGCCGTTTTAGTATACTTTTGTTGGCAAGTTAAAAAAAATGACAAAAATTACCCTCAAAATTAGTGTTAGAGGGTTAATGTATTTTAAGCTGGGAAACACCATTTAATTTTACAGAAGACATAGTTTCATTTCGCGTTGCAAGTGTTAAGGCTGGCGGCAATGACCCGAATTTGCACTGCGATATAAGCGTCTTTCGCTGTGTTGTCTCGCAGAGGAATCAGCTTGTGTAATAGTATCTCCCGTGCGAGGAATCTTTTACGATTAAAAATTGCGCTTGTCGACGATAAATGCTCTTCATGAGAATTCCAGCAGATTCGTTCGATTGAAAATGCTACCTGTGTATATATGTATATGTATGTATTTTTAAGAAATACAATACATGCATACATAAATATGTACGTGCATAACGTTATGTACATAATTATAAAAATACTTAAACTACTTACCCCTATTTATTAAGTTTTTGCACATTTTCTTCTTTTTTTTAACGCAAACTTATTTATTTTAATATAAAATTAAAATTATTTTATTATATTTTATGTTTTGACAGACAATTTAGTAAACATACATAGCTTTTTTTTGGTTCTGAATACCAAATAAATATATTTTCATTTGTTGTACTCGAATTGAAACTATACTAGCAATCGATAATTAGCTGCAATAAATGAATTAACATTTATATTACAAAATTTATTGACGAAAGCAAATTATTAATTGCAAAGACCAATATTCAGTATTAGCCTCTATTAAATTCGGTTGTGATTCAAACCATTTGTACTAATTTTTAGAACTAAATAAAATAAGTTATCATAACTAACAAAAGAATTGAAGGAATCAAATTCCAGTTAGAATAACGTTTTAATAATCAACAGAATTAAAAATCAGTTAGAGCTATACATTTTTAATAGTTACAATAATAAATTATATTTCTTGATCAATATTTTATTACTGCAACCGTTTTCCAACCAATTTGTTTTCTGTGTGTACAAAGGCGTCAAAACAAAATTCTTCGAATCATTACGTCCGCTCCCCGGTATAAAAAAACTCGAACATTCACAAAGACCTCGATGTACCATCAGTAAAATCGATGATCACAAAACATTCAATGAAATACTAAAACAGGCTCGAATTGCACCCAAACCCACTAGCTCGAAATATTTTAAATGATGGTGGCCAAACTCGCTTAAGAAGGAGAGACACTGCAGCACTTATCCTATCAAAATAGCGCTTAACACCAATGTGAACCGATGCTAGGTGTACGCTCGTCTGGCGTTGCCAGGACGCAAACCTAAGAATTGTTAGATTAAGATTTGATTAATTATTGTTAGTTTATATATTTTATGAAGATTCAATAAATAAATACGGAAAAAAACATTACCATGCAAAATTTCCTTTTACTTTTATACGCAATAAAAAAATGGGCATTCCCTTAATGTAACATTTTTTTACAAACCTGGTAAGACACTTCTTAAGATAAAACTAATACATTTTCATATGAAATTTCTTTTTGAGTACAACTCAAAATTTGTAATAGCTTTTTTAAAAAAAAGTTCAATTAATCAATAAAACTATTCCTCCGAGCTTTAAACAAAGCTTAAAAAATCTGGAAACTTTTTTAAAAATGCTTAAGAAATGGGCATTTCCAGCGAAAAGTCTACTTTTTGTCACGTAACGCCAGAAGTATTTTAAATTGTTTCTCAAAAAAATGTATATGAATAGTTTACTTTTTTATATTTTGGTGTAAAGCGCAACAAGCTCTACATTAAGTAACAAAAGGGATAACGATTGAACAACATGGACCGAAAATACAACCTTATTTGCAATCTGGCGTTACATTTAAAAAAGTAGACTTTTAGCTGAAAATTCCCATATTTACCTTAAAACGAGCAAAGATTTTTAAATTTGATAGCTTGAAAAATAAATCTATATAAGTCGTAAGTTTACTAAAAAAGGTTTTGTACAAAACATCTTGCTCAATTCGCAGTATTTTTCAGTTTTGTAATGCAAGTCAAAACCCACTTCCGTTTTTTTAACGTCACGCCAGGGCAGATTTTTGCTTATATCTGCAAATCCTTAGCGTCGATTACTTTGATTTTTTGTCTGAATATAGTGCTACTTCATTACTTTGTATATATAAAAACCCTTTTTACAAATTTGACTTCGTCATTTAATTTTTTTACATTTTGTGCTACAAATATCACGACACGTCAAAATGGAAATCCCCAAATGCAAAAATACTAAACAGGTCACATATTCAATTTAGGGGGTATTCTTTATTTTTCTCAACTTTACTCTGTTTCTCACAGTGCTTAGTTATGGATGTCAAACTGTTAAGCTTCCCACTCCTAATTACTGGAAGCGTGATCCATTTCGAGGTTCCCTACTTTTTTAAAGAAAAAAAAACGAACTTTTGGTCTTAAAAGACCACTAGTAAAATTTGATGCAGAAAATATTCGTGCAACTTTTTAACCTTCTAAAGTGCCGTTTTAGTATACTTTTGTTGGGAAGTTGAAAAAGGTACAGAAATTACACCTTAAAATGATTGTTAGAGGGTTAATATATCCTAAGAAAAGATTCGCCATACGATTTTACTTAAGACATTAACCCTCTAAAGTGCCTTTTTAGTATAATTTTGTTGGGAAGTTAAAAAAAGGACAAAAATGACAAAAATTACCCCTTAAAAATAGTGTAAGAGGGTTAATATATTTTAAGCAGAGAATCACCATACAATTTTACTGAAGACATCTGAAACAGTATTTTAGCTCAGAAGTACATTTAGTGAATTTTTTTCAAAAAATTCAAAAACTTTAGGGGCCCACATTTCGGGAACCCAAGCTATCTTTTCAAATTATTGAGGGTGTTTTTTTTTTGTTGCACAATGTATTGATCGTAGACGAATTCGTTTGAGATTTCTTTAAAGATTTTCTAATGAGGTTTTCAGAAAGCGCATCAAGAATCTTATGAGACTCTTGTAGGAGTTCACTTACAACTGGAATGCTTACACATATAACTGAGCCACCTAAACAAGAGCATCAAGCTTCTTTTTCATACAATTTATACGAAACAAATCTTTATATCAGGAATTCAACAACAATCCTGTTGGAAAATCTTATTTGACAGATCCTTACGTCGGCTTGTTTAAATAAAAATGTATTAACTAGTGAACTTTCATGTTCTAAAAACGCTCTCATCGGATAATCATCAAAAGATTCTTTGAGGAGTAAGACAATCGTCTAACAAACATCCGATGCTATCTCGGCAATATCTTAGATATACATACATACATATGTACAATACATATACATATACAACTTTATATTTTCCTCCGCGTGTACATTGATCAAACAAATATATTATAAATACATTACATTTAAAATCGCTCAGTTTTTTTAGTGATTTTCATATAAATTTACAGCTTCAGCCACTAGAACAAGACGACATTGATCAAATCCGTTGGATGATGTGGAAAGCTGCATGTATGTGTTTGTATAAAATTAAATAATTTGTAAACTGTACATAAAAATATTAATAAATAAATATACTAACAAAAAATTGAGTTTATTGGAATTATTTTGATTTCCTTTCTAATAAATCGTGAAAATGGTTTATGTAACCGGTTAAAAAAAATATTGATAAAAACAATCAAATCTTTTGTTATGAACACCAATTATGTGTTTATTCAGTTGCATCTATCATATATTCGGGTGTAAGCATATTTTTGAATTCTAATAATCATACTTACAACTAACAATATCTGTTGTTATAACTGATAGTGTACTAAAATTCAAATGTTGCTATCAAAAATATTATGCTAAGCAACGAAATTTTCAGTAATTGTAACCGAATTGTGTGATAGTACATGCAACCGACGAAATTCGATTGGCGCCAAATTCGGTTGTGATCACGAATCTGTTTTCTCTGTGTATTAAATTGTCTCTTAACACTTTATCCTAATTCAATAAACACAACCAACAAACAAAAATTATGTTTTTTTTAATTTAAATTTGGATGTTTTTGCTAATTATATTACACATTTTTTATTTTTTGTCCGATGTTAACCATTTTGTTACAAATATCCTTAGAAAGAATTTGACTTTAAGATACGGGCTTAAAAATAAGAAAAAACATCTTTTTTTGAAGAACTGAAAATGTTGAATTTAAAAAAAAACGTAGAAAAAATCAATTTTTTCCAACCTTAACTCAGTGAATTTTTGTACGATTAACACAGTATAGATATTTGCTAAAAGAGGAAATAGATATCTTTGTAACAGTGTACAATTTGCTTAATGAAACAAATCAGTTTCAAGATTAACTGAAAAATACTGGTTTTTCGCGTATATCTCTAAAACGCTTCATGAGAAAAATAAATGAATGCCATATTCGTGCTCAGCAGCTCCGAATTATCTTAGAAAACATCTCATTTCTGAGGTTATGGCAAGAAGTTAAAAATTTATGAACCAGTGTTATCTTTCAGATTCATTAAATTTGAGGCATCGATTTGTTTTTGCATATCTTAGTTAAAATGCATATTTTTGTATATTTAGGATTTAATTGCATATTTTTGCTTATTTTAAAATTTTTGAGTGAATTTTTTTCATTTCCATATTATAAAAAAAGTTCCTTCCAAAAAAAATTTTTAAATCGATAAAAAATTCTTTTGCAGTTTTGCTTAAAATACAAGATTTTCTAGATTTCGCCAAAAAAAATTCCTTCTTTTTTAAACCGATGCAGCACCCTACGTGGTTAAGGCTTCCAATGGGTTTGAAATGTTTCATCCAAAACTGTTACAAATAACTTGCTTGGCGTATGGGTTATACAGCGTTGCAGAGGAAATTAGAAGCCAATTCGCTTAAATAGCAATTTTTAAAGAAATGTATCCCATGATTCCCCTTCCACCGCAGCCAGTAGTAACATGACGGGGGCTGGCAAGATGCTCCAGAATTCTATTCAAAAAACTTTAAGTAATTTAAGAATGGCAGAATAGCTTGTCGATACCGATTAACAAGCAATTAAAGAAGTAAAAGAAATATAAAATGTAAAAAACATCAAAGTCAATTAGAATTTGTATATTACGGATATATTGGTGAAACAATAACAAATTAGGAGGGATTTAGTTCACTTATTGCTCAAGTCAAATTAACTGAATTGCAGAAATTAAAAAAACCATTTTGTACCAGAAGTCTAGATGTCGACCACAAACTTTTGCCATTTTTCATGAAATAATTTAAAATATTAGGTTGTGTAATTAAATTAATTTTTCTTATGAATAATTTAGTTTGGCTTGTTTGCTTTCTGATCAGTAGTGCGATTCACTATGCTTTTTAAACCACAATTGTTTCGTTTAAAAATGTTAGCCACAAAATTAACCATTTTGCTATTCACTAACACTTTTAACGACATCTGCTGGTGTAAAAAGCCAGCTGTTTCAGTCAGCTGTTATTTTAAACAAAACAAATTGTGGTTTATTAACACCAACATTTTTGGTGTGGTTAAATCCGCTTAGGAAAGTGTTTATTTTTCTTTGTACCTGTAAAGTCGATAAATGATATGGCTTTAAGGTATTTAGCCTACAATTTATCAACTTCTTATCACACACCAATTTTCCGTAGAGCTTCTTATTTATTTATCCTATTCTTATCAAATAATATTAAAAAATTAAAAAAATTAATTTAATTAAAATTAAATTAATAAAATAATAAAATAAAATAATTAATATAATAATAAAAATAAGTAATTATTTACGCACTTTGCACAATATCATTTAAAATCTCTAAATTAAAAGGTTTTTGTTTTGTTTTTTTTATTCTTCTTTGTTATTTTATCCTATTTTGATGTCTCTCTTGGCAGAGTTAACACGATATATCAATTTGAATAGAGAGAAATATAAAACTGTTTACCTTGTTTAAAAAAAGTTAGTGAATCACATAGTGGTTAGTGCAAACAACAAAATGTGTGGTTAAAGTTAACACTTTTTAAAGTGTTAAAAGTTAGTGAATTGCACTACAGGACTTTTATTTACCAAACCCCTCCCCCCTTTTAAGATAGGCCATTGTTAAACCAATTCTAACGACTTTTATAAAAATAAAAAAAATATTGCTTTTAAATAGCCAACAATTCAAATGAATTTTAATGTACAAATTAAAAGTTACTTGCTACTCCTGCTGACCGCCAGACAGCCTTGAACATAGCTGGTCGAGATTGTTATATAACAATTTTTCACTTTTTAAAATTTTAAAAACTATAATGGGATCGCAATATTAATAGCAATAAGAAACAACCAGCTTATGTTTTTTTGCACTTGAGGTAAAGAACAGAGTGTATACTACAGGTTAAATTACTTAATAGGTCACAATCACTACACAGAGAAAACCGATTCGTGATCACAACTGAATTTGTCGTCAATCGAATTTCGTCGGTTGCATGTAACATCATACAATTCGGTTACAATTGCTGAAAACTTTGTTGCTTAGCATAATATTTTTGATAGCAACATTTGAATTTTAGTACACTATCAGTTATAACAACAGATATTTTTAGTTGTTAGTATGATTTTAAGAAAACAAAAACATGCTTATACCCGAATAATTGTTATATACAACTGAATTAACACATAATATTTTTCAATATATTTTTTTCACAGTTTGCATAAACCATTTTCACGATTTATTAGACAGAAAATCAAAATAATTCCAAAAACCTCAATTTGTTTTGTATATTTATTAAGATATTTTTTGTATCGTTTATACATTTACCCTTTTCGAGTTTGGCGAGTTTAAAATACGCCTGCGATTGTTTGGTAATGTAATAAAGAGAACGTGAACTTCCTTCCTTAAATCTATTACCCAACAGTCGGAGGCATACTTAAAACTTGCCAACCACGATAAGGGTGATTATTTAATGTTATAAAACACATACGTACATTATTTACCCCACCAACACAGACAATGTGGAGAACATCGTGGACCTACTCCCTTAAACGAAAAGAATCGCTAGCGAACCTAAAAGAGTTCCAATAAGACCAAGCGGGCAGGGTTAAATAACTGAGAAAGAAGTGGGCTACATAATGGGCTTAAAACACAGATCTTTTTAGAAATCCTAATGAAGCAGGAAGCAATAAGTGGCCTATGTAGTGGTAAAATCACCGGTAGAGGGGAAATCACCCCTCGATATCATATACAGCCACAGAGTCCAAAATGGATTTGATGGATAAGCTCAGAAGGTGAAATATATGCTTTTGCGGGGCTAGTGATCCATTGGAGTCTATTGAGCGTGCTGAAGAGTTAGCCCACATGTACGATGTTGATCTGGACAATATATTTCTTAAATATGAAATTAAAACTTATTTGATTAAATGTCTTAAAAATTTATTTTTTATTTTTGACAGAAAATTTAGTTTATAATTAGTTTAAAAAAATCGGCAAATTAATATTACTTTTTCTAAGGGTAAATTGCATGGACCGTAAATAAGATTTATCCATCAAATGTTACCTTAAAAACTCTCCATATTAGAGTCAATGGAGACCTATACTGTCATATACCCATAGGTTCGTCCTACGGTGATCTAGAAAAAACGATCTAAACTCTACATTAAAAATAATTTTTCAACGAAAAAATAAAAGTTCGGATGAACTCTAAAAAAGAGAGTTTTATGTTCGGCCTAATATAAAACTCACTTCGCCGTCAATAAATAAAACTCTTTTAAGGATTTTTATTTTACGCCTTAAATAAAACTCATCTTGTTTTTCTTCTTTTTTTAATGACGATTAGATTATTTGCAGTGTAAGCTGATTAGATAACATTGCTTTACAAATTGTAGTGATCTGGCCAGCGACAAGCTTGGATGTTAATGTACAAAAATGAGTTTAATTAAATGACGGTTAAAATCAAACTCCTGAGTTTGACCGGACGGGTTGATATCTTAAAATAGATTCCCCTTGTGCTTTAAGCCCCTCATACATATGTAGTTGTATATTTTTCAAAATGTGTTTTTGGGGTTGAACACACAATACTAACACTGCATATATGGAATAAATATAACCATTTTTTCCTTAAGTATAAGCGCTTATTTAATAACAGTTGTCTCTTTGTGTAACAAGTTATCCAAAATTAATAATTTAATAAAACAAACCACAAATTACCGTGTTTATCAAAAAATAGGCACTTTGATAATTTAGAGGCAAAAATCGTCAAAATGCCGATTAATCGGTAAATATGACAGGTCTGATCAGAACGCTAGTTTTTATTTTTTTACAAAAACAAATTACACATGTTCAGGTCTTTCAGAATTTTTTTCAAATAATGTTTGTCTACATGGCACTTGAACGAAGAAAACGCACCCTTTTAAATGCATTAAAGATTTTTTTACAAAAGCAAAATACATATCGTTACCGAAAATTTCAAAATATAAAAAAAAAAATGAAACAAACAAGCACATTTTTACTACCAGTTTTGTTCTTGTAAAGTTTTTTTGGTTGCCTTTTTTTGGACTCAAAACACATCACGCAAAAATTACACTAGGTCACAAATAACAAACTTTTGTCTGTTATTTGTTTCTAGCATACTTTTTCTCATGGATTTGGACCTACTGAACACGAAAATGAATTTTAAAAATTTTTCTGTCGATTGGTTTGCGAGATACAAATTTTTTATTTTTTTTTTTTTAATTTTTGGAGGTACACTTACTATTTTGAGCATATCTTTAGTCTTCTTTGACCTATTTTATCCTACTACTACTCAAATTAAAGACAATTGAGCCGTCTACAACTTATTCTCAGAAAATTTTCAAATCGGGTTAGTAGTTTTGATGTTGGCGGCTTAAAAAGGTTAAAAAACTGGGTTTTTTTAGTAAAAATGTGGCTGAAAAATTCATATAAAAATTCATATAAAATATAAAACGCGATGTTAACAGCGATTTTAATTTTTTTACGTATAGCTGACACTTTTCCAAAGAAAATAAGCCCTTACTTAACAAAATCTGATGACAAATGGCCGACTTATTATTTTTTTGGTAAACGACCGAAATTCCGCTATTTCACGATTTTTTGATTTTCATTATTTGCACAGCTTACCTACCCAACGCAAACGAATAAATACATTTGAACTTAATTTAAAATAAACAAATTAGTCTTCGTATATTATTTTTTAATTTATTTACAGCACTACATGCTCAATGTATCGCACAATTAGCTAAACTAACGAAATTAAACTAACTAATTAAATTAAGCAAATCAACGCACAAAAAAAATTAGTAAAAACAAAGATATAAGTGTACATTTTATGGCATGTGGAAAAACTGCTGACTTCTTCTTTGTTTTTTGTATTCGCTGCAATCGGTCTCACGTATTAGGGTCCAAATATAGTCACCCATCATAGCCGTGTCATACATGCCCTGATAGCGTCGTTCCATAGCCTTCAATTCCTGATGGAAGCGCTCGCCGTGTTCGTCGCTCACGTCTCCTAAATTCTCAGGGAAAAAATCCAAATGAGAATGCAGAAAGTGTATTTTAAGTGACATGTGCACTCCCATGGCTTCATAGTTCTTTACCAGATCCTCAACTATGTCCTTATAATTCGGGCTTTTGTTGTTTCCTAAAAAGTTTTCCACAACAAGCCTGAAGGAATTCCATGCTGCGGCTTCGATGGGTGATAACAGCTTTGGGAATTTTTCATCTTTCAAAATTTTTTTTATCTCGGGTCCTGCGAAGACTCCTTCTTTAATTTTTGCCAGCGAAAGGTAAGGGAAAATTGACCGTAAATAGGCAAAAGCTTCACCTTCTTTGTCTAATTTTTTGGCAAAATTTTTAATCAAACCCAATTTTATGTGCAGCGGCGGAAGTATTATATTTTCACGGTTCTCTATTAGTGGTTTGCGCTGAACATTCGCTTCTCCAACTACAGGTTTCGTTCGTACCGACCATTTTTTTTTTATATAATGCTGATCATCAGCGCGGCTATTCCAAAGGCACAGAAAACAGCAATGTCGCGTATAGCCTCCTTGGAGTCCACACAGAATGGCCACAACTTTAAGGTCGGCGCATATTTTCCAATTGTATTTCCTATACTCTATGCATTTCAGCAAAATGTCCATAGTTTCATAGTTCTCCTTTGAATGAACCGCATGAGCAATAGGAACAGATGGCTTTTCATTCCCATTATGTAAGAGAACTGCCTTCAAGCTCTCTTTGTTGCTGTCAATAAACAACCTCCATTCGTTGGGGTTGTGAATTTGGTGAAGCTCTTGGAACAAGCCTGAAATGTCGCTGCAAAAACATATTTGGTCTTTCTTTGTATAAAATTTTGCATACTCCTTGTGACGGTTTCTGTACGCTGATACTTTCACTTCTGAAGCCGCAAATCCACACTGTATCATCCGAGACGCAAAAAGTTCGGATTTCTCCTTAGTGAGACCAAAATCGCGCACCCAATCGTTTAGTTCGGCCTGTGACAGTAATTTTCGCTTTGCACCCGGCTCAAATTCGCTTGCATTTGACTCGGACTCTTCTTCTGACGATTCTGCTTTTTGAAGAGATGCACCAGGGCACACTGGATATGGCACATCATGCGAATGTGGTACTGGAAGCGCAAACGATCCCACTTGAGCGTAGTTCCATTTAAAAAATCTTCCTACCCCACTGTTTGTGGTGAGGCAAAAATAACAGTCTGTGGAATGGCATAGCGGCTTTTTCCACATCATTGGTGTATCGAATTTCATATGGCGGCTAAAATTAAAATAAATTACTATATTCGCTATGTATAATGTGTTTAAATAAAAATTTAAATTAAGTTCAAATGTATTTATTCGTTTGCGTTGGGTAGGTAAGCTGTGCAAATAATGAAAATCAAAAAATCGTGAAATAGCGGAATTTCGGTCGTTTACCAAAAAAATAATAAGTCGGCCATTTGTCATCAGATTTTGTTAAGTAAGGGCTTATTTTCTTTGGAAAAGTGTCAGCTATACGTAAAAAAATTAAAATCGCTGTTAACATCGCGTTTTATATTTTATATGAATTTTTATATGAATTTTTCAGCCACATTTTTACTAAAAAAACCCAGTTTTTTAACCTTTTTAAGCCGCCAACATCAAAACTACTAACCCGATTTGAAAATTTTCTGAGAATAAGTTGTAGACGGCTCAATTGTCTTTAATTTGAGTAGTAGTAGGATAAAATAGGTCAAAGAAGACTAAACATATGCTCAAAATAGTAAGTGTACCTCCAAAAATTAAAAAAAAAAATTAAAAAATTTGTATCTCGCAAACCAATCGACAGAAAAATTTTTAAAATTCATTTTCGTGTTCAGTAGGTCCAAATCCATGAGAAAAAGTATGCTAGAACCAAATAACAAAATGGCTGTTGCCTAGTGTTATTGAAAAAAATATCGGTCATATGTATTTTGTTTTTGTAAAAAATTATTGTCTTACCAGCCAAAAGGGTCGGCTCTTTTTCGTTGAAAAATAATTGAAAATAACGGCATCGTACAATAAGTAACTTATTGTATTCCATCAGTATCCACTAGTATCTGCTTTTGCAAAACAGATATAAGCAGATATGATACTCTCTTTCGCTTTTTTATCAACTTACATCCACTCTTTTACAAATCATATCAATATCAACTAACCCCCCGTTTCCACAAGCAAGTGCAAATTCGAAAAACTCAATACGCTCACACTTTTTCACTTACATTCTTTAGTAGACACACAGAAACTTGAACAAACAGATATATCTGTGCAGGTCTTTAATATACACTGACTTCCAAAACGTACTAAACAAAGTTTTTATACAGTTTTACTTCTGTATTTTAAACATGTGCATGCACAAAACACCGAAATAATGCAATTATGTGTTTTGCTTATTTTAACGTTTTGAAATGTTAGTGATACATTGCATAATATTAAAAATAAATCTGTATTGTTTGCAAATTAAATGTCAAAAAGCATCAACTTAAAAACCGATGATCTGATTGCTTTTTTGCTGTTGTACTAATCTAAACAGTGATGTTTTGGAAGAGTTTGCATTGTACATATATTGCACTGCGTCATGCGTTATGAAACATTACAATTTGTTCTAATACAAAGCAAATGACGTTTTGGAAGTAAGCCATACATGCATACCCTTTCCACCTGTGACAAAGGGTATACATAATTCAAATTTTCTTTGTTATTTTAACTGAATTTTTATTTGTCAAGAACATCAAGCTTTTATTTAATGCCAAGAAAACTCATGTCAAGCTGAATGTCACGATTTTTGCCGTTTTCAGTGTGAAAAGCGGCGACAGTAAAATTCAGTAAACCCCTTTTTACCATTCAAACAGATGGTTGGTATTTACCGGCAAAAATAAATGTTTAATAAGCGCAGGAAATTAAATTTTTTCCATTTTCCTTCAATCGATGGCTATCAAACACAAATTAAATAATGCAGCTTATAGCCTTTTCACACTATTCAACATTTAACATCTAACATTAACTTGCGAAGATGTTATACTTTTCCCATAATAAATACATAGAGCTAAACATCAAAATTTTTTAACATCTTTACAATTACCATTTTGTTCCATTTTACATCTTCCGATTATTTTAGTGTCATCACTAGAAAAGTGGCAATAAATTCTGTTATTTTTGTAGCATCACTGACAAAATGGAAGTTGCTTTGAAAGCAGCGTTAACATTTCTCATGATTTTTCCTTTTTTGCAAGCCCTTTACTATGTTTCCACTATGAGCAAAACAACTTGTTTTGAACAAAACGTGTCAGAGTGTTTCCATTATGTAAAAATGGTTTTGGTTTTCGAATTTTCGAAATCAATTTGACATTTATGTTCTAAACAAACATAAAAACCAAAAAAGATATGTGTTGAAAACAAATATTTTTCTTTAACATGAAATTTCCTTGTTTCTTTTTTAAAACACACATACATATGTATATGCATATATATGTACATATGTGACGCGCAAAGTAGAAAGGGACCTAAGGGCAAAAAAAACTTTTGCGGCATGGGATCGGTCGCAATCGGTGCTCAGATGTTGTTCACATCAAAAAAAAAATGATTTTTTTTACCCTTAGGTCTCTTTCTCTATGCGCTGTCCCATATACATATATAAAAGCACATAATTTACTACCTTTTTATTTTATTCTTTTATCATTTTTACGCTGCAAGCAAATAAATCAGCTGGAGAGTTACATAAACCTATTTAATAAGTCTTAATATTTTGATTAATACGTCACTTTTTCGAAATTGTCAATCACCAATAATGGAATACCCAGAGTTGTATTCATGATTTTCGATATGTTTTGGAGTTTTTGTTTGAGTTTTTCGAACATGAAAAATGTATGGGAAAACAAGTAGCAAAACACTTGTTATGCTGCAAAACTAGTTTTGTATCCCAAAACATGTAAGTGGAAGCGTACTATTATATTGCTTAATTTTCTTTAAGCTATTAAACAAAATGATTTATAAATACATTTTGGTGTTATCCTTCAAAATTTTGGCACTTTTGTAGAAAAAAGTATTTAAAGAAAAATAAAAGTTATTTTTTCAGAAATGTTGGCCTTTCAGTTAGGAGGCTTATTTGTGTTCTTTAATAAAGTTTGCTAATTAAAAGTTTAACGAATACTTTTGTAGTAAAAAAACAATAGACAAATACAAAATCAGATCCTTTTTGATTCATTCAGACGTTCCTTTAACTTCTAACAGCACTTATAAGAATAATTTGACGCTAACTTATGTTTATGTGAATTTTGAATTGCACGCTTTAAACATTTAACAAAGCGAAAATATAAATGTCTTCACAAACTTAGGAAAAACTACTGCGGAGTGTGGCACATGAATGCAATTGCACATAAACTTATATTAAGATATATATGAACATTAGGGCGGGTTGATTTGTATGGATGAAAAAAAAATTCAAACGTAATCTACATAAAATTCTACGAAAATTATCCGAAGAAACCATGGGTCTAAAACAAAATCCTAGTCCGCGCCTCTCGACTTGAAAATTTTTTTACTTGGTTGAAAATTTTTTCAATGTAAAAAAAATTTTGATTGTAAAAAAATATAAAGGGCAAAAGAATAACCTTACTAAACCATTTTATTAAAAAAATTCGATTTGTTTTTGGAAAAAGCTATTTTTTCAAAAAAAATTTTTTTTCCCCAAGGCTGGCAGCCAAATTTTGAAGTCGAGAGGCGCGGAATAAGGATTTTGTTTTAGACCCAGGGTTTCTTCGGAGAATTTTCTTAGAATTTTGTGTGGATTACGTTTTTGCTATACGATTTTTTAAAAAAAAAATCGACCCGCCCTAATGAACATATGTATGTATTAGAAAACATTTTGCATTTAAAATTTTTAACAGGTGAACTTGTTGTTTTGTTTTTTACTTTTTTCTTTTTAAACCAAGAGCATCTTCTAAACAGTGTTGTCAGATGTGGCGATTTCTTGCAAAACGTGGCGATTTTCAAACTTGTTTGGCGACCTAATTTTTGATTTGGCGACGTGGCGATTTAACAAACAAGTTGGCTATTTTTGATGAGGTATGCATTTGTTTTGAAAATCGTTAAATTCAATACTGAGAAATAATATTATATTTATTATACTTATAGTATTTTTATGTATGAAGTTTGAGGCATTCATATGTATGGTCAGTATTTGAAAGTATGTTCAAATGGCTGATGAAGATAATGAATATCTTCGAGAAAATAGTTTTTCATATTTAAAAGTGCTTTTGAAAGAATCAATAAATAGAAATTAACATAAATATATTTAAAGTCTATGAACATTTTTTCATTATATGTATGTGGCAATTTTTTATCACAGATAAAATACTTTGTTGTCAGTGATATTTTAAAGATTTTTATGAACTCTTACATACCTTTGGACATTTTTGAAACCCAATTAAAAATTAGCGTTGGTTAATTGGAAAGATAAATAAGTTAATACCAAAACTTTAAAGCTGCAACGATACGGCAGGTACGTACAATTTCAAGGAACTTACTTTGAGGATTTATAAAGAATATTTTTAATAAATTAAAAAATAGGTATTTTACTGCCAAAAACTTGAAAAAAAGGTTTTGGCGATTTTGGACATTGAATTTGGCGAAAAAGGTCAAAATCAATCTGACAACCCTGCTTCTAAGAACTAAGCGACAATGCCAAAGTATTAGAAGTTCAAATTTTCCAAAGAAAAAAAAACGCAACATTAGCTGGCACAAATATATAAGTACATATCGCTCATTTGCTGCAAGACCGGCATTAATCAAAAAAATACAATTTTGGAGTTAGTGATGCAGAATTGTTCGCTATGTTTTTCTTTATATTGTGTATAAAATTCATCTTTATATCTTTTATACTTTCCCCATTTGAAGAGAATGTATTGATATTTTTTCTAAGTGATAAGAGCAAATCAAAAACTTTAAACGCGTTATCTCGAAATGGATTTTTTTGACTTATGCCGGTCTTGCAGCAAATGAGCGATATGTGCACACAAATTTAAAATAAAAGTTGTATAAATACTTCAACTAAAGGGAGAAATTATGAGTCTTAAACAGAAGGGTAGTTCCAAAATTATATTGAGTCACATTTTTTTCGAATAATCTTTATAATAATAAGCAAACACGAAACTCTCGTCAGTCAAAAATACCCTACACCACAGACTGGTGACGAATACATTAATTTTGAATGAGAAATATATAATTTTTCTGGAAGCCAGATAATATGACGTAGTTATCCTACAAAAGGCTTATTTCGTTTTCTTTAAAATCAGTATTCGAAATAAAACAGTACAATATTTAGCGTTCGGCTCACACAGCCAAGAACGATATATATTTTTTAGTGGTTGTGTAGACGAACATAACCCTTGATTTCCGTTTAGCGTCATCAATACGAAACGATAACGTTTTGTTTGAATTCTTGCAAATCGGTATGCCCATTGCCAATATCAAGTTGTATCGATAAGCGTCGATGTATTTTTGGTATGCCGTACGCAACGTTAACGATGGCATCGAAATAAATTGACTCTGATTTTGTCGACAGTCTTATTGGTGTCGAAACAGATTTTTACCTTTTTATTTTTTTAATATTAATAATGTTTAATTAAAAAAATATTTAGCCATTTTTATGGAACTTTTGCCATTCCTTATGTTTTTAGGGACTTTTAATCAATTTTATGGATTGTTTGAAATATTAAAAATTTTCGCGAATTTTCGCTATTTCTGCAAAATTTCCGAATGCTTGCAATTTCCGTGTAATTTTTTGTTGCTCTTTTTGGCAATCGTTATATAGACAGCCCCATATATAAACCGAATTCTGTATTTTACAGTGCACAGTCAACACTGTCGATTTATACGAGGCGAAAAGTGTAATGCCTTATGGCAGTAGTAGTTGTGAATTTTTTAGAATAAATCAAGCTTCTCTTTTTTAGAGCGCAACATTTTTAAGAAATGAACATAAAATTGCATTGTTTTTAATAAAAACTGAAAACAAAACAAACCAACTGTCTAAGTTATTAGAGAAGTGCTTTAAAAAGCGATAAACAATCGACATCGTTACACTGCTGTTATAGAATACAAATTTTGTATCGAATTGATGACGACGACGATGAAAACGGATGTTGATATTAAATTGATGATGATGACGACGACGACGACGTTAAATGGAATAAGGGTGATTTTATATTGTTCTGTTTTTTTAACGAAGTAGTGATGCTGTAGACAAACATTATATTAGCGTTGTTGGTTTCCACAAATCTAACGAACCGAACACTTAGGAGCGATATTTAGTGTCTATTTTCAAACACTGTCAAAAATTGCGACCTTTAGTTTAATAACAAGATTGTACATGGACACAGGTATCCGACGGACAGAATTAGAAAAAAATTTTTTATATCTCAGTATACTTAAAGATGAAATACCATTATTTTTGGCGTACAATGGCACCAGTGTTGCCAAAATTTAATAAGACAAAATGCTAGATTTTGTAAAAAAAATGCTAAATAATAAATGGTAGAATAAAAGCTAAAAAAATTTATATGAATAATATAGAAAGATCTTCATTAAAGGAATATGCTGCATATTATCCATCAGGTTCAACGACGAGCTGTCAAATTGCCTTTAATAAAGGCTTGTCAGATACTCGACAGGTGCAATCGAACTATGCATAGTACATAAACTTAATAACGCCTCTGCTAAACATTGTACATTGTTTAGAAAGGCATAGGATTGTTTTAAGTTATGCCCGTAACACTTTTGTGCTTTCTTATTTCTGCGTGTTGCTCCAGGCCACTAATTTTAGATAATATCGCATTTTTAATAGTTGCAGAAGTGTTTTTTCTAAGTGATTTGTTTCTTTCGCCCATTGTTTTTACTTTAGGTGCTTGCCCCAATCTCTGCAAAACTTTTGTGAATAGGTTTTTACAAATTTTTTTAAAATGTTGTCCTTTTTTGATTTTAAGATATAATTAAATGTTAGAATGTTCCATTTTTTCTTTTTAGATTTGTTTTAAACATTATAAAATTGGAAAATATTCAAAATATCAAAAGAACTAAAAAAGCTATATGCTAAATCAGTTTTGTTCATGCCAAATGACTTTAAAAAATGCTAGAATTATCATGAAAAATGATAAATTGGCAACACTGAATGGAACCGACGCACAGTGCTTTGTCCCCATATAACGAAGGGACATAAAAAGGAGTTGTCAGAAATTTTTGAAATTGGGTATACTAGCATAAAATTGCTTAGTTAAGAAAAATATGAATTTTTGGAGAAATCGGTCCAAGGACACGCCTACCTCCCATGTGTCCTGAAATGCAAAAATGTAATTTTAGCTGCAATAATGCCCATAAAACTACAAAAAATGGGCATGCTGATACACACACAACTAGCAACGTGTGTGCATATTTTCATTTAAATCTGAACGAGGACTCAAGGTCCTGCCATATATCCTTTTTTTTGAAATGCTAAAACACTTACAAAAATTGTCCAATCGTAATAAAATTTGGTATGAAAATTGATATTTCTTAGAGTATATGTATGCCAAATTTTGGTAGAATCAGATTATTAATGTAAAAAATACAAAACCATCAATTAATGAATAACAAGTAAGAAAGTGTAATCGGTCAAGCCCGAACATGTGATACCCTATAGCATAGTATTTAAAAACAAATTTCCTAGAGTGTAATATAATTGGGACCCATGGGCAATCATGGACCCGCCATAACAAAATTATGTTATGAGGTTGAGATTCATTTAAAAGTTCTTTCTGCCGAATATTATTTATATATCTTTATCTTCATATATGAGTTTTTTGGATGAGGGTTTATATGGAACCTATGGTTTATTTTGGTATGTAAATACTAATATTTTTAAGGAAGCTAGCATTAAAAGCTATTTTCGGGAGAATGATTTGTATGGGAGCTATGTTCACAAATAGAAAGATTCCAATAAAATTTGATAAGCTGATTTTGATTGCAATAAAATTAGTTTGGATTGGACCAAATTTAATCTTGCCGATGTAATAGAATTGCTCTTACTACAAACAAAGGCTGTTGCCAAAAAAAACTTCTGTCACGTACCCATCTTCAATTTAAATAAAAATAACGGCACTAAGTCACATTTTGAAAACATTCTTTAACCGATTAAAAACCAACGTCATCTGTGAATTTAGCGTCATCTTGTAGCGACAAAAAGAAACAGATACTACTGTTATACTAATTTTTTTTAATTTATCTTGTCAATTTATCTAATTCAATAGTATATATATTTGGATTTATTTCTTATTATATTCCTAGTTTATTTTTTTTAAACTAATTTAATCTATGAAAACTTTAGCAAAAATCACGAAAATAGCATTTTTTTAAATAAATTTTTTTTCAAGTTGTGGTAAAATTTTTTTAATTGTTTTTCTTGTCTAAACATTCGAAATCAGAAAAAAACCCATAGACGATATTTATTTTTTTTTTTTTAATATTTGATGGAAGTTAAGAAATTTTTAGAGCTTAAGTAAATAATAAGCATTTTTCAAACCATTATAAAATATGTATAGGAGCATAATTCACCTAAAATTTTATTATAGATGGTTTAGAATATAGTTAGGTGTTACAGAAAAAATTTTAATCTCGTTATCCAGAAAATGAGTTTTTTACAATTATTTTCTTGAAACAATAAAAAACCAAGGGTATTTGTGATTTCAGCGCCCTCTAATGCCGTAAAATGCAGACAAACACAAAAAATTTATTATACATTTTTTGATTTTTGTTTTTTTTTTATTGAACGGTATAAGTTTGAATTAATATTTCACAGTATTTGTAGTTAATTGTCTTTTAAACTCCTGAAAACTATGAAAATTTGAGCAAAAATCATGAAAATAGCCATTTAAAAAAAAAATTTTTTTTCAAGTTGTGGTAAAATTTTTTCAATTGCTTTTCGTGTAGTTAATAGAAAACAGTCTAAATATTCGAAATCAGAAAAAAACCCATAGACGATATTTTTCTTTTTTTTTAATAGTCCATCAAAGTTAAGAAATTTTTAGAGCTTAAGTAAATAATAAGCATAATTCAATAAATTTTTTTACAGTTAGCTCTAAATATAGTAAACTACTACAGAAAAAAATTTCAATCTCGTGCTTTAAAAAACAACAGTTTTACAAAAGTTTTCCTGAAGCATGTAAAACTCAAGTAGTTGTTTAGCCATTTTTACTATAAATTCTCAAACTTTGGCGCCCTCGAGCGCTGCCAATTAAAAATTCTTCAAAATTCATTTGAATTGTTTTGTTACCTATCGATCTGTACATTTTTAAGTACAATATAAGACTTTTTTTTTATTTATGTCTATGGGCCACAGCACTGTGCGCCACTACCTAGTTAGTAAGAAGAAGTAGGGAAACGTCATTACATTTACGTTTTTTACGAGGAAACTGAGATAGATTGAAAAGCCGATGCAACCAAAACGAGTCACTGTTTGGTGCGGATTTCGGTCCAGAGGCATAATTGGGTCATTTTTCTTCGAAAATGAGCAAGGAGTGGCGAATTTTTGTTCACAAAAATTGAAGAGGAGGATATTGCCACACAGCCGAAGCTACAAAGATAAGTGTTACACCGACAAGCCAGAGACAATTGACGCGATAAAGGACAATATTCGTGAACCCATTGGTGAAATACAGCTGCACAC
Organism: Pollenia labialis; assembly: GCA_949318255.1. Classification (NCBI taxonomy): domain Eukaryota; kingdom Metazoa; phylum Arthropoda; class Insecta; order Diptera; family Polleniidae; genus Pollenia; species Pollenia labialis. Next base: position 83,443,486 of record OX439143.1, read on the forward strand.
AATCGATAATGTGCTTTAGAATTGGACCGATCGTGTAGGCTACTGCATGGCCAGCCGAGGCAGCCATTTGAATGGAATTATTTTCCATTATTAAGCGGAAGGATTGTACTTTCAAATAAAAAGAGAAATTTGAGAAAATATTCAGTAGTTTTTTGTATAGGATTTTGAAAAAAAAGTTATTTGTATTAATATTAAATTGTTACTCACTGATTCATAATCGCACAGCCTAAACGCCTGAAGCTAAAAATTTGGACCAGAGATTGGTAGTACCCATAAAAGAAAATACGGGAAATTTGATAAAAAAAAAAAAGAAGACGCTAACGAAGTAGCGGTTTAAATGCTAGTATTCCATAAAATACACGTTATTGTACTTAAAGTTTTTATGTAAAAACCTAATTTTTGTAAATTGCTTAATGAGTATTTTGTATGTTCTTAAAAAAACAAGAAAAAAATGGTATCTATACTCTTCAGCACCAAAGGTGGCGGAGGGTATTATGCATTTGTTCCGACCTGTGTATCAGATAGCAAAGGTTCGTTCAAATAGAGAGCATAATTTGCCGTGATTTATTTATCGAACAACTATTTTTGCATTCTTCCTCTTCTTTATGCCTAAAAAGTTCAAAAAAAGATAGGATTATTGTTTTATTTTAACAAAAAAAATTTATTTTTAAAAACACTATGTAGGGCATTAAAAGTTAGTGAACAACCGATTCTAAGGCAAGCACATTAAGTGAGAAACTGTTTTAATAAATTCATGTAATTTAAGACTCCTCCCCTTAATTACACTTCTACTTACGTATTTATTTGTATGGAAGTGCATCTGGGTGAAGATATATTTTGTTCCATTTAAAAATGTCTTATTTATAGTTGTGCAAGAAATAAAAAGTGTTCGTCGTTTTGCGCGAGTGTTTGTGTAAATGCGCAAATATGAAATATGAGATTTTCAAAAGTTGCAGCATCAATAAATTTAAATAAAGCTACTTGCAGAAATGCTAGGAAAACAAGTAAGAAAGTATAGTCAGTCCAGCTTGTCCCCTACATCACAGTTTTTTTCAGACAAATTTTTCTATTTGGGAACCATAAGCTATTATGGACCCTCAAGAACAAAATTAAGTTATGAGATTAATGGCTATTTCTTTTTTGAGAAATATTTTGCATAAATCCCTAATTGTTTAAACATTTTCATTTTGTGTATGTTTGTACAACAACTACAAATGTGGGAAAAGTGTTAAATGTATTGTATGAATATGTTACCTGAAAAACATGTAAAAATGTTGCGCATTATAAGCTTACTTACATGTCTGTCAAATTGACAAATAAAGAAGGTTTATCAGCCATGTCACAGAGTACAATTCCGTTCGGAATCGAAGAAAACATATTTTTTTATAGATATAAAGTGTATTTTGAAAGATTTTTGGACTTTCAGATACAGAATACTCCCATTCCGTTCATAAATACAATAATGGTTTCATTTCGAAAAATGTTTTCGCCATTTTCTGAAGCACCAAAATACGGTATGAATTCCGTTTGCGAACGCAATTGAACTCTTTCACATGTTCATTATCCGTTTCATCATACATAACCCAAAGAAAAATATCAGCTGGTTTAGTGGTGTTTTTTTACACTTGTAATTTTATTGCTAACTTTTCGCTTGAGTTTTGTGCTGTGAAAAATAAAAAAAAACAATGGATTCTAAAAGTCGAATAATAACGATTTGTAGTATTATTTTAATAGTATGAAATATGGTTTCCGAAAATGGGTATTTTAAAAAAAAAAATTTATATTTTGGTCATAACTTTTTTGTATCTGAACCGATTATTCTTATATTATTATGACATCCCAAAAATTTTGTTTTTATACAATTTTTGATATTTTCTGTACGGGAGGTACCACACCCACTTCTTTCATCCTGTGGGATGCTGTGTATTGATAACCTAAATGTTTGTACATAGTTTAGAAACGTTGGCTCTTGCCGTTCTCTAGATTTACAGAAAAAAGGAATAAAAAGCAACAACAAGGGATTTTTGGATCGATTTGGCTGAATTTCAATAGCAAAATAAAAATGAGCATTCCTGACATAAATATATTCCAACCAATGATATAAAAATAAGGTGGGGTTTAAGAATATCACTAAACTGTCATATTTGTATGGTTGAAATTCTTAAATTTGGCTGCTGCTAATATACATACCTGTTATCTCCATTCCTTAAGGGCGCTCCCATACAAAATGTTCAATGCAGACTAGAAATATATTGAAGAAAAAGTACCATGAATGCCCCGGAGCCGCCACTAGTGGGATATAATTTATGACCGACCTCAATTAATTGTTTGTCCTTAACATTTTCTTTTTATAAATATTTGCCATATACCTATCTCCGCCCGCTTGGGGGGCTTCCAAAAAATATTGCGTTTTATGAAATTCTTAAATTAATTAAAATTTTGCGACTTTTGTGAACAAAATCAAAAGTTGCTTGCATTTTCCAATTTTTTATGAATTTTTAATAGCAAAAATTTTGATAAAAAAATTGTTTTTTTTCCAATATTGTAGAAAGTAAAAACGGAATGACAAACAGCTGAAAAGTGTTTATATAATCATTTCACTTGTGGTAAAGGGTATAATGAATACTACAATACATGCTTTTTAAACAGCAACATCATTAACAATAAGTAAAGGAATTAAAATACATGTGTTAAAGTGAAGGTGAATGTTTGAATGAGTTTGTAAAATTTGTTTGTTCAATACACGCAGAGAAAAAACACGTTTAAAGAAGTCCTCCATCAAGAAAACATATCCATATTTTGTTTGCCTCTAAGCATGTTATGCTTCAATATTACAATAATTTGTTTTAAAATTAGCTGCCTGTTTTTAGAAAACGTAACCAAGTGAATGAGTGAGAAATTATATTGGAAACAAAAACAAATTTTCGTTTTTTATTGTTGTTTTCAATATAATTTTTCACTCACTCACTTGTTTACGTTTTCTAAAAACAGGCAGTAACAATAGTATTTTCTCTTTTGTAAGAGCACCATGCTACGGTTGAAAAACAATCATGCTATTATAAGTCTTAAACATATTTTAGTTATTATTATCCATATTATGTTTGGAGGCAACCATAATATGGTTGCGGCTTCTTTATGGAGGAATAATTAAACAAAAATATGGTTGTCGGTAACATTAATATTGTAAAATTAAACATAATATGTTTAATTTTTTTTAAATAGTTTTGTTGGAGGTGACCATATTTAAACATTTTTTTTTCTCTGGGTGTAGGGTGCGCCTTATTTTTCATATTTGCGAAATTGTTCTGTAAATATGGATAAAAAAAACTGTTGCCGGTTGTGTTATTTACATTTTTATTTCTTATTTAATAATCAGTTTATATATTTTTGCTTTTGTTTAAAATCCCACGTGAAATAAGTGCTGCTTACATTATTTCGCAGTTGTAAAAAAATGTTGCCAAAAACATTTCGGAACTTTTTCACAAAATGGACAGAGTAAAACTCTATCAACATTATTTCATAGATATTCCGCACAAGATTTTTTGATATGCCTTTTGATACCATTTCACGTGAAATGTTGAACAGATTACCAGGTTTTATATTTGAAGGGGAAACAAAGGCAAAAATTATTTTTTTTAAATTTATGTAAAAATGTTGCCATTAAACAATTACATTTGCAATTACATGTAAATGAATCGAAATGTGTGCGAAATAATCGTTCTAAAAAGATAAAATTAGGTTAAAAAATTATTAAAATTTCCCCAGGCTATTAACGTGCCTCTGGCCATTTGAACAATAAATGTAGGAAAAAATCAATATATTTTTAGAAATATTTGAAAAACAGCTAGTTTTTAGTTAAAATATATGATTTAAAATAATATGTTTAGGGGCAAATGCAGATATTATCATTAATAACTTATTAAATTACTGAAACTAGTTGTTTTTTTGTTTAAACTAACGAATTATTGTTAAAAAATATTGAAAAATATAGAATAAACAAATCATAATAATAGTGATGTTAATAAAAAGTAGACAAACTTTTTATTCGAATACTTTCTTATCGTATATTTAAAAATATACGAAAAATATATAGTTTGTTCAGAAACTAAAATAAAATCCAGTTTTATCTGATAGGAATAATTTTAAGTTCTACAATTAAGAAAAAACTATAAAAAACAATTTAATATAGAATATCATGTGAACCGAATAGAAGTTTCATGCATCACTAGCAGTAAAATGGCAGCAAAATATAAAGAAATTTGCCGTACTTAAACACAAAATCGCTACAAACTGTTAATAGTAATAAAACTGTTAATGTTCGTTTATGAATACAAATTTTTATAGGAGGTTTATTAGACAAAAAGCGTTTGATTGTAATTACATGCTATAAGCTTAAAATAAGAACTTTTTATGAAAATGGGTGTAAATCTTTAAAAATTTTGTAATACAAATTTCCGAATTTTTTAATCATCTCTTTAGGACTTATTGAGGATATAAAAGGGAAAATATGTGTTAAAAATGTCTATACCTCTCACAGTTTTTTCCTTAACTGCGATTTAGATTTTTTAGATTTTCGGGAAAAACTACTTTTAGCTAAATCCTTTTTTAATTTTAACTAAATCCTATTCATAGTATTTTTTTCCCAGATCATTTGGAATGAACTCTGAAGGTTTTGCTAAAATTGGAAAACATTAACTCTAAAATCATAAAGGTCCACATTTAAATTTTGATATAAATTTGCAAGTGCCCGAAATAAAAACTGACCTGGCAGAGAAATGCGCATGGAAACTAGCTCGTCCTCCAACAATAAATTTCAGTGTAATTATCAAGATTAAAATTGAGAATTAAGCACGACAAACAAAATCTTATTCATTAAAGATTTTGTATTCCCTAATATTACTTTAAAGTGATTCTTTCACAACGCTCTCCCTAATATTACTTGATTGTATAATGGAACAGACAAATTGTGACTCTCCTTTTGGCATTCAATGGAAGCTATTAGAACGTCAGCATAAAAACTGGTTGCGTGTTTGACCTTTATTAAATTATTGACCGACCATCAGAAAGTTTTATGCTATTTATTTTAACTAGCTTGAGCCGAACTTACATGATTTTCAGGCGGGGAATTTATTTTGGAGCCATGGTAAGTTTGTAACGTAACTACTGTTGTGACAACATCATTATTATTCAAGGAGATACTATAAAGCCTAGGCTTCCAGAAAGGGTGTAAATAGGTACGGAAACATGAGCCTTGACGACATAAAGTTACGAGTTGACGTAACTGAAAATCAAATAATTTTCGGTCGACCTTATACTACACAGCCTACGCCTTATTGTCTTCCTACGGGACATTATAGGGATAGGACTACGGGCACCATTGATTTGCTAGCTGCAGTGGTTGGGGGGTTCTCTCCTTCCTATAACTCCGAGTTTTACATAATTATTAAAGACTCCCGTTTTATTTCGATCTTTTACGGTGACAGGGCCAAAGTGACTAGATATCTATACAATTCCTGTGCCCCAATCTAGTCATGAAAAAAACTTATAAAAAAAAAAGATGTCAGAAATCTTATCCTAATAATACGTATCTCTCCGATCTAATTGAGAGATAATAGCCTCGTAACCCACGCCTACCTATGTTCCAATGGACAACCCCACACACTAACGGAAAATATACTTTACACTACATTCCTTCTGTGAAAGAGAGAAAACACCCTTTAAATTTCACTTCAGCAAAACATGATGCTTCACCAACGTGTTTAATTAGATTAACCATTGAAAAACAAATTTAACTTCGGGTAATATTAAAGTATCATAAGTTATGAAATTTATTGTTAATTCACTGCTTAAAATATTTACTTATTAATAATCACAAAATTATTTAATTAAAATCACTTCTTAACGCGAAAGTATTACGAATCGACTACCAAGGGTTAAGCATATCTTTTTTCTTTGTTTACACTGCCTTTACACATGAAAGTTCTTTCATGAAATTTCTGTATACGTATTATAAGTAAAAATTTCAATGAAATAGACGACTTTCTTGAAAATTTCTTGTTCGATTACACAAGAAAGTGAAAGTTCATTTGAAAAATGTCGTCAAAGCGCAAAGTGGCAAAAATTGTTTTAGTTTTAGAACTAAAAAAACTAGAAATTGAAAACCAAAACAAAAAAAAAGATATGAAAATAAAAAAATCAGTAAATAGGAGGCAGTGGGTTAAGCCATTATTAATAAAAAGATGTGAATTCGATGTGGAAGCGAATTTACCGAGAGACCTACTGTGGGAAGACGACGACAAGGATTTTAATAATTTTTGCAATAGCTTCATACGATTTTTTTTAATGTCGTTCCTTCTGTAGGATTTGTGGTTCATATCCCACAAAATGGGGTGGGATCGGTACAAATTTATTAATTTAATAATTTGTTTATTGCTTAATTTTGCCTCCATTTTTATTGTTTTTCTTATTTGTAATTTCAAAGTTGCCAAGACAAATACTCACGCCGAACTTTAGGCATTCGTTCCAATAAATATCTATTTTTATTTATTTTCCTAATATTTATCCACTTTAATAAGAATAGTTGTGTTTCAAATAATTGTAGTTAAAAAATATATTAAAATTCTTTATATATACGTCCAAAACAAGTTGCTTTTGTAACTATAATTTAACACAATCCTGAAATTTCAAATGCAAATTTTAAATAGGCAACACTGCTTAGTTTATTGTCATTTGTTTTCATGCAATTGTCAAAAAATCGCTTTCTTCAAATTTTCATTGAAAGCAAGCTGAAAGTTGGGCTGAAAGTAAAAAAATGTAAATGTGTTAGTGAAAAATTGTGAGTGTATTGCGACTTTCATGAAATTACTTTCACGTGTAAATGCTGGGTTATATACGAATTGGCAAAATAAAAAAACTTAAGTATCTATATATGTACATATTAGGGATGCCAATCCCGAAATCCCGAATACCGAAATCCCGGGATTATTCTAAAAATTTAAGTCCCGAATCCCGGGATTTTTTATGTAAAAATCCCGAGATTTATATGTTTTTTATATTTAAATAAACGTGAGTGACCCTGTTAAAAATAAGTTCAAAAATAAAATATTAAATCATACTGGCAATGAATCTATTTTTTAACTGGTTACAAAAAGAAGTCGCAAGTGAATAAATGTTACATGCAATGCATTTTGTACCACAGAAATGAAATCAGAAGATAAAGTTCTGTGTGGTCTTTTTTCTAAGTGAATGATAATAGAACTGCGCACGCACAGTGCAAGTTGTGCCAAAAGGTGTTAACAACTTTAGGGAATTCTACAAAAGGTCTTTAGACACATTTGCTTAAGTTTATTTTATTAGATTAATACTTGTATATGTATATATTTGATATAAGTCCCCTTTTACAATGTGACAGACAGAAGGCAGACAGACGAATTTGTTGGTAAGGGGGCGACGCTGTATGCGTGACACACTTTACTTTTTTCCTCTCTCGCCTACAAACTTTCTCTGTCTTAATAAAAAATCCCGAATCCCGGGATTCAAAAAACCTGGTTCCATTTGGCATCCCTAGTACATATGCACAAGAGAAGCAAACACCAACAATATGAAAATGAGTGCTGTTATTTAACATTACGTTTAGCACGTTCTGTTATTACAAAAAAAAAATAACGAGTACCTTGTAAAAGAATTCTTAACAGTAGGCAGTGATACTACCAGACGAAAATCAATGTTAATAGGGATCTATTAACATTACTATAATGCTGCTTTATGTGTGCACATAATTTCTCTGTTGGATGTTGCTTCTTCTGGTTATGATAAATAGAAATGCAAGAATTTATTTTGGAACTTAAAGTATGAACAAGTTGTAATCAAACTTACCGCAACATGAGTATCCGATGAAGGCCTCCAACAGGAACTGATGATGGGGGGTTTTTTTTGTTTTTTTGTGTCGATGTATAGATTGTCCGATAGATTCTTGCATTAGGAGTTTTGCCAAATGGTTAGTAAGATTTTTGTTTAATTCATTAAATTTAGGTTGAGTAGAGCTTATATTACAGGGATAACTACATTTGATAACGTAATAATTTGATAACGTACATTTGAAAGGTAAATTTAGAAAAATTATGTTAGAAAAAAAATTTGTTTAGTTCAAGTATATTCAAATTGTTATTTTATGATTACTTATAGTTTGAATGGTAAAACCGAGAAAAGATCTAAACATTTATGCTGAGTGATAGATATGCGGAATCCTTGATTAAACGTTAAATGCCATTTTTATTAAAAAGATGTTAATCAAGAAAATTAACTTTCTGGGATCTGGTCATTTTCAGATCACGGTATTCTGTTACTGGTTACGACATATCCATTTAGGTGAGATGATAGTATATAGATTTAATATTTAGGTTAGGTAGAATAATTTGTTGTAAATTTGATTATCTGTAAGGAAATTTCGAATGCAAAATTGGGGTTACAAAGGAGGTTGTTACGGGGATAGTTATTTGGTTCAAAGTGAGGTTTTTATGGCCTTCCTGTTATTGTAACCAAAAGGATTTGGTGGCAAGGTCAAATAGTTAAACGTGCTGAACATGAGTATACGGGATGTGACCACTTCTAGATTAGGAGGGTTAACCTCCCACGCCTCACAGAGGCTAGAATGATGCAATAAACTACCGTTCCAATTTCACACCCGTTTGCATGGAGAATATACTGGCGTGCTATAGACCCCGCGTGATTTATAAACGTTTTCCCAATTTCCAGGTTTGGTTTTCTGTATCACTGGGGATTTAAAAATTTTCTATTCAGATGCGTGCCTAGTTTCTGTAGAAAAATGGTTTGAAGATTGCCCACTCAAAATAGGAAAAATATATAGATATATTACCTTTAATTTCACTGGTGTACCACGTTGCCTTTAATTTTTTTGTTTCTTTTTAACAATTTAAAATTGAGTGCCCTTAATTTGTCGTTCCTCCACAAATTTCAGATGAGGTGTTAAGGGTTTCGCTTGCAGTTATAAAACGAATTCTAGAAATTCTATGCAAGTTGTAGTACACCTCGTTTCGTATAATCAGTACGAATAGTAAAGTAGGAATAGAGAAAAACTTGACGAAAAGCGTTGTATTTCAAAGTAGGTAGTCATTAAGTTACCTGGGTTACCATCACATTACATTTGAAGTACTGCGTAATTACCTAACTATATACTAACTTAACCATTATTTGTCTCCATGCAAGTTCCCTGGTCCCTCTATTATCTGCATTTACCTGAGTTTACTCTGAACAATGAATAAAACAAGGTCTAATGCATATTTTTCATGCCTATGCCACATGATTTGTTGCGCCCATCCCCTTTGTAGCCTAGGCGCAAACCTCTTTTAATGCTACTCATTTTCATTCATAACTATTTACACTATGTAATTGAGTACATACGAATAAATAAGTAACGAACTGATTAATTACCAGCTGTGTATCATCTCATATGTAAGAGGTTATATATATATATAAAAGTAAGAGACACCAACAAAGAGAAAAAAAAATAAAATCCCATTGAAAAAAAACAGCATTCATAAATTTTTGCGAGTCTTGAATGAAATATATGTATTTAAGGACGGTGACTAACCGTTCTGTATTACATATATACTTAGAGCAGCTGTACACTGACAGAACTGACTATAATTTTCCAATGTTTTTTTTTTTTTATAAAAACCATTATTGTTTTATTTGTTCTCCTTCTCATTACTTAAACAACAATATATTCAAATAGAAATTTTAATTATATCCCTACATTGAGGTTAAATACTGGATCGCACTATTTCATTTGGACATTGGTTAGGAATCCACCTAACATCTACAAGGCTTAAACATATTTTAATTTTTCCTTTTTTCCTGCTCAAAACTTATGTCCACTAATGACATTAAAGGCCCAAAAGAAAATATCAAGCATCCTGTTAAAATTATGCTTTTTAGCACATATTCTTAAATTCGTATTCTTAAAGAATGTTTTTCACTGCCGTTGTTAAATGTATAGCCATAAATGTTATATTTTAACAAGTGGGGATTATTGGAAAAGCTGTTAATAAGAAAAATGTAAATTTTCCTGCAATTTACAAAATGCGTATTGTATTGAATCCATTGAATCAATTCTTATAGTATAGAAGCAATATTGAACCCGTTAGTCCAAGCGGGTTTCTATCGCCGCTACTTTTGTGTGCCCTAAAAAAATAATTAAGCTGCTGTTCTGAATTTGATTTAAAAAATATGATCAACGGGATCATAACATATTTGATCATTGTAAGGACTGGCCAATAACGATAATTACAAGTTATAAACCCATATTCTGCAGAGTGATATCTGGGCGCTATTCCACAAAAAAACTTATTAACTTTTTTTTTTGCACTTATAAAATTGTGCAAATTGATAACTGTATCTGTTTCACAACATTCTTTGCAAATCTCACTTTGCATTAAGCTTATTTTTGCAAAGACCTTGCTTTCTTTGCAAAGACTTTGCTCTCTTTGCAAAGACTTTGCGCTCCCTTGCAAAGTTAAAATGCTAAATTTTCCCCAAATGATTTAATCCTCTTTGAATTTCTGTCTTATCACTTTGCATTGCTAAATAGAAATGATTAAAATTAGCTGAAAAGTAGTAATGGAAAAAATACTTGCAGTATTACATGTTAGTGCCGGTTCACACAAGTCAAGTCAAGTCTTGAGTTTTTAGGAGAGAAGGGAAAAGAGAATGCCATTTCTTTTCCCCTCTCTCCTAAAAACTCAAGAAGGGAGAGAGAAGGGAAAAGAGAATGCCATTTCTTTCCCCTCTCTCCTAAAAACTCAAGACTTGACGAGTCAAACTTGACTTGTGTGAACCGGCACTTATTAAAGGCCGTTACACACAATCCCACAAAGTCTTACGTATTTTATGAAAATGCTTCCATGATCTAATTATTGTTTATAAATTTTCAAAAAACAATAACAACTTATCATGACATGGTTGCATTTTCATAAAATACGTAAGACTTTGTGGGATTGTTTGTAAAGGCCTTAAGGAAAAAAAAATGTTTTTTTTCTAGTTTTCAAAACAATAAAGTATCTAAGTTTTTTTTTTAATTATTTACAATAATTAGAATGTGCGAATTGTTTCTTTTTATATGAAAGTGTGTTCAATCAATTAAATTTTAAAATGAAATGTAAACTTAAATATGTACATACACATGTTCTAAATATTTACAATAATAAACCATTTTTATTTTTAGAATGTGTACAATGAATCAAATTTCAATTTATAAAGCTTCTTATTCCTTCAATAGTTCAGTGTTGATAATGCCCTGTAAAAATATGGCTTCTGTTTATATATGGGGTTGCCAGACGAAGTTGGGGAAAAATTGCCTCTAATCTTGACAATAAAAATTTTAAGTTTTAATAATAATTTTTTCTATTTTTTTTATAGTTAAAACAAAAGAAAGCATTGCGTTATTAATGGTAGGTTGTCAGTGACATAAAATTTAAATGGATTTGGTGTTATAAAATTGTTTTCGAAAAAATCGTCAAATCAAGAAATCGTAAAAACTTGGTGTCAATAAATCGGCAGCCAATCTGGCAAAGGTATTTTCTTGTTTGCATATTTACATATTAGAACTTCGTCATTTATTTTGTCCATTTATTTATTTAATTAATATTATTCTATTAACAAATTTGTGTTTATATATACATATATCTTTTTTTATATTTTGAAGAACTCACTTTTTGATTTATGTACATACATATATATATATATATATATATATACATATATTGAAGAACAAACTTTTTGTCAGCTGTTAAAAACAGGGCAATCCAATTTTGTGTTTTGTTCTCGTCAAAAAAAAAAAAATTGCAGTATTACATTTTATAGAAAAGAAAACACCATTAAATATATAACACCGTCCGACACTCAATATTAGACACGAACCGGATGACATAAGTCTGAAACTAGAGATTAAATGGAGCAAAACTGCGTTCACAGTTCTTTGTTTTCTGATCCTGTTTCCTTTTAAAAGGTCTTCAAAATTTCAAAGGACTACATTTTAAAAAAAATGTTTTAAAATACTTCTGCTCATCCTACTATGCCAAATTTGGTGTCAAATGATCAAGAAGAGTTGTAAAATATTTTGCATTATTTTGTTATTATTCTTTTAGGATTAGATGATGTCAAAAATGTCCTTTCAAATTTTTATCCTTTAATGTCCTTTTAGATTTCCAATAATTTTTTTTTGAAACAAATAGTGCGTTGAAGGACCAAATATTGAATACCACATGCCAAAATTTCAACCTTCTAGCTTTACTACTTAAGTGTAAATTAATACTTTAAATTTGCATTATTTTATTTTTTATATTTTATTTTAAAATTTCATTCGAAAAAAAAAATAGCTAGTACTTAGATTATTTGGTACCTAACATATTTTTTCGTGGGTTCTGAAATAGTCGCCACTTTATAAAAAAAATTCAACTAGAATTGTTTAAATAAATTATAATTTTTCGTCAACGTAATAGTTTTTGCAAACGCGTTTAAATATGAAATGCCCAAACCGTAATAAGTTTTGTGTTCTGTGTGGATTATTTGTACCAACCAACCAACCAACAATATGCACTTTTCTAAATAAACCTTTTTTGTATATAAATAAAATTTTTTTTAATATTTTAATTTGAACTTTATATTTATGAAGGCTAGTACTCTGTTCGTATTTGCCAAGTATGTTGAGTTACATTTATTTTTCGGGTGAAAAATTTGACATGAGAAAACTGTTGTTTTGATTTTCGTGCGAAAGAAGTGATGATCATATTATTTCGTACGAAAAAGAAATGTTGCAAGAAACTTGTTGCCGTTGAAAAATAATGTTTACATGTTTTTCGCAAAAAGAACAGAATGCTGGTTTGGTTTGGCTTTTATTCCACAAAAAAAAAAATCACCTGCTTAAAATTTTAAAATATTTATTTAAACTTAAGTAAAAAAGCTAGGAGGATGAAATTTTGGTATGTAGTATAAAATATTTGGGTCTTTAACGCACAATTTTTTTAAAAGGAATTTATTGGCAATCTTAAAGGATATTAAAGGATAAATATTTTAAAGGACATTTTTGACAACTTTTGATCCTTACAGGATAAAATAAAAATAATACAAAATATTTTACAGCTCTTCTTGTTCTTTTGACATCAAATTTGGCATTGTTGGAACCGCGGAAGTATTTTAAAATATTTTTTGAAAAGTGTTCTTCTTTGAAAGTTTGAAGTCCTTTAAAAAGGACACAGGATCACGAAATGAAAAACTGAAAACGTTGTTTTTCTCCATTTAATGTATACTTTCACAATTTTATCATCCGGTTCGTGTCTCACAATTTTTTTCTTTTTTTGTCGGACGGTGTAATAATATATTAAATGTTGAAATAATTAAATTATTATCAATGATGAAGAAAAATTTAAATTTGTTTAAGAAAAAATAAGGAAATAAGTCAAATACACTCAGGTCTAGTTTTATGCGATAGATGCGTTCCAAAAAAAAAAAACATAAATTAAATTCATATAAAAACTAATAATTCGTTCCAAATTCTGAAAAATCGCATAATTTCAAATTTTTATCAAATCAAATTAAAACAAAACCGCACAACAAATTAACAAAATTGTATTTGGGGTATTATTTATGCATGCCCCAATAAAAACTTGAAATTCTTATATTTGGCTTACCTATTGTTCTAGTAAATATGAATAAGTGAGCGAAATATTTTTTTCTGTGATGTTTATTTGTCGAGTTGCAAGGTGGTAAAGTGTTGCCGTTTTCAAAAAAAATGTTTTTAAAAACTTAAAAAAAACATTAAGTGATTCTTATTGAAAATTTATTGATCTTTAAATAAAAAAAAATTATTTGAAAAAAAATTTTTTTTTTGCAAAACCGGAAATGACCAATTTAAACCCAAATTTTTCTAACTTTTTCCTTATTTTTTTTTAACCCAAATTAGACAGGAAAGAACGAGTTTAAATTTAAATGTTTCTAACTTCGACCTAATGTTTTGGTTTTGTTTTTAGCGAAATGAGTCTTCGGCGTTCTTATTATATTGTAAAACTTTTATTACGTGCTCTTCATTAGATACATACATACGTATCGGCTATGCATAGAAAAAACTCAAAATAAAAGTAACTTTTACGTTCATCAGTGCTGCAAGCTTGGTTTAATTGTAAAACGGTAAAAAAGCTTAAAAACAGATTTCAAAATCTGTTAAAATTCTAAAAAAATTGTAATTAAAAAATCGCATAAATTTGAATCCGCATGCGAGTCCTGAGAGTAATTGTTTTTTAAGCTTTGGTTATTATATCTTTAATACTTCTGGGTAGTATTTTCCAAAGACGTATGACATTAATATACAATTGCCATTTTGATACTAAAGTGCGATGCTTTAACTGAACTAGATATTTTGTTCGATTAAGCCGGCCAAAACTCAGTGTATTGTATAAGTATTTAGGTTTACAGGAGTAAATAATTTTATGTAAGAAAATTAATGATCTTATTTTCAATAAATCATCAAACTGAACGCCACATAATTTCTTAGTATACGCGGAAATGTGATCCAATCAAACCTTCTAAGTCCATACACATATCTTGTAATGTTGTTGAAAAGGACATTAAGTCTTCGTTTACTTTCTGTGTCATTATTTCAGTGTTTATTACTACGTTTATACGCACCACTTATTCGCAAATAAAAATATTGCAAGTAAAGAAAATTGCCGCATAAACAGTGAATTAAATTTTTATTTGCGAATAGCTAACTCACGAAAACAATTCCTGATTAACGACCCTATTTGCAAATAAGATTTAAAGTGTTGCCACACTTATAACCGTTTTACGTTTGTATTTCGATGTGGCACATTTATACCTCAACAAAAGTAAAATTAATTCAAAATTGTGGAAATAAAATTCACAAATACACAAAAATTTTTAATTTTTTCATTATTCATTGAAAAATAAAAAGGTTTTATACATACACAGTGCTACCAAATGCATAAATTTTCATCCGGCATCACATAAAAATAAGAATTTTCAGTAACAAAGAATGACATATAAACAATAAGTTAGTTAATCGCAAATAATTTTTATTTGCGAATAGTCTACGTATAAACGTAGTATATGTTTATTTATTTATTTTTCATTATTCATTTCTCTTACTTCAATTATCATATGCTACTATGTATTTCACAAATTAAATTTATTTTTCACATACTGGACTTCTTTTTTTGTCGGCCTTTTGTTTAGACTCCAAGTTCAATTGCTGTTTATGTTAGCGAAAACTGGCAAACAATTACTGCAACATATATTGCCGGCAACGCTGTATTCATTAAATATAACATAATTTTTACATTAGCTGTAATGTACATATTTCGTAATATTTATCTTCGTCATAGCCACATATAATAATATGAAGCTTGAGGATTTTTTTTTCGAAAAGGACAAATTCGCAGACCTGTGTATTTCATACCCTGCCTTCAAAATTTTCCCATCATAGTACCCATGATAAAAATACACAAGGTAGTTCCACTTCTCTCTCAGAAATTATTTTTTGAACTTTATTGGAATTATTTGAAGTTTTTATTTGTATCAAACTTCAAATAATTCCGATAAACTTCAAAAAATAATTTCTGAGAGAGAAGTAGAACTACCTTGTGTATTTGTATCATGATAGTACCTGTTCACATAAGTATCTTGGTATCTCTTCTCTTTACTAAAATATTTGGAGCTAGATGATTGGGTGGAATTCAAGCTTTTTAAAATATTTCACCGAATAATTCATTCACATAGTTTTTACTTATGGTACAGTAAGACCTTTGTGAACAATTTGTAATTTCTGATTTTAGAGTGATTTTATGAAATCCGTAAATTTGAATTTTATTATAATAAATATTAAAGAAATTAATAATAAAATATGTATGTATCTCTGTGTTTTTAATTGGTTGGGTTATCCTTTACCAACCTGAGAACAATGTGTTGCCAAAATGAAAACTAAATGTTGTCAACCCAATAAAAAAATTTCATATTTTCGAAGCACTAACGCACAGAGGTAATTTCGGCCAAAACCTTCGTAATTTTTGTTTGTTTTGAAAACAAATTTTGATGCAAACACTTAACATGTAATTACAAATTTCGAGCACAGACTACTTTGGCTGCAAGAGTGCTGGAAAGTAAGCATATTTTTTAGCTTTGTTAGCAATATCAAGGTTTAAGACGACCGCATTTATTTTTCATAATTAAGACCGCATTACATACAAAAGTTCTGGAATATATAATTTTCTAAACAAATATAACATCAATCTTTTTTTATGGGTAATGAATAGGTAATGAGAATAGCCAATTTCGAATAACGAATAACTTGACGAATTTATGTCAATTAATCGATTAAGATGAATTTTTAAAAAAATCTACATTTTTTAAATAAAAATATTGGTTTTATATTTCTAATTGTTTAATGTTATTGAAAACTAAATTACTTAATCTTAACTTTTACATTTTTTTTAGCACACAAACTTGTGAGCATATTTCAGACCCTTTTTTAGATGTTGTTGTGTGAGAGACAAATTACGTAAATCATTATAAACGTTAAATTTGAAACTTTCATAGCGCATTCTTTACTTGTATAACTATATAGTTTAACATTTATCGTAAAACAGTGTGTAAATTAAAGGAGATTACAAAAATTTAATAAGTTATCAGTGAAATTGAAATCAAAGTAATTTTAAAAATTTAAGAGTATAAAAAAATTAAGTGATTTGTAAAAGATATTTAACTTAAAATTTCCATCGACTTCAATTTCACTCGATTTCTAGGAATAATAAATAGGGTTTAAAAGTTTTTCATAACTTTCTGGCACCTCTCACAAAAACTGCCGGAAATAAAAAAACAAAAATAAAAGAAGTAAATAAAAAATTGTGCTCAAGCCTAATATCCGCACTTAGTTAAGCAGGCGGGACACAATTGCAAATTTTAAACCAAAAAAATTTATCGGTTCCCGCCTGCTAATAAACATAACTGTACTAAACTTTCGCTTTCAGATCATTTTATAGTCTGTTAAGGGCCAAATACATATTTCAAATGCTTGTCCAAATGCACTCGTGTATGTACGTGTGCTGGACGTAATATTCGCTTTCATACCTAAATTTTTTGATTTTCCATCCAACGTCATCGGTGTGACACATTCAAACACATGGTCACTAATACTACCATAGCGCTTGCTAAGAAAAACTTGACGTGGGCAGTCCCCTTTATATATCGCTCCTTTATTGCAACAAAGTCACATCTCAAAAAAAAAAAAAAACAAACATGACAAAATGCGATTAAAGTTTACAAAATGAATTTTGCTATAACTTCGGTTCAGTTTGAGATATAATACTGATTTTATTTTTACATATAAAGAAGGTATGAATGAACACTTTTGCTAAAGTAACTTGAAATTTTTGATTTTTGAGATATGACTATGTTGAAATAAAGGAGCGATATGAATTGTTATTTTATTGCTTATTGTTAAAGTACATGTTTGTATTATTGTTTTTTTTTGTGTTTATTAATATAATAAAAGTATCAATTCATGTAGGGATTAATGTTTGTTCCTCATTGGATAAAATTATTTGAATTAAACAATTTAAAAACCATACTCGATTAATCGAGCAAATTTTAAATTCAAAAATCGATTAATATCTTACGCGAACAAAACCAAAATTCAAATAATTGGATACTCTAGTAATGATCACAAGATTATTAATGGGCGTGGCAAAAGATTTTAGAACGTCTGTTTAACGGCCTTTAGCTACTTCACTCATGTACTAATTTAATTGCTTTGCGAAAGGAAAAGCGAATTTAAAGGGTTTTAACCGAAATCTCCCACTGCGCAATGGTACATTTGAACAAGTTAGCGCATAATTTATGCGCTTTGTAATAATACATGTAGAGAAGAAGTAAGGTAAGTGAACAAATAATAAAAAATATATAATATTTAACATTCCATGACTACGAAGCAGGTTTTTACGGCAGAATATAAAAAAATCTGTGTCAAGAATGTATTACTTCAAAGTGGGAACTCGCCATATAAAATTTAATGGCTTCCGTAACCGTTATGGTACGCAAAACTTTTACATTTCTCCCTTACAATCCTGATACGTTTGAAGTGCCATTTATTGGACAATATAAGTACTAACATGTTGTCGAAATGAGTTTAATGGGGTTTGCGTAGACCCTTTTTTAAAAAATTAAAAAAAAAAATCTGTATATTGGAAATAGAAACATTAAAAGTTTTCAAATTGGTAAAAATACCTTAGCTGTTAACACACAACATCTGACAAAAACTGGGCTTGGTTGGAGAAGTGCTCGTGGCGGAAAATAGATTTACTTATATCTACATTTTACGATTTTTGGCGCAGCGATTCTACCGTATGGTCGAGAGGGGAAAGAGGAATTCAAAGGGGTACACAAGCGAGTGTACTCTTCGATTCATTTTGTTCGCTCATTCGTTCTTTTATTGTTCTCTCATTTGACGAAAAATGTATTGAAGTTCGGTTGCAAAAGAAAAAGTCGTAATGACAAAAATCGTACAATGTAAACATCAGGCCGACTTCAAAGAGGAAACGACAATAACCGCAACGACAAAAATCGTATAATGTGAATTGGAATTTAGAGAAAAATTGTCAAGAGTTGGTACAAAATTAGTGTTTTTCATTCGGGATTTACCGGTACTTAAATTCTGGGATCCCGCACATTTTTTGGAAAAATAATCCCGGGAAATTTGTACGGGAATTCCCGGATTTTTTTTTTTATTTAATTATAATAACTTTACTGCTGATATAATTGTAAATAAGTTGTGCCATAAAAAATCTTAGCCATTAGGCAAAAAGGTCTTAAGTCAAAAAACGCATTTTGAGTTTTTGATTGGCTTTAATTCAATTTTTTCTCTTTTGGTTAGTTTAAATCACTTTAGTCTAACACTAAAAAATATTTTTTAACTGAACTTCTGAGATGATGACATTAGTTATAAATAAAGAACGCTTATTTCATTCGAAGAAAAGAATTTTTTTAAAAAGGAATTACAAGTTTTAAAGGAAGTGCGAAGAAAGCTGAAAGTGTCTTGAGATTATATAATGTTCCTTTGTCTATAAAGGCAAACATCCGTAGAAATGAAACGTATTTTCTCATTGAAATCTTTTTGATTAAAAGAATTAAAAGGTTTTCAAAAGATTTTGTAAATGCTTATTCTGAATTAAAATCCTATTTTAAAAGAAATATTTTGTAATAATTTGTTTAAATAATTTATCTTTTTTTGGTTTTAAATAAATGCTGTTGGCTTTGAATTAATTCTGTGGCAATAAGTGCTTAAGCCAATTTCTATGAGAACAATTTAAAACTTAAACCCCCAATTTCAAAACAAACATATTGTTAACTGACAGTTAAAGTAATAGTTAGTGTATAAGTGTGTGCATAAGATTTGGATATGACTGTGGGATATTAAGATGTAGGTGGATATGAAAGGGAATTAATGAGAAGTGTAATAAATATTAGGAGGTTCGATTAAGAGGCTGGTTAGGTAACCAGGGAGATGATAAACCCAAAAGATCCGGAAATAAAAACAATCCAACAAGCTTCCAATAAAAAGTATAAACTTTATTTAAACTAATTGGTATTAAAACTAGTGGTTAACAAAAAGAAGTGTATGCTGAGTCGTTTGCCAAGTAAGTTTACAAAAGATGTGTCTACTAAGACGGTTAAAAGGTTAGTATTTTTTAAGTACAATGATGACCAACTGCGAAAGTTGGGTAGATAAAAAAGATGGCTATCGTACTAGGCGCTAAAATTGATCATTGCAGATGTTATTTTTATCCGCGTAATTACATTAGATTTAAGTTTGTAATTGTTGCAAATCAGTGGCTTTTAAACTATACAATTAATTCAAGGTTAAGAGCAATGTTTAGTTAAGAATTAATAAATGTTTTCTAGTAAAGTCCCTTGTAGTCCTTGAGAATCTTATTAATTTAGTTAAAGTACTAAGTTTAACAACACTGCAACATAAAAATGAATTAGAGTAAAATTTACTACGCTGTGGTTGAAAAATTCAACAAAAAGCTGTAGTAAACACGTTTGTTAAATAACCCAGAATATAACAGTTGAAGAAACTATATCTGTCTCTTTCCCTCGTTCAGCAACTTCTTTAATTTACAATACTAACAAAAAAGATACTCATGCTTTGTAGTAAAAAATCTTATTAAGAAAAGTAGAGTTGTACACTTAATACAAAGACTGAAAACCGCCAATATACAATAATAAAATTGATATAAATACAATTAGCAAGGATACAATTTATCAACACTTTGTGCTAGTTTAAACATGCCGCCACTCCTTGCAGCTATGCAATTGAGGATGTTAGCAACACTTTGCGCTAGTTTAAACAGTTAGTTTTACCTGGTGAAATTGGTGAAATTGAGGGTAAAATATTCTTCAGTTCTATGCGGTTATAGTTTTTTAAGTTTTTATTCGTTAACCCTCCTAATGTTACAGATAGGAAGCTTATATGGTTCCAAATGTTATTGCACATTAAAAAAATAACCAAAAAATCATTTTGCTATAATTTTCTCAAAAATCCTACAAAGTAATTGCAATTTTGCCGAAGATTACTTTTGAACATGAAGATCTTAAAGTGCTCTAGCACTTTTTCCTCCTTGCTAAAGAAATAAAAAAGTTGAACGCTGTTATTAACATATTTTATTGATCACGGAAAATGTTTTTGTTCAAATAAATCAAATTAAATAATATTTTGCATCGATTTGTATTGAGCGGGAATTCCCGGAATCCCGGGAAATAGAAAAATAAATCCCGCTTTCCCGGGAAATGAAAAAGTCCGGGAAAAGAAAAACTCTATACACAATTTAAGTTTGGTTACCAATAAATAACCTCTCTAAAAATAGGCGAAAAAAGAAGTTGGTGTGGCACCTTTCGTATTAGGATATTAACGATTCCTCTAAATGTGAAGAACGGAATGGGCCTAGGCTTTGCGAAATCCTAAGAGAAAATTATTACAAATTTAGGACACAAAATCTGTCAAAAAGTGGTTGTTATAGGCTTAGTGGACGTGAAACCTCTCATAAAACTATCAAATAGATCAGTAACAGAAAAACTACAAAATAATGTACAAATAGCTTCCATACCAACACAAAACATCCGAAAAAGTGAGAGGGGTTGAGCACGGCATCAAAAATAAATTTTTGTATATCTGGAGTAGTCGCAGGGTTAAACTATACATATGTGTATATGTATGTATGTACAGGTATTCCTTGATTTACACGGTACTTCATTTACGCGATTTAGTTATAACACGGATCAATATTAGTAACCTTTTTTGAAATACGCGCTTTTTTACGCGATTTTAATGAAAATGATGGCAATTTGTTAAGCTACTGATAAATTTACAGTATTCAGCAAACTTTTGCAAGTTACATATATAAATACTCAGTTAATTTCCCTTTTCTGAAACATATGCAAGCAAATATATATTACCTGATAAAGTATACAAATTACCATAATGCTTACAATATAACTTATATTTTATTTAAATTGTCTTAAAAAGTGAATACTGATTTTTTAAGTAATCAGTAAAAATTTACTGAATATTGCCATTATTTCAGTAACCAGTAAATTTAACTGGTTCTTAAGTCAACTTGTCTTGGTTTAGTTTATTTTCGACTATTTTACAATTTACATCATTTTCTTATATTTTTGATTTTAAATATTCAACTACATATGTATGTATGTTTCAATCATTTTTTTATTCTTTTTTAATTCAATATTATAAAAATAAAAAACCAAGCTTTATGCATATCGTTATAAAGAAATATTCTTTAATTTCTTAAAAGTAAAAAATATATCGTTTTATGTTCTTGATTTAACACGGTTTCAGGGAACCAAAATGAAATTTTGTATGTACCTCATGTTTTGATTTACACGATATGTTAAATTTCTGGTCCCATAAACGGAATTTGTACCAGTCATGAACCTTGTTTTACGCGAATTTGATTTACACGTGCTTTTTTCGGTCCCAACAGACCGCGTAAATCGAGGGTTACCTGTATTTAGTTTAGATAGCTTTCTGTTCTTATCGCACCAAGGTGAAGTGTATATAACATTCAACATAGCCGAATGTAGCACCCTTACTTGTTATGCATTTAACTGTTGCAGTTTAAAGTGATGACACCCTGTAAATTAAAATTCGATTTTTACCAATTTTGTTGTTGTTAAATTTTACAAAATCTTCTGTATAACTACCAAATATAAAAAAGTAGTAAACTTTTGGAAGACTATCGAATTCAAACCTACTAAATGCTTGGAGGGCTACTGTATGTACAATCATCTGCACACATCTTAATATACCTATGAATGTGCTGCATTTGTACGCATACATTAATACACTTCTTTAAGTGAAAGTAAACCGAAACCTTGGTGCTTCTATACTCTTCTCTTCTTTTTAATTTTCTCTTTTTTTTTGTTAAAAAAAGGAACCAAAAAATATTGTAAGTGCTTATTTATGTGCAATTTGATAAGATTAATGATTAATGGGATGTTTTATTTTTGAACTTTGCGGCAATATGAGCGCACAAGTCTTTTTGTCCTGTTTGTTTTTGTATTCGTTCTTGCTCTTTCAACACCAGTACTAGAATGAATTTGGGGGACGTTTTAGGTTACACACAAATAATTTTATAGTAAACACAAAGTTGTTTCCCTAAATTTTTTCAATTCGCAATACCTTATAACGTTTTTGTTTTTCATAAAAAGTATGTAGTTGTAAATTGTTTTGTGTATTGCTTAAGATATGGACAAAAACAATATTTATATATAAACAAGTAAGAGTGCTACATTCGGTAATGCCGAATCTTTTATGTCTTTCACCAGTGCGATAATAACAGAAACTTATAACAATTCCGTTCTTTAGATACAAATAAATCTTTTTTGAGCCACGCCCACTTGTCTAATCGCACCAAAATATTGGCGGAGGTTGTGTATTTATAACCAAGATGGTTGTACATAGTTTGGACACTTTGGCACATGCCGTTCTCCTGATATACAGAAACCTATGTTGTCGTTGTACAGGAGGTGCCACGTCCACCTTTCTAATCCCGCCCACATTTTGTTAAATGTTGCCTATTGATAATCAAGATACTTTTATTTATCTAAATTCGAAACGTTAGCTCTTGCTGTTCTTCAGATATGCAGAAATGTATAATGCCTTTTGAAAGGAAGTGCCCCGCCTACTTGTCCAATCCCGGCCACATTTTATCGGATGTTGTGTATTGATAACCAAAATTTTTGTACCTAATTTTGAAACTTTGTAACTCGCCGTTACATAATCATAATTGTGAAGATGACAAATTCAATGACAAAAACTAGCAAGTTAGGCACATTGACCAGTGATGGAAAATTTAAAAATTGCAATGGTAGGACCACCAAGGAAAAAAGTAGCTTATTCAACATTTTGATACTTTTTATAAAACATATTTTTTATTGAAAGAAAAAACTTAAAAATTATGTTAATTATTTTAATATAATATACTAGCATTTATCCAGCTACTTCGTTATCGTCTTCTTTTTCTCCGTGGACATATCTGTATGCCAATGTTTATTTTCTCATTCACTCAGGACCTTGCATGTTTAATTTTATCTTTCTAGGTCCGATACTAACCGAACTTCAAAAATTACCAGTTAATGAATAAAAAAGTACCAACAACTTCCCTCTGTCCCTCTTATAGATTCTCATCCACTCAGGGCATTGCATGTTTAATTTTATGTTTCTAGGTCCAATACTAACGGATATTAAAACAGTACCCGTTAATGAACAAAAAAGTACCAACAACTTCCCCTTATAGATTATTATCCAATCAGGACACTGCATCTTGAATTTTATGTTTCTAGGTCCAATACTAACGGTAAATTCAAAAAGTACCAGTTAAAGTACAAAAAAGTACCAAAAAGTTCCGTCATAGATTCTTATCCACTCAGGACATTACATATTGAATTTTATGTTTCTAGGTCCAATATTAACCATTGTTAAAAAAAATACCATTTGTAGAACCAAAAAGCTGAACAAAAATATCAAATTTCCCGTATTTCCTTTTTTGGTACTCTTGGTATTATGGGAGCCCATAATTTAGAACGAATATGTCAAAGAATGGAGGAAAATGTTTTGTAAAAAAAGTACCAAAAATAGTTACGATTTTCACCCCTTAAATGTTCGAATTTCGAAAAAGTACCAAATTCGTATTCGTATTTTTTTGATAAATTTCGAATGTGGTACAAACTTTGGATCTATGTTTATTGGTTCAAAAGAAAGATGGAGTGTCAAAAAAGTACCAAAATTCAGGTTTTACGCGTTTACTCTCTAAAAGGGCCGAATTTCAAAAAAGTACAAGACACCTTTCCGCTTATTTTTCTAAAGAACAACGGTATGTATTACATTTTTTTTTTGTATCTCTTTTAGTTTTGGAGATATAAGGTTACCGTATTTTCCCGTTTTTACCCTTTTTTATTTTTAAGCATTTGAATTTCAAAAAATCCCGTCTTAGTGGATCGATTTGGAGAGTGACCAATCTCTGGTCCAAATTTCAAGTTATTAGATTCAGGCGTTTAGGCTGTGCGATGATGAATCAGTGAGTCAGTCAGTAACGTTACAATTTTATATATGAATCGTTCAGTGGATAAAGGGAATGAGTCCATTTTTATCGTTTTTGAGATTTAGCGTGGATACACTTCCTTTTATGACTAACGATGTATGGTAAAAATTTTGTTTTCAAATTTAAACGGAAAACCCCTTTTAAAGACAAAATATTTTTTGTACGAAACACAAAATTTTTATTTTCAGTGGAAAAAGGGAATAAGTCCACGCTTGCATTTATATTGCATTAATCACTTGTTAACTTTGCTTGCCTCTCTTCGAGCTTTCGCACCAGCCAATTTTTTGTGTTCTTTAAATTGTTGTTGTAGTTAGTTCATTGCTGCAAGAGAGCAGCAATCGGAAGCGTAAATGTAATCGAACTTTATGCCTTATTACACATTAATTCGACCTTTTATCGCTGTTATGATATCGCTGTGGTTAGAAGAGTTTCTAATTTGGGAAGTGCAGTGAGTGCAGATCGGTCGTAACCTTCGTCGTAAGTTACAACCTTCCTGCTAATGCCCGTAGCTTCTACAAATAGATATCTAGTCCATATATGTAGATATCTATGGTGTAACGAATTTTTTATAATTTTAACACGTATGTCTTACCTACTGGTTAAACTGTAGTGTATTTTACGTCATCGATTTTTGACAGTTAATTCTAAAAATTAATACAAATACAAGTGTTGCCATTTTTAAAGAAAACTAAAAGGAAAAAACAGGTATGCAAACTTAACGTTGAAATTACGAAAATAGTTTTAACGGATAGGTAAAGATAACTGATCGCGTTTGAAAAAAATTTCGTAAAAATATTTTAATTATTTGACCTGCGCATTAGGCTGGGTCAAAAAAATATTTTTTCTCTTATCGACTTCTAATAGCGTAAATATGTTGTATTTTTGGCTGAATTAGATCCCTGTAAAAGATTATTAATTTATTTTTAGTGTAAGAGCCCGCGCATTGACCTTCAATTTTGTTAAATTTTTAATATAGCAACAATAGCATTGTATTGCAGAAAAGCATATTACTGTATTTTAACGACTTTTAGATTCGTGAAAATAGTGTAAGAAGCATTCATGACTCTTTGCGCTAAAAAAGTCAATCGATGGTTTAATATAGAAGAAACTTGAATCAAGACGAGAGATGCACTGATTTGACAGTAAACAAGATTTTGTGACCAAAAATGATTTTATTGTTTTATGTTGTATAAGAACCAAATTTTTATTTATTTTAAGTTTAATTCAAAATATTTTTAGTTTTAATTAATAATAATTGATAGTAAATAAAATATTAAAATTTAAAAAATGGACTTTTTTCAAATATTCTTAATTCTTAGGAGCTCATGCGCGGGCTCGAGATGACACTTTTTTTAACTTTTTTTTTGCAATTTTTATTTTTTTTAACGTAATACAAAAAAATTTTGCTATTAGAATATGATTCGAGAACTTTTATTTTTTCTCATACATCAGTGACCCAGCCTACTGTGTATATCTGTATAACTGCTTTTTCTAAGCCTTTAAAATACTTTGCAATTTTTTGCGGTTTTGTCGAAATTTAGTTGTCCTTTTATTGCGTTTTACCATAATTGTTAAATCGTCTTTCTAACTTCTCAATAATTTTAAGGTTTTGTACTTCTGTACACCCTCTGTTTGCAAAAAAATTATTTTTCATAAATTTATTTAAATTGATTATACGTAAATTTACTTTTTACTCTTAATTAAAAATCATGAGTGAATTGCAATCATTAATTCGCTGTGTACATTGAGGAAACTATATTCTAAATTCATGCAAAAAAGTGATTCTGAAAAGACCCTCGGTTATATCGAAAGCCAGACCATGGAACTTGATACATTGTTTCAACAATTTAAGCATTACAACAATGAGATTTCACAAATTATACGTGACAGCTCATTAAACGCACACGATGTTCCATATATGGCGGAGGATATCGTTTTTGAGTTTTCTGATGTATATTTCACGTTAAGGGGAAAATTACTTGACAGTGTTCCTAGGGATGATAATACACGTTCACCTGAAGTACCTTTGCTATGACGAGTAATCGCCCAGAAATGAACACAAGTGTAGATGCACGCTTACCGAGGATTTCCCTTCCTAAATTCTCTGGTTTGTATTTAGATTGGATCCCATTCCGGGATATTTATGTATCTATAGTGCATTCCAATAATTCTCTTTCAAAAATTCAAAAATTTTATTATTTGAAGGGAACTCTTTCGGGAGAAGCAGCATCTCTCATCAAATCTATTTCAGTCACAGAGGCTAACTATGATTCGGCTTGGCGAATGTTGGAATCAAGATACCACAATAGGCGCAAAATCGTGGATAATCTTGCAATTAAACTTTATAATGTTACGATTGTAATTTGCTTGAAATTTTAATAGAATGTGTATTAGCAACCATTCTACAAGAATCAATAAAAAAACGGATTTCCAAAAATAATGAGTTGGGGCCTTTTTATATTAAGGTAACGATATGTATGTATTAGGCTGGGTCAAAAAAATATTTTTTCTCTTATCGACTTCTAATAGCGTAAATATGTTGTATTTTTGGCTGAATTAGATCCCTGTAAAAGATTATTAATTTATTTTTAGTGTAAGAGCCCGCGCATTGACCTTCAATTTTGTTAAATTTTTAATATAGCAACAATAGCATTGTATTGCAGAAAAGCATATTACTGTATTTTAACGACTTTTAGATTCGTGAAAATAGTGTAAGAAGCATTCATGACTCTTTGCGCTAAAAAAGTCAATCGATGGTTTAATATAGAAGAAACTTGAATCAAGACGAGAGATGCACTGATTTGACAGTAAACAAGATTTTGTGACCAAAAATGATTTTATTGTTTTATGTTGTATAAGAACCAAATTTTTATTTTTTTTAAGTTTATTTCAAAATATTTTTAGTTTTAATTAATAATAATTGATAGTAAATAAAATATTAAAATTTAAAAAATTGACTTTTTTCAAATATTCTTAATTCTTAGGAGCTCATGCGCGGGCTCAAGATGCCACTTTTTTGAATTTTTTTTTTGCAATTTTTATTTGTATTAACGTAATACAAAAAAATATTGCTATTAGAATATGATTCGAGAACTTTTATTTTTTCTCATACATCAGCGACCCACCCTACTGCGCATATTAAGTAAGTAAAGTTGAATAGTATTTTTTTAAATATTTTAAATATTAAAATTTACTATTTATAGTTAAGTAGTGCCAAGAATGGACGACAACAATAACAAAATTTTTTTTTAGTTATTCTTTTTTTTAAAAAGATAAAATTTTGTATGTTATTTTTTATTTTTTTATTTTATTAAATATAACACTGTGCGAATGCACTGAACTAAAAAACAAATTATCTGCAGCCTTTTTTTGCAAAATTATAAGAAATGTACTCTTTGCAAAATATAAAATTAAAATTCAATTAAAACACTACGCGAGGTAAGCCAATATTAAGATGGATATGTTTTCATTTTATTTTCGAACGAATGCTCAAAGTCAAAACATAATTAATTCGCATTTTTACGCAATCGATTTTAACTACAAAAAATTTGGTGGACTTATTCCCTTTTTCCACTGAAACTCTTATCAATAAAAACGTATTTGTATCATATTAACAGGTTTTATGAACACATACACTAACATATTAAAATTATATATTTACAAATTGTAAAAGAAGCCCTAATAATTAATTTTGCAATTTTAGTTTTGAGTTTTGTTGTAACAACTAGTATTTAAGTCAACGTCAACTGTTCTGTCATTTTTCTCCATTTCAAATTTTTGGACTCATTCCCTTTATCCACTGAACGACTCATATATAGATATACATACATATAGTTTTTTTTGATAATATTATACATATAATACAATAAATGCCACTATATAACAGCTGCGTTCGAGAACACAAAAGTTTTTACTATTTTTTACTGAACTGTATTGAATTTAACTTAATTACGTTCGCGTACACAAAATACAGTAAACGAGAACAAAAATTGAGAGCGTAAAGTGACAGTTCTAGAGTTGGGTAAAATCGTTCCTTTTGTGGAATCGTTCCGACCGATCCGAAAGATCAAAGAAACTAGGTCTTTCTTTCGTTCATCGTTCCGGTTTTTTACTTTGAACAATAAATGAACGAGGAACGAGAAAACTTCTCTGTCGATCGTTAAAACGTCAATCAAATATTTATTATTGTTTGTATTTATGTTGTGGTGTAACAACTACCTACATATGAATTACATACATATGTATGTTTTAAAATGTTTGTAATAAATAATAATAAGTGGTATATTGCTTTGGATTACATAAGTAATTGATTTAATTAGAAATGTTGTATATGTCACAACAAAAATACACAAAAGTCGGCAACATTGATCAATACACAAAAAATGAAACTACAAAAATACATGTGATCATCCAACTGATTGCAATTGCGAAACGAGGAACGGCAAAAAAGGAACTATTGGAAAAGTCCACACCGTTCCTTTTCGGGAATCGTTCAATGGAACTAGGTCGTTCCGGAACGACACAACTCTAGACTGTTCTCAACTGAGTACTTGAAAATTTTTACTGCAGAAATTTTTACAGTAAAATTTAGTAAAACAAAAAACATGTGTTACAAAAAAATAAAAGAACCAAACGAAAAGCATGCATGCTTTTTTGTATAAAAATTGTGAAAAAATTATTTGATAAAAGAAAAGTTCAAATAAAAATTAAATCAAAACAAAAATTAAAAAGATATTAATTAATTTAACTTATTTGTGAAGCATTTATATGGCTAAATACCAACTTTTGAAACTTTTTTTTGGTATGTTGATTTTTTAGAGTTGTAAAAGTGTGAAGTATGTATTTGGGTTAGAAATGAGCTCTATTTCTGTACCTGTGTCTAAATCACTGTTACTGAAAAATCACAGTTGTGACCAAATTTGTCAATAACAGCTACTTGTTCTTTTTGTTTTCTGTTCCATACACAAATTTATGATATTTCACTGTTTGTGTGGGTAATGGCGTTTTTTTCAACGCAGTAACAAATAGTGCTGGGAAACTATCGATAGTACTATCGATACAATCGATAGTCTTAAAATATCGATAGGAAAAATATCGATATCGATATTATTATTTAAAATACAGCTATGAAGACATGTAACAGCAGCTATACGCACACAGTTTTTTGCCGCAAGTTTTTACTTGCTATTATTTCGTGCTCATTTACAGCAATGAATACAAACAACAAGAATGAGAGTTGGTATTGATTGCTTAGGCACTGAACATAGGGGACTGAAATGTCAAATATTTTTGTAACGTTGTAAAAAAAATTGCAATTGCGAGTATAGAATAAAACAATGATCGACCATTAGAGGAAAATTCCGCCAGATTGAATACCTTTTGGGTTGAAAAGCAAAACCAATTTAGAACATTATCTAAAGTTGCAATAAAATATCTTATAGTCCCTGCTGCATGGGTTCCTTCAGGAAGGTGCTTATTAGCAGCACAATTTTTAAAAACTGTCATCTAAAATAACGTGCGTACATACATACGTCTCATACGTTCAATAAAGTAATAAAAAACATCGAACTGTAGCCTGATAAAAAACTAGTTAAAGTTTTCCTGCTCAAGAACAAACATTCAGTCGATAGTAATATCGATAGTGAAATCTGAACTATCGATGAATATCGATAGTATCCCAGCACTAGGAACAAATAATGCCGCTGTTCTTTTTTTTATCTGATAAGTATATTTAAAAGCCAATGGTTATTTGTTAAAGTATTTATGTATGTATGTATGTACCCTGTCGAAGTTACTTGTACAAAAAGAACTCACTAATCTCTGCATAACTTTTGAGTTAGCGAAAAGCTAGTTCAATACTTATCGAGAAGAATTTAGTTGTACAAAAAAGAACTGACTCAAATCTGTACCAATTAGGAGTAAGCTTAGAAGTCAGTTGTAAATATGTTAGCTAAAAGTCAACTTAATGTTGAGCTGGGCTAGTAAAAATCCGACAGGGTATCCCAGTAAACATTTATGTTGCCATCTCTCTTTTTCTAACTCCATATAAAAACACAATCAAATCCATCTAAAGTTTAGATTCTAAACACACATCCTTTGATATTTGCATTTTCGGTAAACAGCTTTGAAAGCTCTTACAACTTATTGGTGTTTCTCTGTACTTACAAAAGTTCTTTTGTAAACGGTCACATAATATGTATTTGGCTTGGACTCAATTGCTATAAACGAACTGAAAACTGACAAACCGTGATCACAATCACATTTTTAAGGAACAGTGATTTTTAAATCACGTACATTAATCACGATGTTCCTCAAAAATCACGGGATCGCTCATCTCTAATTTGGATGCATAAGTAATCAATTATTCATGTACTTTTTTATAAAAAATAATAATAATTAGTAAAAACAAATATCAAAGATAACATAAAATTATTTGTTTGTATTATCCAAAAATATTCGTTTTATAAAAAGTATTTAATCGAATACCGATAAGGAAACGAGTTAACTAGTGAAATGTGTAAACATTTTTCAACACTTCAATTATTTGCCACCAGCTGTTGCCTTTATTTTACGTATTTTTACAATTCTTGCGTTCGCGTAATTTTTTGGACAACAGCTTTTTGTAAGAGCAAATTTTTCAGTTTATTCTTTTATTGCATTTTACTGTTAAAGAACTCAATTTCAGCAAACATACCAAATTTACATAAATTGTACCAGAATTTCGCAATAAAATAAAAAAAGCATACATAGTAAGTTGGTTGGTTGGTTAACGTTGTAGCACGCACAGAACTAGGCATGCTGCAAGTAGAGTCGAAAGTGACTCCGTTTTGACACCACACAACTCGTTAATAATTGGAATTGGAGCATGTTGCTGAGTCTCACCCGCGATATCTCCGAGAGTCTTTGTAGGAGGTAATTCCCAAATAATCCATGTCGTGTTGAATTAAACGCTGGGCAATGACATAGAAGATGAAATACTGTCTCCTCAGTTCCAGGTTCCCTGCAGCTGCGGCAGCATTCATTAAAAGGGAGGCCGAGTCTCATAGAGTGCTTACCGATCGTCTAATGACCAGCAAGTACGTATGTAAGTCTCGACTAGGGTTGCCATACGTACTGTTTTAAACAGTACATGTACTGATTTTTTACAATTGTACTGTTTTATGCATAATGTCGGAAACAGTACGCAAATGTACTGTTTTTTACACTTTGTACTGTTTTTTGTACTGTTTTTTTTTTGTGTTCAGTCTACAAAAAATCCCTGTTAAACTCATATTTTGAAAATATCCTAATATTTAACAGTACATAGCTTAATAAAAATATTGTGTTCCAAACAAAAAAGCTCTTAAATAATAAAACTTTTTACGCTGTGGTTATTGTTTTCTCATAAATATGCAGTAGAAATCTTAATTATAATAGGTGACTCGCAGCAGTTGTATATTTTCATGTTATTATTTTTAAGACATATGATTTTATGGCTACCTCTTCCAATAGTTTTTTCCTTTAAACACCTGAAAAAGACAAAAACAAAATCGAAATTTTGTTAAAAATTTTATATTTTTTAATTACTTATTCCAACACAATTATCTTTAATTCCTTTAATTTAATATTCGGGCAAGTTCTGGAAATCGAAATCACGTGAAATTGAAAACGTACAAACTTAAAAATTCTCCGGGCTCAAAATTTATAAAAATACCTAATTGCTTTCAGGACCACTTTTCTCCACCTAAACTGCTTTTGAAATATGTTTTTTGGATTTTATAGATTGCAGCTGAACTTGGTCAAATTGGCCGTAAATAATTTAAGAATTGTTTAAAATTGGAAAATTAACTTAGGACACATAAATTTTCTCAAATTCTATATGATATGTGCAACTATGTGTGTGGTGAAAATTGCTTTAAATACAAATATAATACTTACACAATCAACGAGTTAATAGTTTTAAGCTAAGTTAGGCTTTTCTCCTTTCTTATATGGCTTACAGGAATGTTATGGTTTTCCTGTCTTCAAATAAAAAAAACCTTTAGTCCAAATGCTTCGTTTTAGTGTTTTTTTTTAACGCAAATGGAGTAATTTCG
Source organism: Pollenia labialis (assembly GCA_949318255.1). Taxonomy (NCBI): domain Eukaryota; kingdom Metazoa; phylum Arthropoda; class Insecta; order Diptera; family Polleniidae; genus Pollenia; species Pollenia labialis. Next base: position 83,476,265 of record OX439143.1, read on the forward strand.
TATACGTATAAAATGCCATAAAACGGAAATCATTCATTTGGTGTTACACATTTTAAGTGTTTTTCGTTATATAATTGTTGCATATTCAATCAAAAGTTTTAAATATATAATAATTTAAATAAATATTTGTGTTTTCGCAAAAAAAAAATGTACTGTTTTTTTCTTGATTGTACTGTTTTTTGTGTTCAATGTACTGTTTTTCCGAATTTAAAATCTGGCTACCCTAGTCTCGACACATCTATCCGACTGAAGTTGATAAGTCGCTCAGAGCGACATATGTCATATGTGGGCCACGTTACTTTGGTAGCCCTGCAGCCATCTAGTTTCTTCCATTTTTCGCCAGCCATATCCAGATAGTGTCTGAAAATTTCGCTTCTGATAGTTGCCAGGGGTGTTATGACTGGCACACCCTGTGAAGTATTAAGAGCGGCTCCAGTCTTGACCAGCCCATCCGCCTATTCATTACCGTAATAGTTCCTATGTGCACACGCAGAGAAAAAATATGGTTGGGCATGGTTACGGCAACAACACTATGTTTAATGTAACAATATATTGTTGTCGTACACAAATAATTGTTATTTTTCTTTAATATCAACAATATTATAGTTACTGTAAACAAATCAATGTTTATCGCAATTATTAATTTGAGTATTGTTGACCGAAAAATAATTATTTTTCTAACAACTAAATTATGATAACTTTCTAAACATATTATATTTCTCACAACCATATCATGATATTTAATAGCCATAACATGATTACTTTCAATACATTTATCATATTATGTTTAAGATGCAATCAAACTATTTTTACTCTAATAATATTATGTAAGCGCCATTTGTAAAATAATTTTGTATCAGTTGTGTCATTTATTTTATATGTGAGCGGTTAATCAATTTAAAGATAAATTCCCATAAAAAATATGTTAAAAGAAATTAAAAAAATTAAAATATTAGCGAAGTTTATTCCGTATTAGTGATTTAATAGTGCAAATGCAAAATATCGTAGGTTTTTTGTAGAATCCAAAAACAAAACACACAGAGATTTCGTTATATTTTATAATGTCTAAAAACAAATTTTTCAGGAGAGCCGAAAAACAATTCTTTATCCTTCTATGGGCTAGGTTTTGCAGATTTTGAATTTGCTCTTTTGCAAAATTGTAAAAAGCTACAAAATACAAAATCGATGCAAAAAAGTTTTAATTTATTTTATATTTTTATGACAGTTATGAAAGGGGCTGTATCATAATATGATTGCTTCTATATTAATTATGATTAACATAACAATAATATGATTAGTTCTTAACTTATTATGATTAACATGACAATAATTTGATAACTTCTTAACTTAGTATAATTAACATAATAATAATATGATTATGGCAAAAATATTATGATGTAATATTACGAGTATATTTAGTCATAATATGATTCGATAATAATCTTAATATGGTGACTACAATCATAAATTTTATCATAATATGATGCTCTTAGAATATGTTTACCACAACCATGTTTTTTCTTTGCGTGCAGGGACTGAAATTAAGGTAACGTTAGATAGGCTGCCCAGTCTGGATAGTTCCACCTTGCACTGGTTGACGTGAATGGAGTTGTTTTATGTGACCTTAGTGAATTCAGAACCGCCTGGCTATCGACGAAAATGCCCATTTTGCCGCTGATGTTCCTACTGTACAGTGTTCTACACACGTTCTACATAGTAAGATTTCATAACAATTTTTTATTTAGTAAAAACAAAACAAGTAACAAATTATAGACCGTCAATCCCGAGCATTAGATACTCTTCACCACAGTATATACAGATAAATTTTCGAGAGTGAGACCCATGGGCAATCATGGACTCGCCAGGACAAAATTATGTTATGAGGTTTAGATATATGTATGTAAAAGTTTTTGTGCTGACTATTATTAAGATATATTCAGCTATTTAAGATTTGCTTTCCTTTAAATGAGTTTAGGAAAAGGATTTACATATATGGTTAATTTTGGACCAACCAGCGAGCGCAACATTTTGTATTGACAATTATGAATTGAAACTATGTTCAAAATTTCATCGAATTACCTTAAAAATTGCGACCTGTACTTTCCTTAGCATTAACACATGCCACTGCTGGTTCGAGAAACTCAATATTATATATATATAGCATAGGGCCCCAAAAAAACTCAATATTAGTGTTGCCATAACTTTTTGATGAGAATGTGATAAAACTTAAAAAAAATCTGCTCAATTGCAAAATGAAGAAAATATGTTAAAAATCTGCTAAGATTAAAACATACAATTTTTAATATGCATATTAAATTTTCTAATAATTGTACAAAAAAATATGCTAAAAATCTGCTGAATTTTTAACCCGGTTAGTTACCCAATATAATTTGATTATGAAACTGTTTCAAAATATAGTTTGTTTGAAACAAAATTTGCTAAAAAATTCTGCTTTTCTAAAAAGTAAAAATTTGGTAAAAAATCTGCTTTTGGACAAAGAATTATGCTAAAAAGCAGTTAGCAGAAGTGTGTCATAAAGGCTTAATAAATAAATTAAAGCTAAATTTATTTGTAAAGACAGACAAGCTGTGGGAAAATTATATATTTAAGAAAGAGATTTTTAGAGTTGTTCTCAGCCGATTTACGCCGGAAGCTCACAAGGAACTTATAATGCAGACATGCCGCCAGCAATAACAACACCGAGCCTACAATTTTAACTGATAATCTTCAATGGAGATTGCTATAATTGTTTCAATCGGTTTCGTTTGGCCATTGGAATAAATAGGAAAGAGAAAGACACATCCAAACCTGTTTCTGCCCATACCCGTTTTTTAACTGCTCTTTTCGTTTGACATTTTTTTTAGTTTATTGATATTATCAATAGCCGTATTGTAACCGGTGGAGCCAAAGAAAAACATGTTGTGATTAATTTGATTATTTATTATTTATGTAATATCAAAAAAATTAGCAATTTAAAATTAATAACTACGAGGATGAAGGTATTTTAAAACAAGGTTGTATATCAAGAATGTGTATCTATTAGAGGTCTGCTTTGAATAACTCACTTGTTTGCCTTTACCCAAAGTGCATAACATTTATTCAATTATAAAACATTTAAAAATATAAGAAGAGAGTAAACCATATACAAAAATAAGAATGAATGAATTGAATAAAAAACTTGTTTACTGTAAATGAATATGAGAGGCATTCATAAATAACAAAACATTGGAATGACCCGTTAGAGAGATCCAGTTTACAAAAAATATTCAAATCATTTTTGAATTATTGAATGTGCATACATTTATTTGAATACCTTGCCATAATATGTGTGTAAGCTTGTGGCTTCTTTTATTCATAAAAGTTAAGCTTACACATACATACATAATGTGTAGGTACACATATTTCACATTCAAATTATATTTGAATAATTTACTCATTTGACTTGAGTTGACTGAATTGAATGAGTTTTTGTTGGTTTGGCTCTGGTTATTTTGTTTCGTTATCATTGGGTGATCGACACATTGTAATTAAAAAACAAATGAGTGCGTTGAAATTGCTTTTTATTTATTCTTGCAGACCTCTAGTATCTATACATATTAGTGATGCACTTGTTATTAACGTTTATATTAAACAAGTTATCAAAATTATAAACACAGGGCTGTTGAAACAATAAGGATGTAACAATCCGATTAAATATTCCTTAATACATTTCTTTTAAAAGAAATTTCTTCTCAATTTCCCAGTAACTATTTTTAAAGATTTGGAGGCAGTAAAAAAATTTACTGCAACTCAATCTCTTCCTTTTTGCTTCTAAAAATTACTGCCTTACTCTGCAGCTGTATGATAAGGTATACAGTCCTGCAATTTTTTAATTATATACATATGAGAAGAGAATTGCTGTTTTTTAAATCTTGTTGATATAAACCGGTTTCCACGGATAATTATCTAGCCAAAAATGCCAATACTTATGGGTAATTATGCGGTGTAAACATTTAAACGAATTTTCAATACTCAAGAATCGACATTATATATTATATTATATTATTAATTATTATTTTATTAATATATATAAAAATGAAAAATGTTTGTATGTTTGTGTGTTTGTGTGTTTGTTTGTTGGCTTATAGACTCCGAAACTACTGAACCGATTTTCTTGAAATTTTTACAGTAACATCACGTGAGCCCTAAAAATAAAATAGGCTACTTATTTTTTCGATAGGGGCAGGGGAATTGGTACCCCCCATAGGATGCCAATATTTATTATCGCATATCTTAAGAGCCGCTGGACGCATTTTGCTGAACTTTTTGTAGTAGGATCTTCTGAGCCCCAAAATTGAAATAAAATAGCAGCGGGGGAAGTGGTTCCCCCCATAGGACGCCAATGCTTAATATCGCATATCTTATGAACTGTGATAGTGAGAATGTTCAAACTTTGTAGAAGTCACTCTTATGGTATACTACACTTTTGAAAATAAAAATAAAGCGGGTAGGGGAGGGGGGGAAAAACCTCCCAGAGGATGCATATATTAAATATCGCTTAACTGAAGAACTATTAAAGGGGGAGTCTTCAAACGTGGTTAAAGCTACTACTATGGCAAACTATAAATTTCAGTATAAAAATGGGCGGGGTAAACAGGGAATGAGCAGTACCCCTCATAGATAGAAATATAAATAAGAGCCACTGCACGCATTTTGTTGAACTTTTGGTGGTAGGATCTTCTGAGCCCCGAAATTGAAATAAAGTAGCAGCGTGGGAAGTGGTTTTCCCCATAGGACGCCAATGTTTACCATCGCAAATCTTAAGAACTGTAATAGTGAGAATGTTCAAACTTTCTAGAAGTCACTCTTATGGTATACTTCACTTTTGAAAATAAAAATAAAGCGGGTAGGCGCAGGGGGGGAAATACCTCCCATAGGATACATATAATAAATATCGCTCAACTGAAGAACCATTCAAGGGAGAGTCTTCAAACGTGGTTAAAGCTACTACTATGGCAAACTATAAATTTCAATATACAAATGGGCGGGTTAGACAGGGTAGGAGCAGTACCCCTCATAGATAGAAATATAAATAAGAGCCACTGCATGCATTTTGTTGAACTTTTGGTAGTAGGATCTTCTGAGCCCCAAAATTGGAATAAAATAGCAGCGGAGGAAGTGATGCCCATCATAGGACGCCAATGTTTAATATCGCATATCTTAAGAACTGTTATAGTGGGAATGTTCAAACTTTCTAGAAGTCACTCTTATGGTATACTACACTTTTGAAAATAAAAATAAAGCGGATAGGCGCAGGGGGGGGAAATACCTCCCATAGGGTGCATACATTAAATATCGCTCAACTGAAGAACTATTAAAGGGAGAGTCTTCAAACGTAGTTAAAGCTACTATTATGGTAAACTATAAATTTCAATATAGAAATGGGCGGGGTAGCCAGAGGATGAGCAGTACCCCTCATAGATAGAAATATTAATAAGAGCCGCTGCAATCAATTTGTTGAACTTTTGGTAGTAGGATCTTCTGAGCCCCAAAATTGAAATAAAATAGCAGCGGGGGAAGTGTTACCCACCATAGGACGCCAATGTTTAATATCGGATATCTTAAAAACTGTTATAGTGAGAAAGTTCAAACTTTGTAGAAGTCACTCTTTTGGTATACTTCACTTTGAAAATAAAAATAAAGCGGGTAGGCGCAGGGGGGAACTACCTTCCATAGGTTGCATATATTAAATATCTCTCAACCGATAAAGTGGTTAAAGCAGTGTAGCGAAGCGCACCGGGTTAAGCTAGTATTAATATAAAATTTATCTTATTTTTTGTACTCACTATCATTTCATCCAACGTTGCTCAGGCCTGTGCATTTTGTTGTTGAAATACCAATTTTTTTTGTAGTGGACAATTGCTTTTGCAGAGTAATATTACAAATATTCAATAATACGACAAAATAAGAGAAAATTCTTAAATGAAATGCAAAATCAAATACGCATATAACGAAATGAAAAAAAAAACAAAAATACAAATACAAACTAGGAATGTTAACAGTTTAACAATGATTATGTACAAATTTAGAAATTTTAACTTTGATTAAAATAAATAATTTGTACGTGGAAAAAAATTGTTACATAAGACGTAACTTTTAAAGGTTTTTAGCAAAATTTTTAATATTTAGATTTAATAGGTTTTATATTATTAACCAAAAGTTTTATTAATCTTTATATGTATAAAGTTGTTGAATTTTAATTTATTCGATATACATACATACATATGTAGGTATGTGTAGGTACATGCTATCAATATGTATATACGATATATATATACGATATATATATACATATATATTTACAATATATATATATATAAATTATACGATAATTTTATATACATATATTGAAAAATTAAATATATTACAATTATATATTTTGACCTTATTTTCACGTTTTATTAATTTGCTCAAAAGAATGGATCAATTCAAATTAAATATGGCTGAACCGATGCACGTATATATTAAAATACTTGTTGGGGTGAAATTCCCCGGAATAACCTGGTGTTGCTTTGCATGGTAGCTATTCCAAAATGTGAGGTATAATCCACTCCTTGTCCAATTTAAGCGTGACACGTGGGCAAACTGGCTTGTATTGCCACTTTGGTGATCGATGGATCGAAAAAATTTATTTTATTAACACCTCGTGCAATTTAATTAAATTTCTTTTTATAATCATTAAATTGTGAAATATTCTTAAACTTGACCTTTTTTTATTGCCTTGTCTTTTGACGGTCAAACTCACCATGTAATTTTTTTAACTTTTCATCATTACTCTAAGCAAAGAGTTTCTAGAATAATCCCTTAGTGCCTGCACCTGTCCTATTTTCTCATTCACAAAGTCTAGTTGCTGAATTCCATTCATGAATTTTTATAAAACATCTACACTCATTGAGCAGTTTATTTCATTGAAGAGATCGAATGGAATTGAAACATGCAAAGTTTATGATTTGCAAAATAAGAAAATCATTCATAAAAGAAAAAAAAATTGAGAAGAGAAAAAAAACCATAACGATATCAGTGATGAGGCCAATGGAAAAATATTTATGATGATTTACTTAGGGAAAAAGTATTAATGAACCGTCACACATATTCGAGTTAAGATTACATTTGGGCCAAAATATCTTAATGCAAATTGAACTTGGTCCACATTAAAACATTCAGCTTCCATTCAAATACCATATCCTAAAATATTCAAGATATTTTATCCTTTTAAATGTTAAAATAATTAAAAATTTTGCGACCTTCCCTTTAATCTTTAGACAAAATATCTCATATATTTGGTGTATCTAGTAGGGTGATCGATCGAATAGTTATTTTAGTTTTGCCCAAGTCGAATATTTTAAAATGTCCATTTTTCGAATATCGAATAAACCGGTTATTTTAGTAAAATTACCCGGTTATTTTAGTAATGTGTAATTTATAAACGTTTTCCTTACTTTTGTTTTAAATGCACCCGTAATTTAAGAATTTTTCAAATTGAATATTTGCAAACTTAAACTTTTTATAAAAAATGTCAAAACAAAATGAAACAAAACTCAAAAAAACATTATGATCAATGTAAATACAAATCGCTTATATAAGCGTGTGTTCTTGTAACAAAAACCAAAAACAATTTAAAGTATGTACTACAAAAAAAGTTCAGCTTAAAAAGTAATAGGCAATTTGACAGTATTATAAATACTATATACATATATATATCTTTATAAAGATGTCATCTCTGGTGATATTTCGAACTGACTTTAAAGAAAATTGTGCTTAAACGGCCCTAAAATGATAAGTTGCAAAGGTTCTCTAACGTCACGACTTATTAATCACTTTTAATTAGTGTACAAGCTTGACATAAATATACGCCAAGTAAAACTTAACAGGGTCAAGTAGTTTTTAAGAGACTGCAAATAATACTTTACTAAAATATGCTGCCAATAATGAATGACAAACTCTTAAGTAGTTCCAGCACATCTTCATGCTTAAAGCAAGAACATACCGGCGGAATCAACGTTATGGGAAAATTCATCAGTTTTATTTATTAAAACACCAAGAACTTAAAATAAAATTGAAGGAATCAAAAATGTCCTGGAAGGGTTTAAGTTGTGTGATCGACGAATTGACAGATATTTCATACAAAAAGCATGTTCATTTTACTATTGTTTCTATAATGCTGAAACAAAAATAATTGAAATATATTTTATTGCATTCCTATATTTTTAAAACCAATGTTTTTAAAAAATTCTAAAGCTATGTTCACACCTATTAAATGTTTGGCTCCTAACGTAAAGAATTGTTTGCTTTTGCAAAACGTTTGGCTAGAGCAAACATTATTTAAGGGTTTCGTAACTACATTATACATATGTAAATGCAATTATCATCTTAGACATAAAGTTTAGCAAATAACAAGAAATTATTTAAAATAATGCTTTAGTTTTATCAATTTACTGGTCACGCTTTTGTTTGATTTTATCGTCAAAAATTTGTTAGGTCTGAACATACCTTAAGTCATATCTATGTATTTTGTTGGTTCCTTACCTTAGTGAATTGTTTTGTTTTTATTCTATTTAACTTTTTATTACAAAAACTAATTTGATTTTTGTATTTTTATGTATTCGAATAAAAACCGGTTAACCGGTTATTTTAAAAATGCTTAACCGAAAACCGGGTTTTTAAAAATAGCAACTATTTGGAATATTCGAAAACCGGTTATTGAAAAAAGTCGAATAATCGATCACCCTAGTATCTAGATACAGTACAAATAACTCTTATATGAATCTTAACCTCATAACATAACTTTATTGTGGTGAGCCCAGAATAAAGTTTATTTTAATGCAAATATAAAGCTGTGGAATACTTTGCTTTCAAATAAGCCATATTTTGTTTTTGGGCAGGCATATTTTTTTAAAATTTTGAGTCCATATTTTCAAATTATTTTTTGCTTGCTGTGTTGCTGTCAAATATACTGAGGCAATTTAACGAGTGAAATATAGGTGTAATTTTGTTTTGGGAGTTTCATTTTTAAGGCAATTAACCGAATTGGGTAATTAAGCGTATGGCAATTAAACGTGTTTTGTATAACTAAATTTCACTAACTGTATTACAGTGTTGCCGCGACGGTAAAAACAACCTTGGTAAGAAATGAAACCATGAACACAAACAAAGACTCAATGGAAAACCCATTAGTAAAAAAGATGTCAAAAGCCTCAAGTACAAGTTGGTATGGACAGGTACATAACAGTGCTTAAACGGGGTCGCAACCCTACCCCCTCAGCTGTTGTGTCGGCCTCAAGTATTATCTCAAAATCATTTTGCGATTCTTGAGGATGAATCCTCTGAAGCACCAAACGTCATAAAATCGTCTAAGCCCCCGATATATCTTAGAGAGCAAAACTCAAATGAGTTTATAAAAAGATTGATTTCATTGATTGGTGAAAATTCCTTTTATGAAGCTGCAATAAAGCGAGGTAGTATTAACGAGACTAAAATACAAGTGAATCACGAGGATGATTTTCGAAAAGTAATTACAAAATTTGAAGCTCTTAATAAAAACGTTTATACATAGCAACTGAAGAGCAGTTAAGGAGTTCAGGTAGTGATCAAGGGCATAGACTCATGCGTGGAAATTAGAAGTGGAAGTAGAAATTAAAACTTGTTTGGAAGCGAAGGGTCTTAAAATAAAAAATGTTACAAATATTAAAAATAGGGGAAAAAATCCCCAACCATTATTTCGAGTAGAGAACTTGAGAACGTTAGACTTAAAAAAAACCAAACGCATCCTATTTATTATTTAAAATATGTTCTGTACAGAAGAATAAGTATTGAGGAGCCGCACAAAAGAAATGGTCCCGTTCAATGTCTTAACTGCCAAGAATTTGGCCATACTAAGGCAAACTGCTACTTACCCCCTGTTTGCGTAGTATGTGGTGAATTACATGGTACGTAAAAAAATGTAGCAACTGTGGCGGTAACCACACTGCTAATTATAGAGGATGCCCTGTATACACTATCGTCAGTCAGTCGGTTGGACTGAAAATTAATCCCCCTCAAATTCAGGTAACAAATCAAATTAAAACTAATGGCATACAGGCTCAGCAGCCTAGTAATAACAGAACCTCTTATGCTAACTTCTTAAAATCAAACCATGTGCCAATGCAAGGTGCTTCGCCAAGTATTGATGAAACTCCAGATTCTAATTTAAGTCGTCTAGAAAAGGCCATGGAAACATTAGTGCAAACAGTAAATAACTTTACAAACACAAAAAATTATGCAGGAAATTCTTAGAATGCAATCGATGTTATTGCAAGCTGTACTTAACAAGCCATGTTCTGTATAAAAATTTGTTTTGGAACGCAAACAGCATTCGCCAACATAAAAATAAATTAGAATATTTTCTTTAAAGTAAACAAATTGATGTCATGATGGTTTCTGAAACTCATTTGACCTCAAGAAATACGTTCAAAATTAATGGTTATATACTATATGACACCAAGGACCCTCGAGATAGAGCTTGTGGAGGTTCGGCCATTTTGATAAAAAAAAGAGTCAAACACTACCGAATGTGTGATCACCGTGAATATTATCTCCAAGCAACGAACATTTGCGATGAAGAATTAAATAGAAACCTAGTAATTTCATCCTTATACTCCCCGCCTAGATTTTTAATATCAGAAAGCCAATATTTTAAATATTTTAAATCATTAGGACCGTGTTTCCTAGCCGCCGGCGATTATAACGCTAAATATACCTTCTGGGGGTCACGAATTATAACACTAAAGGGTCGTGTTTTATTTAACACAATTTCTAAAATGGATTTAAATGTGGTAGTGAGCGGACAACCAACATATTGGCCTACTGATCAGCAAAAAATTCCAGATGTCATCGATTTCGGCGTGGTTAAAAACATCCCCATAGAAACGATCCATGTTGAAGCTTCCTTAGAATTATCTCCCGACCACACACCTACAATTCTTACTATGATGAACCCCAATAGAATTGTATCTCCGACTGGATACTTAGCAACGTCAGCTACAAAAATCAATTGGCTAAAATATAAAAAATATCTCAGCACCCATTGCACAGAAAATATTCCGCTTACTACACCGGAGAATGTAGATCGCTCTATTGTTAATTTTGACAGATTTCTGAAACTAGCTGTTCAACATTCTAGTACTGACCCCGAAAAAACAAAAAAATATTAAAATATGTTCCACAGATGTCGAGCGTCTCCTGTCTGGAAAAGAAGAGCTTGAAGAGAGTGGCAATTGCACAGATCTCCTCAACTTAAGAACTTACTTAAAGAGTGAACAAAAAGGCTAAGAAAGTTACTGCATACTCAAAAAACGGCTTCTCTGGAAAAATATCTTAATGACCTTGATGCAACTCCCCAATCAGACTACTCATTATGGCGTGCAGCTAGAAATCTCAAAAGGCCAGTTGTCTCAAAACCTCCATTAAGAAACTTGAATGGAAGTTGGGCAAGAAATGATATTGAAAAAGGAAATCTGTTTGTTAATCATTTGAAAAACGTTTTTATCCTAAATATATCTCACGATATTGCGGTAGAGTTACCAACTGTTGCTGCTAGGGCAGCTGTTCCCCTAAGATTTGAGTTAAGAGAGATCGAAAAGGCTATTTGTGATTTAAACCCCAAGAAAGCCCCTAGTTTTGATAACATCAGCAACAAAATGCTTTTGGAACTACCCAGCATAGCAAAGAAAATTATTATTTTTATTTTTAATGCTATTTTACGCCTTGAATACTACCCCCAAGAATGGAAGGTCTCCTTAGTTACGATGATACCAAAGCCAGGAAAAGATCATACAAAAGTTGAGTCATATAGGCCTATAAGCTTACTTTCTAATATATCAAAGCTGTTTGAGAAGCTGTTAGTGTCAAAATTAACTCCAATTTTAAGTGAAAATAGATGTATTCCTAACCAAAAATACGGCTTTAGAAGAGAACACAGCACAATTGAACAAACCCATCGAATAGTAAGCGCCATTAGAAAAGCCTTTGAAGAAAGAAAATATTGCTCCGCTCTCTTCATCGATGTTTCTCAAGCTTTTGATAAAATCTAGCATGACGGCTTATTACTTAAACTTATAACGCCATGATGGCTTTGCCTGGGAGTTATGTCATAATAAAATAAAATCCAAATGAAATAAGTCCCCGAAAAAAAAAGTGGAAGTTATTTCATGTTATTTTGGTTTTTTGTATTATTTCATTTGCTGTGGGAGTTATTTAATTTTTTGTAGGATTTATTTCATTTTAAAATATTTGCAATTTCTTAAAATTGTTTAACATTTTAAACGGTATTTATAAAAGGATAGTTTAAACGGTGGAATGTCATAACGTCCAGTTTCATAGTGTCCATGAATTTTCTACTCAATGGTACTACAAAGACCGGGTTCGCTAACTAAAGCTTCTCTGCACAGACGGCCATCGGCCGGGCTCAAGGATTTTCACCTTTCTGGTATAACAAACACTGGCTTCGCTAACTTAAGCTTCCCTGCATAGCCGGGCGCAAGGATTTTCTACTCTCTGGTATAACAAATACCGGCTTCGCTAACTAAAGCTTTTCTGCTCAGACGGCCTTTGGGCGGGCGCAAGTATTTTTTCCTTTATGGTATTACAAGTACCGGTTTCGCTAAGTAAAGCTTCTAAAATCTGCCTTGTTTTCGAACGAAGGCCGATTTCGCAGAGAAGCTTTAGTTAGCAAAGGCGGTGTTTTTTACACCATAGAGGAAAAAATCCTTCCGCCCAGCCGAAGGCCGGTACTTGTTTTATCAAACAGGAGAAAATCCTTGCGCCCGGCCTTGTCCACGGACACTATGACACTGGACCTTATGACATGCTACCTTTTAAACAGTTGCTACTCATACATTTGGAATATTTTGAAAAGGTAAAGGATGTATGTTAAAAACGTGAAAAGAGGGAGAGTGAAGATGAAAATTCTTGCAACCCACTGAAGAATGGATATACAATGAAGCTTTAGTCAGCGAAGCCGGTGTTTGTTAAACCATAGAGGAGATAATACTTGTACAAACGATTGTGCCATATGTATGGGTAGTGAATCAAATACTCTCTATTTGCCATGCAAGCACTTAAAAACTTGCAATAGCTGCGTGCTTAAACTGCAGGCAGCTGTAATTACAAGAGGTCAGAATACAATAAAATGCCGCATTTGTTGCCAAAATGTCGAGGACTCAATGTTAGTTTTTTGGTAACCTGATATGTAAATATTCAAGTAAAACGAATATATAATAAATTTCTTTGGGAGTTTTTCTTTTTTTTTTTTGCCTTATTTCATTTCTTTTTGATGGACTGTTTTTGGAAGTTATTTCATTAATGTCTTTAGGAGTTTTTTCATAATGAAACAACTCCCAAAAGTTGGGAGTTGGGAAATTATTTAATTTTTTTTGGGATTAATTTCTTTTTTCCAGTTTGGGACTTATTTCATTTATTTTGGGATTAACTTCATTGGGAGTTATTGCACTGGGACTTATTGAACCTGGGACTTATTTCATAGAGCCCATGACAACATTTTGTAAAAGGAAAAATCAATAGTTTTTCACTATAATTTTCCCTTTTACAGAATGTTTACTTCTATAAAATAATATGGCTTTATGTCTCATTTTCGGAAAAAAATTTATGGCGGTAAGTCCCATTATATTGAGACTTAATGGCATATGCCCTTTTGTCTTAATGGAATGGAACTTGACGCCATATGACCTTATGTCCTGTGGCTTTAAGACAAACCACCAAAATTTACCAGCAAACATACACAAGCTGTTGGAAAGCTACTTAGACGGTCGTCAATTTATTATTAAAGAAGGAAATTTCTGAAGTTCACCTCAGACAATTGGTGCTGGAATCCCACAAGGCAGCATCCTGGGCTCTCTATTATACTTAATTTATACTTCGGACATACCAACAAACAACTACACACAAACTTCAACATTTAGATCGCCGTTTAACGTGGAAAATCCATAAAGAGGCTAAATTAACTCAAATGATACTAAAAGCTTGTGTTCTTTTATTTTGTTTTATAATGAAATGAATTATGTATATTGAATTATATTTAATTTATTTAAATTAACATTTACTTTATATTAAATAATTTGAATTGGTAGTTTAAGTTATATTTAATGAATATGTACTTCTTAAGCATGAGTTATAGTTAATTTATTATTACTTTGTATTGAATAATTTCAATTGTTAGTTTAAATTGTTTAGTTTAAAACAACGCCACCTGGTTGTGAAAGACATACTTAATGCACCACACTACAACACTGGGCAGTCGCAGCTGTTTGATTCATATGTTGGTTTGTGTGTGTGTGTATGCCTGTATGTTAAACCAAACAGTATAAAAGAGCTAGCAAGGTATATTTACACAAGGTAAACTCGTTGGCCCATATGTTTGTCAGCTGTTTACCTAAGTTGGAACACCAAGTCAAATTCCGTGTATATGAGCCAAAATTTGTACATGTGTGCGTTAAATTTATATGAAGACAATTTTGACAATTCCGTTCCACTCGGTTATTTTTATAGAGCAGCAGGTCTATACTCCCAAATGAGTCTACCTTGTGTAAATATACCTTGAGAGCTAGCATCGACTGGTACGAGTCAGTCGGTGACGAGATCGACATAAGGTAAAAACTACTAAGGCCAGTGGCGAATTCACAGTCGGAGTAGTTTTTAAATTATTAGATCTCACTCAGTGGCATACATGGTAGTGTGAGTATTACCTGTTGGTTATTCCGGGCAAATACTCACAACGCCTGCGCTGACGAGAAGTACCACTGGACAACACTCGAGTGGTCAACCTTGTGCCGTCCCAGTGTGCTTCCTCAGCCTTCCCCAGCGTTGTAGCAGAGGCTTTGGTCAACACCCGAGTGGTAAACCTCGTGCTGGCCTCTGGTTCTGCTCCCACTGCACCAGGTGGCGCTACTGAGCAACCGACATAAGTTATTTAAATAAAGCGATACGTATTATAACGTGGTAAGCGAAGCGTATTATTATTTCGCTCCCCTACGACCCTGGCCACCGCTGAGTCTACCCCAGCCAGTCAGCGGAAACGTGTCGTTACAAGCTATACAGATTCATTGGCTTATTGGAAGAAACTCTGTCCTTAGTCTCGACTGAAAACTTCTACTTTACAACTCCATCTAAAATCCAATCTGGTGCTATGGTAATTAGTTATGGGGCACTGCCTCGGCTTCTAATATCAAAAAAATTCAAAGGCGCCAAAATAAACTTCTTCGAATAATCACAGCTGCCCCTTGGTATGTTAAAAACTCAAATATTCACAAGGATCTCAATGTTCCAATAGTTTAAACTATGATTACGAAATATGCAGTAAAATACTTAAAAAGGCTCGAATTGCATCCGAACCCACTAGCTCGAAATATTTTTAATGATAGCCGCCACACTTGTTTAAGGAGAAGAGATTCTGCAGCACTTATCCATTTAGATGAGCGATAAACACCTACATATGGGAACATAAACCGTGATGAAAAAATTTGTGTCTGGCACTGGCAGGACATAAAATAAAGTATTAGGATAAGATTTGATTTATTATTGTTAATTTATATTTAATATATGAAGATTCAATAAATAAATATTGAAAAAAAAACTTTATTCACGTTAACCACTTTGGATCTCAAAGCGGAAAATAAGTCTTTTTCGAAACTCGAAAGACATTCCAAACGAGGAGTTTAAACAAAAATCATATCACATTTCATAACCTTTACATTACAGCTTCCGAGGGTATATACAAAATAACAAGTCATCCTTCTGGCTCTGCTAATTGCGAAAGAAGTTTCTCAGCTATGCAATGAAAATGTAAAGCTGGGATCACACGATTGCCGCAATGCACCAATTTTCACACTTTTTAATACCCCAATCGTGTGACCGCACAACCAAATGGCTCATGCACCAATCGAGGACAATATTGTGATTAGTTTTACCAATCAAATGCAACCCTGGTGCGGCAATCGTGTGACTGTTTGCTATGCAACCGCGCGTCAATAAAAATGACAAAAATGCACCAATATTTATTGTGTTCTTGTGCGGCAATCAAACAACACAATACGCGGCAATATTTGCCTTTTTTTAATAGATTTACTTTTTTGTGTTTCTTTTAGTAGGTAATGAAAATAAATATGTATGTATGTATGTATTTATTTATTTTGCAAATAATTTGTTTAATTAATTATTTTAAGTATGTATGTATGTTCACAAGCATATTTATCTATTCAGTGCGAATATTTTTATTAAAGATTTTTCTATTCGAACCTAAACATACCTAAATTGTTGAACAGACTGTTAATATTTGGAATATCTTAAAAAAATTAATAAAACTATTCAATAATACATAATTTGTTTAAGTATATGATACAAATTAAATTTTTTTCAATAACAAACCAACATGAACTTTTAAACAAATAAAAAAGCTACCACAACAGCTGTTTTCGCAGTTAATAGGTACAAGTAAGAACAATCGTGTGACTGTGCTGTGGCAATTGTTGTAACCATTTCGCTTTGTACCAACTAGCGGCAATTAAATTTGTATAAAACAGGGCAATCGTGTGATTTCAGAAAATTTGGTTGGGGCAATTTCATTATTGTGCGTCAATAAAGCACAATAAAAATTGTGTCATATTGGTGCATTTGCGGCGATCGTGTGATCCCAGCTTAATAGTCAAATACAAAATAAATTCAGAAGAGGTATTAAACACATTTTTTTTTTTAAATAGAAAAAACAGTTAGAATATATCTTTCAATAATAAATATTTTAGCTTGAAATACTAGTTAATTGTAATTTTTAAATACCAAGGCCCATTGAAAAGGTCTGTGCAAGAAGCCTGATGATCATTGTTTATGTTCTTTTTAGTTGTCAAAGTTGTTTACATTTTGCTTACATGTGCATGTATACGTTTATGGTATGCCACACATACACGTTTTTTCCTTTTGCTTTGTATATGTGGTAGTAAATTTTTTGACAACTAAAAAGAATCGTATTTTGTTTTTGTACAAGTAAGCAGACCTGATAGATGGGCCTTGTTAAATACTTTGTTTTTGTGTTTCACTTATTTTTTCGTTTTTTTTAACAACAAATAACTTTGTTTTGATAAAAAAGCTTTTTTTTTTGGGAAAACGGTGGACTTGCCCCTCCCAGAATAATAGTCTAGCAACGCTTATGCTTTTGACCATAGATTTAAGCTGTATAAAGGCTTTTTTGGAATTGCCAAATTAACATATCACAAGAATTTAGCAAATACAACTAGATCGCATTATTAGATTAGTGTATGAAAAAAATCAGATGGCAACCTTTTTTCTATACCCCTCTTATGTAATATAATTGAAATTACAATGGCGAAAAAAAAACTGAAATTCCGCAATAAAATGTCCTTTAAGAAAAGTTCTAATATGAGTCGTTTTAGAAACAATTTTTTTTTCTACAATATATCTCTAGTCTGCATTGACATTGAATGGAGATAGCGGGTAGGTATGTTAGAAAAAAGTGATTAAAATGAAAAATAAAGTGGGGCTGGTCATAAATTTGACACATTCAAAGGCACCCTAGGCGCTGCAGGGGCCTATTTAAAGAATTTTATTAAACCGCTATATTTGACAAGAAATATATTAAAGAAAAAGGGCCATAAATGCCCGGGAGTCGACCACGATAAGTTTTTTGCCCTTAACAATTTCTCGAGACATACTTATCACCACTTCTTAGGGGGGCTCCCCTAATTGCGCTTTATGAAATTCCTAAATTAATTAAAATTTATACCTTTGTTAATAGAATCAAAAGTAGCTAACAGATTTTAATGATTTATGGCTTGTTTTGTTTGCAGCTTCGTGTTTTATATGCCTGCAAAAAATTAGAAGCCTAGCTGCATTCAATTTTTTATGAATTTTTAAAAAAACAAAAATTTCGAAATTTTGATAAAAAAAATTATTTTTTTTCCATAAAATTAGAACATATTATTGCGGAATTTTGGGGTTTTTAGTAATTTCAATGAACTAAACTGTTTTCGAGTAACGGGAATATATGTTGTGCAACCTTCTCAATGTTTTAAATAACGGTATATCTCGAAAACAAGAGCTATTCTAAAAAAACGGTTAGCACCATTGGATTCAGCGTACCCGAATTATGTTAATACGCCATGCAGCTAGCACAGTGTAATTAAATTAATGTATAATAATAAAAAGATAAATAATTTAATAAAATTTAATCTTAATCACATTAGATCCTTTTATTTTTTTACATTTAATTTGTTGTAGCTGATAAAGTGTTTAAGTTCTTGTTGAAAATTTGTGTCTAAACTACTAACCAATAGGACTACCCTTGGTGCAAATTACATCCAAATCGGAAGACATCGATTTCAAAATTGGGTCACTTGACATGAAATCTCCCTTATATCTACAAATTCACATATCCTTGATTGATGTATTTCCCATATAATTGAAACCTAAAGCATTGTTCAGTGTGCTGTAAAGTTTTATTTTAGTTATATTTACCAAAAGAAGATGATGACGCCATCATTATGATTTCACGGTAGGTACCTTACAAAAAAAATATATAAAAACAATAAATAAGAGAAAAAGTGTCCTTAAAATATAATTGGATTTTAAATTTAGGTTTCCGGCTCCATTTTTTTATTTTTTTTTTGCAGTCAGCCATTAAGCAAAATGAACATTTTGCATATTCAGGAAAACAAAAATACCTCTTAAAATTGTTTTGGGGTTGTGCAAGTTGGTAAAGAAATAATAACCCTGCACTTACAATACGAGCAGTCACATATGAATGCAAGTAAAAAACAACAACTAAAAAGGACGTGTTTCGTTACAAAAAAAATATAAAATCAAGTGCTTACAACAGTGAGTGACACAAGTGTCAAAATTATTGGACTGTGATTTATGGCATGTGCGACATTTTATTCGTATAACAGCCAGAGTTTACAGTATATATGTATGTACACCGAAAATTATGTATGTATACAAGAGTTTTTCTGCAAAACATATACATACAAAAACACATGCATAGCAAATCATAAAGCAATACAGTATAACGCAGGGGTATTAAAACGTAGTAATCAAAATTAAATTTAAAATTAAATTAACCAAGCCAAACAAGAATCTTAACAACATGAAACCTGAAAGGCGTCTAAATGACGGATGAAATATTCTTTACGTATTGGCAATTATTTAAGGATTTTTGTTTATATACAACACTTAATTCTGCTTATCTGGTAAAACTCGAAATAATGCAAAAATTATCCTCTGCTTTTATTTCCAGTCGTATATTTCCGGACTCGTAATTTTTTTTTGCCTCAATTTTGTTTAATATTAAAAATAGTTGTTATATTTCATATTCTACCTACCTACCCTTTACACATAAGCAAACTTTTTTGCAATTTTTGTATACGAATTATATATAAAAAAGTCTTCTTTCTTTCCGTGAGAACAGAAAAGTAATAGTTCTTTTTTGAAATGTTTGAAATTTATATATCTAGAATTAACACAACTAATATATTTAGTATAGTCGGTCAAGCCTGAACACTAAATATCTTATGCCACAGTACTTACAGAATGTTTTAGAGGGTGTATCCTATTTGAGACCCATGGACAATAATTGCCCGGCAAAATAAAATTATTATAACCAAAAATTATTTAGATATCGAAATCTTTATGAAATTTGTTCGTTTTAGAAATAATTCATCAATATTAACTAATATCAATTTCGAGTTTTCCTTATTTTCAAAAAAATTTAATGGCAACCAACAAATAGCTAAACACAAACACTAATATCGGTCGAATTTTAAGCATAGCGCGATACATTTTTCTTTTTGTTTAATGTTAAGCACCAAGTTTTGAAAATCATACTTTGGATGGACCATTAGCTTTAAAATTTGTTTTCCTGTGCTCCGTTTATAATTGAATCATTTAAAGCAGCTATCGCCCTATGATTTGAGATAAGAGAAATAGAAAAGGCTATTTGTGAACTAAACACGAAGAATACACCTGGTATTGATAAGATCAGTAACAAAATGCTTTTGGAGCTACCCCGCATAGCAAAGAAAATTAGTCTTTTTATTTTATTCCTATTTTACGCCTTGAATAGTACCCCCAAGAATGGAAGGTCTCCTTAGTTACGATGATACCAAAGCCAGGAAAAGATCATACAAAAGTTGATTCATATAGGCCTATAAGCTTACTTTCTAATATATCAAAGCTGTTTGAGAAGCTGGTATTGTCAAAATTAACACCAATTTTTAATGAAAATAGATGTATTCCTAACCACCAACTCGGCTTTAGGAGAGAACACAGCACAATGGAACAAACCCATCGTATAGTAAGCGCAATAAGAAAACCCTTTAAAGAAAGAAAATATTGTTCCGCTCTCTTCATCGATGTTTCTCAAGCTTTTGATAAAGTCTGGCTGAAGGCCTTTTACATAAATTGAACCAAAATTTGCCGGCAAACAACCACAAGCTGTTAGAAAGCTACTTAGTCGGCCCTCAATTTATTATTAAAGAAGGAAATTTCTTAAGTTCACCTCAGCTAAATGGTGCTGGAGTCCCACAAGGCAGCATCCTGGGCCCTCTATTATACTTGATTTATACTTCGGACATACCAACAAACAACTACACACAAACTTCAACATTTGCGGACGACACAGCTTTTCTAAGCGTGCACGAAAATCATAATGAAGCATCACGTTTCTTACAGGATCATATATTTCAACTAGAAATATGGCTAAGACAATGGAGGATAAAGGTCTATGAGCAAAAATGCGTTCATATAGCATTCACCTTGCATCGGGAATGACCCCCCCCCTATTAAAATCAATAATCGAATAATACCTCAAAATTCGCATGCAAAATATCTCGGTATATATTTAGATGGCCGTTTTACGTGGAAAAGCCATATAAAGACAAAATTAACTCAAATGAAACTAAAAGCCATCCAAATTCATTGGCTTATATGAAGAAATTCTGTCCTCAGTCTTGACTGCAAATTTCTACTTTACATCTCCATCTTAAAGTCAATCTGGTGCTATGGTATTCAGTTATGGGGCACGATGCGAAAGAAAAGTGTAGCAAATCTAGCGATTGGTACTCTTTAATACGTTTGCGCATGTGTCTTTCACATCTTTTAATTTTGTTTTTCTTTTCTAAATCATCACTTTAGTTTATTTAAATTTTCCAATTTCAAATATTTTTACACACTTTGGCATTTCATTACTGTAAATCCACGCCATCTTTAATTTTTATTGACACAATTGCTTAATTTTCAGAAAATTTTGCGAAAGTGATAGAGAAGTTGGCATTTCGCATTCGCATCGCATTAGAGAGTAGAACCCCAGAATAAACTTCTTCGAATAATCACAGCTGCCCCTTGGTATGTTTAAAACTTAAATATTCACAAGGATCTCAATGTTCCATTAGTTAAAACTATGATTACGAAATATGCAGTAAAATACTTAAAAAGGCTCGAATTGCATCCGAACCCACTAGCTCGAAATATTTTTAATACTAGCGGCCACACTTGTTTAAGGAGAAGAAACACTGCAGTAATTACCCATTAAGATGAGCGATAAACTTATAAAATAAAGTTTTAGGATAAGATTTGATTACTTATTGTTAGTTTATTTTAAATATTTGAAGATTCAATAAATAAATAATGAAAAAAATTCATGTCGACGAAAGCTTTTTATTATTAAGTTATCATAAATAAGCACTTTTTGGTACATATTTATTTGTTTATTAAAATTACAAATCACATTTATTAAAAAACACGAAAATATTTCAGCAAGATAAACATAAAAAATAGAAATATTCTGCTACATTTGCCTAAAAATTCATATAAGTTGGCCATTGCTCTCACAGTATATCGGTCTATATGGGCACCTCCAAAAACTGCAAAAACATAATTTCGAAAAATTTGTACCTAACCCTTTCCGAAATAAATGATTCAATTATGCACCAGCTTAAAAAATGTTTGTTACAGTGGCTATCAAATTTAATGTATTCTTAGACGACTTCAATATATATTAGCGTTACATGTCGATGTGAGCTTAAGCTTGATCCAATATTCTTCCCCATTCTGGCTTATTTTCGGCTATCAGTTGTCAGTATTCCTGAATCAGCTTCCACACAGTCTTTCCATAAACAAAGAAAAAACGATTAACTGGTCCATTTTTTGTAGTTTTTCTATGTTTAATCTATTTATCTGTTATATTTTGCATATTACAAGATAATAAGATATAAAGAAATATGTATATCATCACCGATTATGCCGAAGCATAATACCCAACATGTAAATGCATGAGGGGTTACAAAGGGACACAAAAAGAAAATACAAATTTGAGACAGGGGCAAAGCTCAACATGTGAACTGGACAAATTTTTTTTTTTTTTTTGAGTTTTTGTTTCTAATGGAAAATACAAATTACTTCTATTGAATATTTTTGTATAACTTATGTGCTGTTTTCACAACACAAGTGACTGAACGTGTAGTAAAATTTATATGGAAAACACTCAAAAAACTGAGTGCTTTTCATATAAAATTTTTTTTAAAGAATTTTGTGGATATCTCGAGCAAATTTTTGAAATTCATACCTTTAATTAATTGTGAATAAAAGCGAAACGCGTTCATCGATTTTCATGATTTATGTGGCATTTTGTTCATAGGTTATGCGACTTTACGTGAAAGTAATAGGACTTGACACTTTTTTTAACCGTTTTTAATATTTTATGAATTAAAAATAAAAAATTCAAATTTTTTAGGCAAAAAATATTTTTTTCGGACTAGTGGTTCTCGAGTTATGACAAACAAAAGAGCCTAAAACGTAACAAATTTCCCTATACGATACTAACTAACTTCAAATTAATTTTTAAATTATTTATTGAGGTACCATGACCAAACTAATGAAGCAGAAGTCCTTCTTTTTGGGTCAACTTTAGTAACCAATTATCAGAATCGAGTCCCGAATTAATCACCTGAAAAATGTTGTACTGTGTAATATTATTCAGGTATGTGATGAAAACCGATTTTGAAAACAAAAAATTTATTTCTAATACATTTTGCTCTGTTTTATAATTCTTTTAAATTTTTTATTACATATCGTCGCCTGAATTCGCAAATTTTACAGGAAAGACAAAAAACTTTTTGTTTTTCCTACTTGCTTGCAGCTTGGGAGAAAAAACAACAATTTAGGTGATTTTACACATTTCATGACTCAAATTGAAGAAAAACTACAGGCCGGTCGACGGGGCGTATCTTTCCCTACCACACGGCACCAAAATCTCAATTTATTAAAAAAGTGGGCTTAGCAGGTTTGCATATTAACATAAAAGTTTCTGCAGACACAATTAAAACAAAATTACTGCAGGATTTTGATATGTACAACAGATTTAATGGAACAGAGGAATCAGTGTTTTCTGAGCAGAAACTTTTATATTGCTGCTTCCAATAGCCATTATCATTGGGCCAAAATCTTCTGGTAAACCACTTAGCAAAAGACTTCCAATCCACTCATCATTGACTTTAAAACCAATTTGATTTAGTTTCTGAGCGGTGTCTATCATTGAGTTAACATACTAGCTTATATCTTTGCAGTTAACCAATTGCGTTGTAGTTAATTTTCTTAACAATCCAGTTTAACCCACACGTCTTTTGCCGTTGGGATATTTTGTATGTGTACATACAAATTTGATGATATATGTTGCACCAACCGCGACATAGCTTTCTCCTTTACTGCTGCATCCTGCTCCGACCCCAACACTGCGTTCCAAAAACTTTGCAGCTTCATCGCGTGCTCTACAGCAAATTTCCATTGATGGTTATTTTCTCTACCAGTAAATTTTTCTATATCAAACACCTTTTCCATTGTGTTGCGTTTTCTGGGCACATAACCTGTTGAAACTTTACCAGAAAAACCAATTGCTTCTTTTAATTAAAAACACGACTGCACAGTTTTAAATTCAAATGGAGAATAAAAAAATATTTATAAAAAAACAGAGTTGACTAAAATAAACAAACTGAGTAGTGTTGCCTATTTAGCGCCTAAATATATTTTGCATTTCAACAATGCACATCATTTTTGTGTTTCAAATTAATTTTTATTTTTTTTTAAGTAGCGTTTCTATCGATTTACGGTTTTGTCTAAATTGCGTAGAATAACACAGAAAAAATTATTAGTAGTTTTTTTTCAATAAAAAAAATTATTTAAAAAGTATTAAAATTTAATTAATGTAATAATTGAATTAATAATTTTTTTTTTGTTGAAAGAAAATTAAAAATATAATTTTGAATTAATAAGCATTTTAGTTGTTTTGAAATAAATTTTGAATTAAAATAATAATTAAATATCAAAAAATTATTTCGTTTAAAATAAAATTATTTAAATTTTTGAAATTGTTACTGAAAATTGTCAAAATCAATCAACACATTGTTTGAAACGGCAGCGTTTTTTTATCGTTTTTTTAATTAAAATTGAAAATATCATTTATTAAAAAAAATAATCAAAATATTAAATTTTTACAATTTTTAGTATTCAATATAATCATTTTTGTAATAGGTGCAAAATCAACAAATGGGTTGCTTGATTCTATGAATTTGGTATAAATTTTGGAGATTAGAGACTATTTTTAATTTTTTCTGTTAAGAAAATCCATTATTCGAATCTGGGAATTTTTGATGATCCTTTTTGAAGAATATATAAACATGTATGAATTCAAATGTAGGAATTTAAGTTTCCTTAAAAATTGGTGCATTATTTTTGTAGAACGGGGTGTAAGTAAACATTGAGATGATTTCATTCGTTTTGAGGTGTTTGTATTTATGAACAATCTTGCATATGTACATACCTACAAACAAATATGAAGCACATGCACACAAATATATATTCATACGTAATTTGTATGTGGGAATGTATTTATGAAAGTTGTAAGTGAATATGAGTACGTGGTCTAATGGTCTCTTTTTTGTTTGCGTTGGTTATTCTTTTGACGAAGGTTTTGTTTTTCAACAGCAGCAACAAAAACATTAAAATTATTATTACTTTTGAGGTTAAGCCGCAAGTAAAAAAATGTATGAAAAAAGGGCAAAAACTACACCGTTAACCATGAAGTGACTGCTGGCCATTTTTTTGTTAAAAGTGTACAATTTCATTTCACCATTTACAAACATTTTCGAATACTATATACATATCACACTTGATCGTAAAGAAAGTATTAACTCAAAACATAAAAATTGTCAGTAGAAGCGAAGCAATTTTTTGATAATATTAAATTCATTACTAAAAAGTAGACGAAATAGCCCGTTATTTTTACAGCGGGTAGATATGAACATTACGTCTTGAATTTTTCCAAAAAGTTAAAAATACAAATTTTGAGTTAATACCCTCTTTATGATCCAGTGCGATATGTATCTATGTATATGAAGAAAAATTTAAACACACATCCCCTCTATGCCTTTTTTGCTTTTTTATTAAACTGAATATAGAAACTGAAATGAATACAGAGTTGGTAACGTAACATCGTAGGAAAATTTAAGAGAACATTTTTTTTACTTTTTTATCAATATTCACTAACTAGCTGTTTTTCTTTTTTAAATATTTTATTTTTAATTATATACAAAAATGTATTGATTGCTTTTGGGTATGAAATTGTTCAAGGTTACATTAAAAAAAAACAATAAAGTTAAATTAAACTAAATTTATATTTATATTATTAGATAATAAACCCTTAAACTAAACTTAAGATTTTTCAAAAGGAAAATATATATTCATGCCCGGTCAGCTTAGCTTTCAGGTTTTGTAAAGTGTATGAAAAATAACACGTCTGTACATAATCTTTGATACCATTCACAATCAGTTCAAATGAAAGAACAAAAACTGATAAAATATACATATTTAAATTAAAAGAGAATTTGGTTTCGGAATAATTTGTGTATAAAATTCGTAGAAGTTAATTAAAAACACTTTTATCTGGCTACAATAAAAATTTGAAACATGAAAAAAAATCAGTGAAACCAAATAAACTTGTTTTTCAGGATATTTATGGCCACACAACAATAGTGGAGAGGGTATTATGCGTTTGTGTTAATGTGCGCAAGACTAATTAATATTGGTGCTAGGCCACCTTTTAGTACATCGATCGACTCCGAATCACTTTCTGACTACAAGCAAAACATAGTTATTGTGTATACATAAGTTCTTTAACACTTAAAGTTAAAATGAACCAAATTATATTTAATAAACATAATTTATGATGCTGTATCAAACGGCGCCAAAGCTGCTAAAAGACGATCCCAAACAAGCGCCTTCCTGCTTAAGAAATTAAAACAGAGACAATGTTAAAATAAAGACCTTTCCAACGACCTAAAAGAAGTTCTGATATTCAACATTGAGATGAAAAGTGATCTAATGGAGTGCAAAAACTGGAGGGGTCATTCTTCTAAGCATGATATATAACAAACATTATCAACAGGAGACTTGCTGATTCCCTAGCCGTTTCGTTGTGGACAGACTGGATGTAGAATTCAAAAACTCTGCATGGATCATGTAATCAACATCCGCATTATAATTGAGAAATCAGTGATGTGATCCCCGGCTTTACTTGGTCTTTGTCGATTTGGAAAAAGCTTTTGAAAAAATTGATCAATACCAATCACAATACCGTTACTCCGAACAAAATCATAGAGATTATCCCCGAGTTTTGCAGAAACGCAAGCTGTCGTATACTTGACCGGAAGTCTGTAAGCGATAAGGTATTCGTTAAATCTGGTGGTCTTCTAGGCTTTATTTTATCGCCGTTACACTTTAAGACATGTGCCTCTAAGCCATAGCCACTCCGACAGGGTGGAAAGCCTCAAAATAGTGCTTATAGAATCTGCAAAGACAGGTCTCAAAGACAACAATAATAAGACAAATGTAATGAGAGAGGGTCTATCCGAGGCATACAGCTGCAGAAAGTACCCCACTCTTGCTACTTGGTGGGCATAAAAATATCAACTGGATGCTCTGTTGATGATGTCTCAAACAATGTCTCGACAATGAGATTAGATTGATTCTAACCTAAACACTTACTCCACAGAACCAGATAGAATATTATTATTTTACTTACCCGTTACACATGTTAATTTCACTTTTGTTGTACTCCCGCCTTTGTTTACAGAAGAATTCGTAATTATAAGTCACCATCAGCATGCCCAATATGGTTTTGTCAATCATTCTCCTTTGAAAATTTTATGTATTTAAATAAATAATTTAAAAAAATAGAATATGGAAATTATTGCTCCTTATTTTACTTTTTAAACATGAAAATAATCTATTTGCCTTCTAGAAGGCATCCATACTCCTTCTTTTTCCCGCTGGAATATTGCTAATACATATTCGAATTTGCTTTTATTTATAAAAGTCCTACATAAGTCGTTCAGCTGGCCTTTTGTTTCATAATTAATACTTTGCCTTTTCTTTGGCAAATTGCATCCCAAAATATTTAAGAAATTAAAATATTATTTTTTTAATACCTTTAGTTTTTCTTAAATCTTTGGATGAAGTTTCCTGAATCTGGCCTAAGCAACCAGTGAAATGAGCATAGGAATAGCCTATCCCTTCAACAATTAATTTCAGTGTTTTTATCAGGAATAAAAATTGGGAATTAAGCACGACTAACAAAATCTTATTTTAACATATTCTTAAATATGCTGCAAAAAGGTGAAATATCCAGTAAAATCTTAAAAAATGCTCTTTTGACTAAATCATGCAAACAAATGCTATAAAGTATTAAATATGCGAAAATATGCACTAAAAAAACAATTCCAAAATTCATTTAAAGCTCTAAAACTGATAAATATTTTGTTTCTGGCTTCATTGCATATTTCCCTGTATGTAATCAATAATAACAAGAATGAAATAACATAACATTGTGTTATAAAGTACTTAAATAACATTTTCATATTATTCTAAGTCAAATTACAATCCTCAAACGCTTTTTTACTTTAAAAGTCTTATTCCTTCAATATGTTCCAGGAATATTTTCTATGCACTATCCGAATTTTCGTTTGCATATTTCTGTTACGAGGCTTACTTTAGCTATCCTTTGGCTAGCAATGAAGTAAATTGTATAAAAGCTTTTGAGGATTGTAATTTGACTTAGAATACACAATCGAATAATATGAAAATGTATGCATATAATAAAATGTACTCACCATGAGAAATAAATTCCCAGATTCTATTTGTTAAAATAATTAAGTTAAATACATAAAATTTACAATACGCACTATCCAGTTATAAGATACAAAGAATGCTGACGAAGGCCGTAGCGGGCCAGAAAATGCATTACATTCTGCTGGTATTTAATAGTTGTATAAATTTACTTCATTGCTAGAAAAACTGAGTTTTTTTAAAAAAGAGCTAACACAGGCTCCTTTCAAAGGTAATATTAGAACGTTTCACACTTCTAACATCTATCAGTAAAATCTTCCGGTTTTATCCTCTTGTTTCGTCTCTGGTTCAATTTTATATGTGAACAGATTTTTTGCTTCGGTTAAAAGTATAGAAAGCCTTGCGAATCAAATTCTATGTTTAAAAAATGGATCAAACCAACAAAAGATCCGTCTAAAGCTTTTTGCAAATATTACAATTCAATAATAAAAGCTTAACATTTTCATTTTAAACGCCATTTAACGATGTTGTACTATCCCAACCAGATATATAATTTTCACCAGATGTACCGACAGAAACGTAAATGCACACGCAAATCTTGCTTTATATTCACCATTTTTAGCAATGAATATCCTTTGCGATGCAAGCGTTTTTATAAAAATAAATTCAATTGAAACATATAAAAAGTCAAAATTGTATACAGTAATTTTGACTTAGCTGCACAATCTCCTTTGTACGATTTTTTGTGCAGATAAATCAAAAGTGCTGTTATCTTAAATGTACTTATTTATCTGCCTTATATCATGTTCACACGGACCGCAATATTCCTGTTTCGCGCCCCAAACATGATTGAAACGACTTGTTTCCCCATACAAAATTTTGAGAGCAAAACAGGTCGTTTCATTTTGAAACAGGCTGCCAAACAGGGAAAATGTACTATCATCTCCAATTTTGATAACATTTATCGTTAGTTTATCTCAGGGTTCAGAAATATTCATACATGAATTCTAAAATTCCAACATTCATGATAAATTGTCTTGAATAATGCTTTCAAAAGTTTTTGTTTTATTCTTACACTGTAAAATGAATAGCTAAGAATTTTTTTTATTTTTAAGCACATGAATAGTTTTGTTTTTTATTTTCCAGTTTGTACATATGCACGTATGTGAATAAAGAAAAGTACAAAATTGTAAAAACTAAAATATGAGCGGCTAATCGTTGCTCTCATTAATGTTTTTAATAAAAAGAGTTCCAAATATTTACTTGCTACTCACATCATAATCTCAGTTGTGTTTTGCTTTATTCGTGTTTAAAAACACAAAATTTCTCATTGTTCTTGTTTAATACTATTTGTAGCCTTGATAAAACTGTTTTTTAAGCGTCGTTTATTCGTGGTTTTTTTTTCATACATAAAGAAAATAAAAACAGTTGCAACTTTATTTTGAACAATTGTAAATATAACAACAGTACAAATTTAATTTTGAAGTGAAAAAACGTGTATTGAAATGTCTAAGAAAAAATTTAATATAGAAAAATATGTATTGTACGATGAAAATTCAAAAAAAAGCACTTGCTTAGTAGAAACGTGCAAGAAGAAGCTATGCGGAAAATTAAGAGCAAATATAAAAAGACATTATAAACTCATTCACCAGCAAGACAAACTGGTCATTTATCCAAAACTTTGTAACGGCATTTGCGCCTTTGGCAAAATGCACAATAAAACTGCAAACAGAACAATATATTTTAGGAGACTTTTTTCGTGATTGGCTCACATGTGAGTTAGAATTGGAGAAATTAGTTTTAAACATATACGCATCAGCGCTTCTTAGTGCGATGAGGAGCAGAAAAGAAAAACTTCTAAAGCATGATGCCTTTGCAGGTGCCATATATCTAGATCCTCGATTCAATTTTAATGGTTCACCTTTCCTTACTATTGATCTTAAGCAAAGTGCAATGGTAATGGATCCTTCATATCTTCAACTTAATGGAAATGCAAACGTCCTATTTTTGAACCGTTTCATGTTATATATTTATAAATTATATTTGTTTCTGGATATTTTTGTCCATTTTTATACATGTTTTAATAGTAATATTTATAAAAACACCTTTGTCATCTTTTCGAACGAGTTACACAGTATGGTTTATTTTTCGAACCGGAAATTCGTAGTCCATGCAAACCAGCGCCCATCGCTGATATAATCTGATTAAAACAATAAATAACATGTTGATTTTAGTTTCTAAGAAAGGGCGTTTTGCATTTTTGTATCGATATACATATATATACTATATGTATGTAACATATAGTATGTAGTATATGTATATTTAAAACTTTCTATAACATACTATTTATTATTTTTTTTTTTTATTTTTAATAGGATCACTTGCTTACAGTTCACGAAATGGTTAACAAATTGACAAATACTTCAAATGAACAAGAAATTTTAAATTATTCCAATTTGCCAAGCTTACATATCCAAGACAACATTTCCCCTTCAACAACAGGTGCATATAATATTTTAGATCAGCACCTTCAGTCTTTAATGAGCTTACAAAACCCATCTACACAAACCTATACAACAAATGTTAAACACAAATTATTGAAGCTTTGTGAAAGAGAAAGAGCTCCTTTCGAGACCAATGTTCTTGAATATTGGAATAAATCATGTGACAAAGATAAGGATATGAGACAAATTGTAGAGGCCGTACTAGCTGTGCCTGCTACTCAGGTTTCTGTGGAGCGTTCATTTAGTGCTTTGTCTACAATACTAACAAAGCTAAGATCAAAACTTTCCAAAAAGTCTCTTTCAAATATACTAATTACCAAACTTAATTATGAGCTCTTAAATTTTTCAAATTTTGATTTTGAAAATAATGATATGATTTCTGTATAGGTACGAATAAAAAAAAAATTTTAAAAGTGACCTGAAGTAACCATATTTATGCTAGATCTAACTCAAAATGAATTACTTTTTTTTTTTGAATGTATGTACATACCTACATATTTTAATATTTAATTTAAACTTTTTCAATGAATTAGGTACTTATTTTAAAAGTGTTGAGTTATGTTTTTTTTAAAGCTTTAATAAAAAAAAATATAAAATAAATCATACCTATTTTTTTTTTATTTTTTTTATTAGTATTTTTACTTAAAAAAATTTTTTTCTCTAAATTTGCACTTCAAATAAAGACATAAAAAAAACTAATCGTGACACTAATTGTTGAAAATTTGTTTTTTTTTTTTCAACGTTTATAAATATTTGTGTATGAATAATAAAATTCAAACATTTATAATAAATAATTTGTCTTATACCTAGGTACCTATTTTTTGTAGAAACAACACAAGAATTTTATAAACACAGATTACGCATTGCGCATGTTTTTTATTATTTACAAAATGTAACTGTTAAATGTTAAGTCACATCAGCACATTATAGGTACACATGTTTGTTTACTTGTGTTTCTACATTTCATTTTTAAAGGCTGAATGAGCTATTTTGGTGTCTTTGTATCATGGACACAAAAAAACAATACAAATATAAGAAAAAATAAAACAAGAGATTTTTTCTGTTTTTAAACACGAATAAAGCAAAACACAACAGAGATTATGATGTGAATAGCAAGTGTATATTTGGAAGTATGCATAAGAATGCAAGATGAGCAAAAGTAGTTAAAAAAAAAAATTCTCTCATGTACAAATGTAAGAAAAAATAAATCTCTTTTATTATCTCATGTGTTTTGTAGAAACGAAAAATAAGGAAAATACTTTTATACAAGATCGAATAAAGCAAAATTTTTTTTGTGTTTTTAAGCACGAATAAAACAGCACACAACAGTGTATAAAATTTTTTATTCCTACCCATGAGTGAATAGTGAGTGAATATTTGGAACTCTGGTTTATCTGAACTAGCTCTCAAAAAAATCAAAGCAAAGAAAAAAACAATATAAAAATTGGTGTTTAATAAAATTAAGTGATAATAATATTAATAAAAGTATTAAATAATATAATTTTAAGTTTTATTTGATTTGTTATCTATTTTAAAAAAAATCACACTAACAACATAAAAAAAATGTTAAAATGAAACAAGAAAGAATCGTATGAACAGCATGTTTGGCAATCTAGTTTCAGAGAGCGAAACCAGTGGTTTATGTCGTCGTATGAACATAGCATTAATGTGCAGGTACACAATTGTGGTTACCACCATAAAAGTGCAGCTAAAGTATAGTGTTTAAATGCTATTTTCACACGACAACGTTTTTTTTCGTAATTTGCTCACTCATTCGTAATTCACAGCCCAATTATGATCCAAATTACATAATTCGTTATACAGTGAAACTTCGATTTAACGAATCTAGAGGGGATCAAAAATACTTCGTTATTGGTATAACGAAATTAAAAGAAATACGAAAAAAATCGTTATAACTACAGTTTCATTTTGTCCAAATTCTATTTTACACGAAAAAACTATATACATAATAAAAATTCACTATTTTAGAGGTAAATAAAAAATTATGTTTTTATTATTTTTTTATTTTATTACATTTTAGTAAAATATTGTGTAATTTTTGTTTGGTTATGCAAGTTTATTATGCAACCATCAATATTTTTTTCGGCAGATGCTAAGCTGTCATATGTATTTTGCGGTGTAGAATCCTGTGCCTCAAAAAATTATGATATTTCTTTACTATGTGTTCCTCCGTGGCATTTTTCGGATTTAAACGCCATTGTACGGTCTGGTGCGCATTTAAAAAATAGTCCAGTTTCGTCTGCATTACAAATATTGTGTGACTCACATTCTGCCAACAAACTTGGTAACAATGCTTTCCATTCAGAGCAAACTTTATCACTTACACTGGCACTTTCCCCACTCTTTTTTCGAAATCCGATATCATGGCGCATTTTAAAATTATTAAGCCAACCGTTACTAGCTTTAAAATAGTTGTGTCCCAGACGTGCTGCAAACTGTTCAGCTTTGGTATTTACCATCGGTCCTCCTAAAGGAATGTTTTGATTTCGACATTGTGAAAACCATTTAGATAAACATTGCTCAACGTCTTCATATTCTGTAAGGCGCAATCTCTTGCACTTTAAAGCTTAAGTGTTGCAAATAATGTCCCGATTTTTTCAAATTGTAGAAAGAGTACTCGGCGGTATATTAAATTGTTTCGCAATTTCTTGCTTAGATTTGTCACCACGATCAACAGCATCAATTATAGAAATTTTTTTCTCGTATAGAAATTGATTTACGCTTTAATACACTCATTTTGTCAAAGAACCAAAACAGATTGGACTACATTTGTTGCGCTTTACATTTATGTGCCTTTCGTTGTTTTTAAAAGAGACTTACCCGTTTTGCTTAAAATTTCATTTTGCATTATTCTTACTTTGTTGTATGGAGGCTTTAGTACAAGACTTCGTTATGTAGAGGCTTTTGATAACGGGATTTTAATGACTTACACACTTAAAATTTTGTACATATTTATGTATTTCACAATTATAATTTCGTTGTATAGGGGCTTTTGAAAAAATACTTCGCTATATAGAGGCTTTTTAGTTCAAAATTTCTTCGTTATAGCTATAGAGCATTTTTGTATGAAAAACTTTGCAATAAAAAGGTTTTTTTAAGGGACTCAGCTAAAAATTCGTTTTATTGAGTTTTCCGTTATAGCGAAGTTCGTAATATCGATGTTTTACTGTACAAAATTTTGAGAGCAAAAAAAACTCATTTGTTCGTAATTCATTTAGAATTACCATGCCAACTACAAACAAATCATTGTCATCACTAATTTTTATCGAAGGCTGTAAAAAAATAAAGCAAAACTAATTAGAAAAAACATAAAATCAAGGCGAATTCGCCTTTCATATTATGAAAAAATTATAATAAAATTGTTTTTTGTGAAATTTAAAACAAATAATAAAGAAACAAAATAGGAATTGGTTAAAAACGAGAAATTTTCAAAATGGTTATAAATGTAAGAAGAAGAGTTCTGAATTAAAAAGATGATTTCAAAAAGCGAACAACGTAATTTAAGATGCCGTGCGAACATAGCATAACATCTGATTACTTTTTCGATGTGTTTTAAACAGAGTGACAAAGTAAATACTAAAAACATTATTTTTGGTAGTGAGCAGTGCTGCCACAACCAATTCAATTTTTACAACCAAAATTTTTGCAAAAGTTACCAAATGAAAAAATATATAACCAAATTTAAAATGCCTTTTATTAAATGCGAAAATCATTAAAATTTATTTTAAGTTGCATTGCAATTCAAAGGTTATAACCAGGGCGCGGATTTTTATGCAAATGCATATTTGTTCTCGTCATTCGGAGATCACCATATACAAAATATCTTTGCGAATCAAGAAATTTGCAGTAAAATGGCATCGATTTGTTAGTGCATATTTGTGCATATTTTGCTTTGAATGCATATTTTTGCATATATTGCTGATATTGCATATTTTTGTTGCATATTTTAAAAAAAACTTGCTTTAATTGCTTTATTTTGCCATGCACCCTTCCGCAGAAGAGGTAAAAGACAACTTCGATGATATTTATTTATTGATTTCTTATGGGAAAATTATTTTCTAAAGCACATTCGCGTGTTGCCGCATATAAAAAGAATTATCCGGCTTAATGTCCTCCTCTACAGCCTATAACAACCAGATGGGGGACGTGGGTGAAAGCAATTATTATTATGCTGAAAACTTTTGCCAATTTAAAGACGATGTAAAAGGATTCAACAGTGGTTAATTAAAGTTTTCTTATATTGCCATACAAAAGATGTATTTTCGGACGGTAACTTAAGTGAACAAATTCGTAGCAAGCTTGATAAAGATTTATTGTTTTGAATCCTTAACTGCTTGCATATTTTATTTAAATTGTTTTCGAAAACAGCGTAATGAAAATGAATATACCACAGAGAAGCTATCAGCATTTAATCATGCACATATCACTTCCACTTTATTTTGTTTTCAGAAACAGGCACTAAACTTTTATTTTGAAAAAATGTAGGGCCTTTAGATTTGCATTTTAAAAAACAAAATCAATAAACATTTGATTCGTATGTAATTGCGATCAGGGGCCTAATTCTGGCAGTCGTGATCGAGTACTTTTTCGATTCGAAAGCAATTTTATTTCTAATTCTTTGAGTCGGTGCTGAACGAATCGAATTTATTTTTCCCTATTGTGAAACTCAAATTATTGCTTTACAACACTGAACAAATTTCGATCACGACTGCCAGAATCAGGCCACAGTTTCGACTTTTAAAAAAAATTTAACAAAAAGTTTTCTTAAGTTGAATATGGTTCCACACTTATGAATACCATGTATTTGCACAGTTGCTCAAGCTAGCTTATGTATATTATAGCTGGGCCTTTACAAGTGACTTAATTTATATGATTGTCTTAATGTTTCTTTATTTTTTATTAATTTAGATATTTATTATAATTAAAATCACAATAAATCTTAAAGCTAAAGCACTAGCAACTAAGGCTTTCGGCTTGAGTTTCTTTGTACATATATTTGTGTTTTACAATGTTCTGAATTTATGTTTTTAGAAATACAAAAACAAATTTTCTGAAATCGATTCCTCATGATTTTATGCACTTCCTACCTTAAGTTTTTACTACTCTTAAAATCAAGAAAAACAACGCTCATTAAAAAAAAATAATTTATAATTTCCATTGATTAAAACTTCATTTGTTTTCGATTTCAGAACATTGCGTTTTTGATATAAAAGTCACAAATGGCAATATTTTCTTAGCAAAAATCTTAAAAAATTATTTGGTTGCTGTTTTGAAAGGGATTTTTTGTTTTCGATAAATTATAAAAAACTTCGCTTCCTTGGTAACAAATAATGAAAAAATCGTAGTACACAGTACCTACAAATTATTCGAGCTCGTTAATAAATGTATCAAGAAAAACATATTCGTACGCATTATTATTTTAGAAAAAAGTAACCAAAATGAAAAAAATATTCACATCTCCACATTGAAAAAAATATAACCAATTTTGGTTAGAAATAACCAAAAACGGCAGCCCTGGTGGTGAGTATAAATATGGAAAATATTTTTGTGTTTTAATTTTAAGCAGCGTTTAAAAAACTACAGTCAAAGTAGAAAAACTGCAATTTCTTCCACTTCTTCAATTGCCATAGGCAAAAAAAACTGTTTCTTTTACTTCTGATTCATAAAGTGAAAAAAGTCGCTGTCAAACCCACTCAAAAAGCGAAAAGTTGCACACAAATTTTCGTTTTTTGTTCGATAATTTTTAGTTTCGACTGCAGTTTTTTAAACCCTGATTTTATGTTTATTCCGAAGATTTCGCAAACTGAAAAATTTTGTTACTACCCTCCATGCAGTTGGTAGAGTTCTTTTTGATTTTTATAGTTAAACAGTAGATTTTGCGTAATTAAACAACAAAATACGTTAGAATCGATTAATGAGCTCTAAAATTTTGCTTTTTCGTAACTATTCAGATAATTGTAACAGTTATACAATTACAACAATAGCACAAATTAACATTCCCCATATATTATTGACTTCATCGCAACGATTTGCAGTTATAAAGTGAATACCAAGTACAAAACAAATTTGCCTAAGTTATGACAGTTTTTATTAAAATTGCAATGTGATCGGTGGTGCGTGGGTGTAAAAAAATTAAATAAATATTTAAAAATAAAATAGTTCTATTGTACTCATAGATAGTACTCCACTGAAACCAAAAGTTACCGAAAAGCGTTCTAGTACACGAAAGTTTTAAAAATGAGTGCACAAAGCAGCCCAAACTCATTATTCGGGTAGAGTGGTTAATTTTTTTTAATAATTTCTAATACATTTATTTTTTTAGATTTCAACTAAAAAATTTCTTTTTTAAAGGATAAAATTTGGTTTTTTTAATCGACCTTTTCTTAATAGAAGATCATAGAAATAACAATTCAAGCTCGAGACCTCGAGGTTAGTGTTATAACAAATTTGCGACTTTCTATAAGTTTCTTTAAAAAAATTTGTCCATATTATTTTTTTAACTTTAAAACCAAGGCCCATCTATCAGGTCTGCTTACTTGTACAAAAACAAAAAACTATTCTTGTTAGTTGTCGAAAATTTACTACCCCATATACAAAGCAAAAGGAAAAAACGTGTATGTGTGGCATACCATAAACGTAAACAAACGAATACAGGATGTAAGCAACTTTTGACAACTAAAAAGAACATAAACAATGATCATCAGGCTTCTTGCGCAGACCTTTTCAATGGGTCTTGTTTAAAACATTAACAATTATTTTGATTAAATGTACTGTAGATATTTTATTAAATGTACTGTAGTTATTTTTTATTTTACTCAGACTTGCCTAACAAAACCAAACAAAGATAAACCGTAAAATGCTTCAGTTTTTATTATAAAGAACAATACAAAACAAACTAAATTCAAAAGTGTAATTTTTAGAGTCAATAGAGATACTACTAAATTCAATTGATTTTCATCTACCAAAGCGCTGAAATTCATTATAAAATATAGACACTAAGTAGATTCTTAATGTAAATATTACCACAGTGGGACACTTCTTCCCGATTACTGCATTGATAAGAACTGATTAGCAAAAGCGATAGATTTTTGCTAAATGGGGACACTATTAAGATTATTTTTCGATCGAAATTGTTTGCAGGGTAATATTCAAACATCTCTAAAAAACATTACACACAAGTTTTTACATAGATGCACATGAGAATGTATTGTATGTATTTGGGATGATATAATGTCAAGTTGTTGTTCTTTTTTTATTGGTGCAAATGTCTCGTATTTTTTTTTTTGCAAGATTGTTAAGCACTTTTATGATTACTCACACAAATGAAAGTGTACATTAGTGTGTACCGCCAATTTATAAATAAATTTTTTCGAGGTTACTATCGCAAGAGGTACCAAAATTTTCGAAATTTGGCGGGGATTACAAAAGAGTTAGTAAAACGTTTCATCTTGTGTGCACCACTTTTAATTTTACTTTTTTACAAAAGGAATAAATTAATTAACCTTTAAAGTTATTTTTTTTATGGAAATTATTAAATAAAGCACGAGATAATAAAGCAAATAAAGTAAACACAGCTTATATTATATAACGAGATCGAGTGGTTGCTATTGCAACATGTAGGGTAACCTGTCCGTATAAAATCGCCTGGGTTCGATCCCCAGTCAAGAATGAAAAATTATCAATAAATTTTAATTAATTTAAATGTAAGAACACATTTAATAAAGAGTGTTTCGGCTGCACAAAATTATTTATAGCTCTAACACTGTAATAGAAATGTGTGTAATGTAAATATTATGTTGTTCAAAAAAGTCGTTTACATTAGATCAATATAACTACTACTGTTCTAATAACAAAAATAACTGTGGGGTTTTTTTTGGAATATATTTATGTATATAGTTACATACATTTGATTGATTTTTTAAAAATTATCAAAATTTGCATTAGAAATTTACAATTTTAATATATTTTTGTGTCCAAAATGTGCCCTTTCTGCTCGAGATTACAGCGGGGTTCTAAAAAAGCAATGTTTAAGCGTCAGTGAAGGCCTCTGTTTCCAATTTAACACATCTTTCTACAGGTTGGGTGTGACATAGAGTTTTTTTCCTGGAGTTTTTCGATTCCCGGGAAAACGGGGAATTTTGTTAAATTTCCCGGGATCCCGGGATCCCGCTCCATTTAAATAATACAAAGTAAATTTGTTTTATATTAATGAAAAAAACTTTTTTTTAAAAAAGCGTAAGGGAACTTGTTTACAAAGTAAGTAAAAGAAATGCCTAAATACTACAAAAATTAATTAAAGGTTGAAAGGGGAACTTGAATTATTATTACCTTACGCTTTTGTATGTAAATTTCGTATCATTATGCTCGAGATGCAAGATAAAAAAATAACATAAGCATAACAATTTAATTCATAAAACAATAATAAAAACAAACAAGAATTGTGGTACTCAAGTTATGAGATCAAAAAGTAAATTCATAAAATAGATAAAATATTTTAAACAAATATGTTTTATAAGTATATATATTTTAAATAAATATATTAATATTTTTTAACAGCTTAGGAAATAACATTAGGACACACTCAATGCGTTTAGAAAGTCGGCAAAGAGTATATATGTATCTTATTTTATTTACTTATTACATGGTTTAAAGTGCAAAGGTTTAAAGTTGTTGCATATTTCTAATTCACAATCCGAAGTAATTTTTCTTTTTTATTTTTATCACCTTATAAAGATATCGTCATATCTCTAAATTTTTCTTTAATTTTAAGTAAATTAAGCAAACTGTTCCTTCATACTTTCTCGTAACAAAAAATTGGTATTTTATCTCAAACTAAACCGAATTTATAGCAAAATGTATCTTTAAATCGGTACATTTTGAAAACTTTAATCGCATTTAGCCAAGCTCGATTTTTTTTAGTAGATATGACTTTTCTGCAATAAAGGAGCGATAGTTTTGGATAACTCCTATTTTTAAGACTTGTCCATGGAACTATGAGGAACTTTTATTTCCCGGGATCCCGCAAAAAAAATCCCGGAAAAACGGGAAATAAAATAATTGAAATTCCCGGGAATTCCCGGGACGGGAATGTAATGATCATACATAGCAAAAACATTTTAGTTTAAATTTCTTATTTTTTTTGTTGTAAAATACAATAAATAATACAAAATATTAAAAGCACAGCAAAACGGTCGCAACCCTACTTCTGCAGCAGTTGCTTCGGCCTCAAAAGTACCATCTTTTGATAATATAAACTCTCAAAATCGTTTTGCAATTCTGGAGGATGAATCCTCTGAAGCACCAAACGTAATAAAATCGTCTAAGCCACCCCCGATATATCTTAGGGAGCAAAACTCAAGTGAGTTAATAAAGAGCGTGATTTCGGTAATAGGTGAAAATTCGTTGTACGTAGCTGCAATTAAGCGTAGTAATATAAACGAGACAAAAATACAGGTTAATCATGAGAATGATTTTCGTAAAATAATTAACAAATTCGAAGCCCTTAAAAAAAGCTTTTACACATACCAACTGAAGAGCAGCAAAGGTCTTCAGGTAGTGATCAAGGGCATAGACTCTTGCGTGGACATAGAGGAAATTAAAACCTTTTTGGAAGAAATTGGCTTTAAGATAAAAAATGTTACGAATATTAAAAATAGGGGAAAAAATCCCCAACCATTATTCCGAGTGGAGCATCCTATTTATAATCAAAAATATATTCTATATAGAAAAATAACTATAGAGGAACAGCACAAAAGGAATGGTCCCGTTCAATGTCTTATATATATATAACATCAAAAGGTCGTGTTTTATTTAACACAATATGTAAAATGGATTTAAATGTGGTAGCGAGCGGACAACCAACTTATTGGCCTACTGATTACCAATAAATTCCAGATGTCATCAATTTCGGCGTGGTTAATTACATCCCCATAGAAACGATTCATGTTGAAGCTTCCTTAGAATTATCTTCCCACCACACGCCTACAATTGTAACTATAATGAACCCCAATAGAATTGTATCTCCGACTGGTTACTTAGCGACGACAGCTACGAAAATTAATTGGTTAAAATATAAAAAATATCTCAATACCCATTGCACAGAAAATAGTCCGCTCAGTACACCGGAGTATGTATATCGCTCTATTGACAATTTTGACAGTTTTCTGTAACTAGCTGTCCAACATTCTAGTACTGCCCCCAA
Source organism: Pollenia labialis (assembly GCA_949318255.1). Lineage (NCBI taxonomy): Eukaryota > Metazoa > Arthropoda > Insecta > Diptera > Polleniidae > Pollenia > Pollenia labialis. Next base: position 83,517,200 of record OX439143.1, read on the forward strand.
AAAAACAAAAAATAATAAAATATATTCCACAGATGTCGACCGGCTCTTGACTGAAAAAAGGAAAGTTCGAAGAGAGTGGCAACTTTACAGATCCCCGCAACTTAAGAATTTATTAAAAGAGTGCACAAAAAAGCTTAGAAACTTACTGCAGACCCAGAAAACGGCTTCTCTAGAAAAATATCTTAAGGAACTTGATGCAACTCCACAATCTGAATAGTCCTTATGGCGTGCAGTTAGAAATCTAAAAAGACCAGTTATATTAAAGCTACCATTAAGAAACTTGAATGGTAGTTGGGCAAGAAACGATATTGAAAAAGGAAATCTGTTTGTGAGTCACTTGAAAAACGTATTTACACCAAATATATCTTACGATATTGCGGTCGAGTTACCACCTGTTACTGCTAGAGCAGCTATTCCCATAAGATTTGAAATAAGAAATATCGAAAAAGCTATTTGTGACTTAAACACTAATAACAGCCATATTCATAAAAAGTTCTTATTTTAAGCTTATAGCATGTAATAACTATCAAATGCTTTTTGTCTAATAAACCTCCTATAAAAATTTGTATTCATAAACGTGCATTAACAGTTTTATTACTATTAACAGTTTGTGGCGATTTTGTGTTTAAGTATGGCAACTTTCTTTATATTTTGCTGCCATTTTATTGCTAGTTCGGTTCATATGGTATTCTATATTAAATTAAACATATTCTTTTAAATCATATAAAAATGTTTTGAAGAATTAACCATATAACTTTAAATTGTTTTTCTAAAATAAAAATAAAATAGTTGCATGTATTTAACATGTCCATATTAATAAATAAAACATTTTTTTCATTATTTTTGAACATATTTCACAAAAATAATATCATAAAATGCAGACACTTGTCAAAATTTCATTTTATTTTTGGTTTAAAGAAGGGTAAATCGAACAATAATTTTTCTTACTTTATGAATGGTTTATTAAAGGTTTAATAGACTATTTTTCGTTTATGAATACAACTTTAGCAATTTTGACTTATATTTGGTTAATTAACCATTAATACATTTTTATGAATACGGCTGTAAGAAGGCACCTGGTATTGATAAGATCAGTAATAAAATGCTTTTAGAGCTACCTCGCATAGCAAAGAAAATTATTTATTTTATTTTATTGCTATTTTACGCCTCCTAAGTTACAATGATGCCAAAGCCAGGAAAAGATCATACAAAAGTTGGTTCATTTAGCTTACTTACTAATATATCAAAGCAGTTTGAGAAGCTGGTAGTGTCAAAATTAACTCCAATTTTAAATGAAAATATATGTATTCCTTACCACAAATTCGGCTTTAGAAGAGAACACAGCACAATTGAACAAACCCATCGAATAGTAAGCGCCATTAGAAAAGCCTTTGAAGAAAGAAAATATTGTTCCGCTCTCTAAATCGATGTTTCTCAAGCTTTTGATAAAGTCTGGCATGAAGGCTTGTTATATAAAATTATATATAAAACTTACCAGTAAGCACACACAAGCTGTCAGAAAGCTACTTAGTCGGTCGAAAGTTTATTATTAAAGAAGGTAATTATTTAAGCTCTCCTCAGCTAATTTACGCTGGAGTCCTTAGGGAAGCATCCTGGGCCCACTTTTATACTTAATATATACCTCGGATATGCCAACAAACAACTACACCCAAACTTCAACATTTGCTGATGATACAGCTTTTCTAAGCGTGCACGAAACCAGTCAAGAACCATCTTGATACCTACAGGATCATATTTTTCAACTCGAACTATGTTTAAAGCAATGGAGGATAAAGGTCAATGAGCAAAAATGCCGACATTTAACATTCACCTTGCGTCGGGAATCATGCCCACCTATTAAAATCAATAATCAAATAATACCTCAAAATTCGCATGTAAAATAATGAAACTAAAAGCCATGCAAATTCATTGGCTTATTGGTTTCAAGTTTTCATAATTTTGTATGAAATATTTAACGTTCTTTAATGTTGTCATTTCTTGCATTTTTTTATTTGATCCTAAGCAACACTTCTTTATGTGAAATATAAGAACAACAACACAAAACACATACAGTCTATTTTTGGGCGCTTTAAAAAAGTACAACAATAAGAGAGATGATAAAATAGCATGACGAGGTTTGTAGTAAAAAAAAACAATAGCTGGTTAAATAACTTTTAACTCTTTTTAAACAACAGAAACAACAACAACATTATAATGAACAAAATTTATTTTTAGCTGGTTTCAAACTTGATAAAAAAAGAATGAAAAACATAATCCCGTATTCAATTTTTTAAAACTGTTTCGTTAAATACATCAAATACAAAAATTGAACGATGACGAAAATATATCGGGTCGGTCTGCTGCCGTTTTTGGTTACATATCTTCTTCTTTAGCCAAGGAAAGGCTACAGCAACAGTGAGTGATGAAGAAAAGCATTCCCAATCAAAAATGACCTGCCTCGTAGTAAGGGAATGCCGTAGCTCTTGAAATGTTTTTTATTTTTATAAAAGCTGTTGAGAGTTCTTTCACTTACTTTACTGAATTTATGTACTATGTATATCTTATTGCGTAGCGCATAATTGTGCGCTTATTTTTTTTAATGTACCATTAGTGCTTCGCAAAATGTTAAAATTTTTTATTGGGATTGTGTGTATAAACAAGACTTCGCTCAAAAATTATTCCAACAAAAATGTGTCTCAAAGCCAGCCGCCGCCCTGCTTTCTGCCTTCATCATCTCCTTCAGTTATAGCTTGGGTGCGCGTCATTCATTGCTTGTGCAAAAATTTTTGTTTGATTCAGCAAAATTATTTGTTTGAAATTTATATGAATTTCAGTAAACTTTTTGTTTGATTTTGTAAATTATTTGTTTGAAAAAATCGGTGTTTTTTTTCAGTGAATTTGTTTGTAGGACCGATTTCAGACAAAAAATGTTTTGATTCTACAAATTTTTTGTTTGAATTCGAAAAATAATTTTATCTGTGTAGAGGAAACTCTGTCCTTAGTCTCGACTGCAAACTTCTACTTTACAACTCCATCTTAAAGCCAATCTGAAGCTATGTATGTTATTCAGTTATGGGGAACAGCCTCGGCCTATAATATCGAAAAAATTCAAAGGCGCCAAAATAAACTTCTTCGAATAATCACATCTGCCTCTTGGTATGTTAAAAACTCAAATATTCACAAGGATCTCAATGTTCCATTAGTTAAACTGTGATTACGAAATATGCAGTAAAATACTTTAAAAGGCTCGAATTGCATCCGAACACACTAGCTCGAAATATTTTTAATGATAGCGGCCACACTCGCTTAAGAAGAAGAGACACTGCAGCACTTGTCCAATTAGATGAGCGATAAACACCTATGTATATAAGTCAACAGAACCCGTGATGAAAAAATTTTTGTCTGGCACTGGCAGGACATAAAATAAAGTATAAGGTTAAAGGCTCAGTTAGCCGGGAGTAACAGTAATGTTGCAAATCAGCTGATTCATTTTGTTGTATGTAAAGCAATTAGAACGATTACAGTTAGCAGTAAGATGTTACGTCTCGATCTGTAAGAAATAGATTGGTCTTACTTTTTTACGATAAGGTTACTGTTACTGTTACTCCTGGCTAACTGAGCCTTAAGATTTGATTAATTATTGTGAGTTCATATTTAATATATGAAGATTCAATAAATAAATAATGAAAAAAAAGAAAAGAAAAAAAAAGAAATTTAAATACATATAGTTTTTTATACATACATAGGCATAGATTGATACTTAAATAGAATTGAGGAAATTAGTCCTTAATATCAATAAGCAACAAAAGTTATTTTAAATCTAAAAAATAATAGAAATGTTTTCAGCTAATCTGTCATTAATTCGATTATGTATAACATGTGAGTCCAAAATTTGATTTGTAAGGTTATGTATATTAGAGGCGTTCAAAAAAATTTAAGTGAACTACTTATTAAGTCAATGAATGGGCTAATTTGGTGCCTTTATACATAAAAACATTTATTTTTATTTATTTTATTAATTTATTTATTGGTATTCCTATACATACACCAGGAATAAAGTTCTGTAATTATAGTACATGATAAACAATTCGTGGCAGTTTGATATGCATCACACAATAAAAATTTTTAACATTAAACATAAAAATAAAAGAATTAAATAAATAAATGCAATTTTTAAATGGCGTTGGTCATACAATATTAAACATAAGTACAAGAGATTACTCAAGTATGGGATTAAAAATGCATGTTCCAAAGACGGATACTGTGAACGAAAAACTGCCATTCAGATACGAACTTCTTGAATCTTATCGGGATCAGGTTGTTATTTCTTCTTAACTGCGTAAAAGAAACATGTTCAAATAGATACGTCGGCTCGCCAGGATAGGTAATTGTATGCAAAAGAATTAAAAATCGAATATTTAACATGTCAGAAAAACGCATTCCATAAAGTTTACTTTCATAGGGTGTTACATGAGATTAACGTCCTAAGTTGAAGACATATTTCAGAATGATATTTAGGTAGTTGTTAATTACCTGGTGATTTTTTTATCACAGCTTTTAAAAACCTCGCTGCCATATATTAAAGTTGAAATTAGATATGTTTCAGCCAAAAGCATAAGTATTTTGAACGGGGTTGAGCGTTGAGTTGCCCAAATTGATGGAAGCATCGTAAATACTTTCCCTGTGGCAGCGTTGATATGATCCGACAAAGTAAGCGAAGAGTTAAAAATCATGCCAATGTTTTTAGACTTCTTTGCAATTTCAGATCGCTGCAAGTTCAAGATTATATTTGGTTCAGCAGTTATTTCTACATGGGTCCTGGAAATAACTAGGCACTTAGATTTAGCGAATTTCAGACATAGACCATTTGCAACTGCCCACACTAAATTTTTTATAGATCAATATTCAATCTTATCAGGTTCACTTCATATATAAACCTACACATCATCGGCGTACATATGAATTTTCCAATGTGACAGCTGTTTTAGCAAATCATTTATATACTATATTGTAAAAAGTAGAGGATCTAGTATGGACCCTTGAGGAACACCTCTGGTCACATGTAATGCCAATGATTGTTTGTTGTTTGAGCTTAAATACTGATAGCGATTACTAAGATATAATGAGATGAGATCAGCTGCAGAGGAGGTAAAATGGAATAGTTTAATATGAAGTTTAGTGACGATTGGGTAAAAAAGTCGATTGAAAAGTTGGATAGTGAATACAAGGCGAACAAATTACTTTTTTAATTTTTTGTCAAATTTTTTAAATGTCGTAACAGTCTGGTTGATAAATTAATCAATATGTAGATACAATTATGTTTTCTAAAAAGGAATAAAACCCCAAATCGTTTTAAAACTAGTCCAGAAATAGATAATGCCCCAGACCAGCAATGAGCCGATTATTACATGGCCAAGAAATACGAGCACACACCCTAAACATTTTTGAAATTGATTTGCGCAATATATTTATTTATTCAAAAGACTCAAAATTGTGAGATATAAATTACAAATTACAGTACCTTGCGGTACGTTACATGGCATTGCATTCTTAAAATGTAGAATGCAAGCAGTTTATTACTGAACGCAAAAGGCGTTAAACCTGTATTTTAAGGGAAATTAATAAAGCAATGCTCAAATGAGGCTATCAGTGCAGAAGTGGTTTAACCCACAATTTAATTTGGTAACGGTTCTGGTGTAAGATATGTTCTTTGCACTGTTTTTGCACGGGCCGGTACACAGAAAAAATTATTGCCGAATTATTTTCAAACAAACGATTGTTTGAAATTTTTTTTAATTTCTACAAATTTTTTTACTGATTCAATTAATATTTTTGTTTGATTTTTATTTAACCAACAAAAATGTTGGCAACTATTCAATAATATAATATACGCGCTATTGGTTTCAATTTTTCATTATTTTGTATGAAATATTTAACGCTCTTTAATGTTGTCGTTTTTTTTGAATTTTTTATTTGATCGTAAGCAACACTTCTTTATGTGAAATATAAGAACAACAACACAAAACACACACAGTTTATTTTTGGACGCTTTAAAAAAGTACAACAAGAAGAAAGATGATAAAATAGCGCGACGAGGTTATTAGTAAAAAAACAAAAAAAATAACAGGTAAAAAAAAGGTTTCATTCTTTTTTAAACAACAGAAACAACAACAACATTATAAGAAATAAAATAAATTTTTGGTTGGTTTCAAAGTTGGAAAAAAAAAGAATGAAAAACAAAATCCCGTATTCAATTTTTGAAAACTGTTTACTTAAATACCTACATCAAATACAAAAATAAAATGATGACGAAAAACATATCGAGTCGGTCTGCTGCCGTTGTTTGTTACATTTCTTCTTCTTTAGCCAAGGAAAGGATACAGCAACAGTGAGTGATGAAGAAAAACATTGTGTGTATAAACAAGACTTCGTTCAAAAATTATATCAACAAAACATGTGTCTCAAAGCCAGTGATAGCTTGGGTGCGCGTCATTGCTTGTGCAAAAAATTTTTGTTTGATTCAGCAAAATTATTTGTTTGAAATTTATATGAATTTCAGTAAACTTTTTGTTTGATTCTGTAAATTATTTGTTTGAAAAAACCAGTGTTTTTTTTTAGTAAACAAAATGCAAATAAATTTTTTGAATATGCGAATTTGTTTGTAGGACCGATTTCAGACAAAAAATGTTTTGATACTACAAATTTTTTGTTTGAATTCGAAAAATATTTTTTTCTGTGTACAACCAAGTACTATAGCGCAAGAGAAGTGTAAACTCCTCATTATCTCATAATAAGTAGTCTGGGGTAACACTACTAAAACTTCCTGATTTGCTTTAATAAAAAATAAAATGAATTCTGTATAATGAAGCTTCTTAAATATTAAGTGATTTTTTGGTTCCATGCAGATTCATTATATGGAAGTTTTTTTACATATGTGACCTTCTCCGAGAAAAGGGACCTAGTGTGTTGAACTCACAAGTAAAACTCAAATAAATATTTGATTAATCCTTGAAAAAGGTGTATATTTTTACAGGGGCTTATATTGGGGATTTTTTCTATTACCGGGGGATTTTTGAAATTTTTTTTTAATTTGGGGAAGACGAAAAAGGGTAGCTGGCAGCCCTGGAATTGACCGACTGATAGACAAACTGGAAGCGATATATCGGACTTTTCAATAGATATTCGTGCCCTATAATTTTATTTCTGAGTTTCTGCATGGTCTTCAGGAAAAACGAGCTGAGGCTTATTGGTCTGTAAGACTTGGAAAATTGTTTAGATTTACCCCCTGCCTGAGATGTGAAGACCACTTAAATTGGATCAGAAGATCTTTGACATTTGGGAAGTGATGGCATCCCCCTTCCAGAAGTCAGCTTTATAAACGCTTCACGCACCAGTCTCCTTGGCTTTGTTGATTAAACCTCTGGCCTCAGCCCTTAGTTTCTCCAGATTCTCATTTCCGTATTTAGTTCATTGAATACATTTGTTTGGCAAGTAAGGAAACTTGCTAGACACCGTACAAAAATCCACCAATAGGTCCGGAATATTCTCTATGTCTTATCTATAACCATCTAAAGTTAAGAACAAATGACGAAGGGGTAACTCATTGGTAATGTTTTGAAGATGTTACTTACTGTAAATGTGTGCATATTATATTAATAATAATATTTTCATTTATATTAGATAAATTTTATTTGTATTCAAATTTTCGTAATAACTGTTTGGAAGTAAATAGTTTTTTTCCAAGTTGTAGAAATAGAGGTTAAGAAAAACAAATAGAGCAAAACTATTGAAAAGTTTTTAAGAGGATGCAATTTTGTATTCTAAAATGAATTCAAACCAAACTTTCGTAATAATAATGGCCGTTTTCTCATCACGCGATTATCTTTTTTGCCAACGAAAAACTGCACATTAAAAAATTTTGGTTTTCTCAATGTCTCATTTGCTTCTATTCTCATCGGCCAATTATTTATTTGTCGTACAGATAAATTCAATCAGCTGACTCCCAACTTTTGCATGTATTTTGAGAGGTGTTGCCAACTGAAAACAATGATTTTGTTTAGAGAAACCCAAAATCGTAAGAGGACAGTCTAATAAATTTATGTTGACATTAAGTTACAGACAGTTTATCGATTAATTCAGAAAATGGCCATAAGTGAAGCATACATTTCAAATACCCCTCTGAATATTGAATCACACCACCTTTCATACCGGGTTTAGTTGCAGTGGATTCTCATTTGCCCAAAATGCGGCAATTCTGCTTTTTAACAAATCCACTGTTTATATTAAAAAAGATGAAAGTGTGCCTCGTCACTGAAGAGAACATTCTTTGTAAAGTCCCCATTACTTTCTGCTCGAAATGGTCAGTAAGCTTCAACCCTTAAGTATATTGAAAAATTAGCTTCAGTGATGTTCGTGAGATGTCGCACTATCGCGAACAGCAATTTTTCCGCACAGCGAATTAGGCGATGATGTACAGATGTCTTTAGATCTCCAAAGACCCGGTTTGCTGGAATTTGCGCACAATTCTCCCGATTGTGAACACATTTGGTCGATAATGCTCACCAATAATATCACGAAGTTCACGAAATGCATTTTGATTTGAACACCCATTTTCGTAAAAGGCTTCAACAATCTTAAGGCGCTGCTCAATTGTGTACCTTTCCACTGTCAAATTTGTCAACCACAAAGAAATGTCAAATTAAGTTAGGGAAAAAACTTATCGTGAGACTCACAATTAACATTGTGCATTATGGTTGGACCACCCTATAGTTTTATTCTTAAAAACAGAAAATTCGACCTTCTTGAGACACAGATTATTTTAGGAATCATTATAAAACAATGGGTTTTAACCAATTTATTTTGCTTTTCATACAAAGTGAGCCACTCTAATATTCATAAATGCAAGTTTATGTTATTTAAATAGTTATGCATATGTTTGTTTTGAGGACTTTGGTATGTGTAGGTATGTACTTTGGTAATATTTAAATTCATTTTAGTTTTTGTATTTGTTATCTTGCTTTGCATAACTTTAAGCATTAACACGTACACCAACACGCAACCAACCACCTGGTAACGTATATGTGTGTTTTGCAATTTGTTAAAACCGTATGTCCATGTCCTTTAAAATAGTTGATGTTATTACGAAAGTTTGGTTAGAATTCATTTTAGAATTACAAAATTCCATCCACTTAAAAACTTTTGAATAGTTTTGCTTTATTTGTTTTTCTCTATCTCTGATTCTACAACTTGTGATCCGTTTAAATTTATTGAATTAGTAAAAAACCATGTACTTCCAAAAGGTTATTACGAAAATTGAAATATTAATCTAGAATTAATCTAATTTAAATGCAAATATTAAGATTAATATTATATGCGCACATTTAAAGTAAATAACATAACACAAGGCAAAAAAAAAAATCGAAAAAATTTAAAGGTTTAAAAATCACTATACAATTTTGATATATTGTGGTTCCTGTAGTATAAATGTGGTCCAAATTTAAAGTTCTATGGAGAGGTTTTTTTTTTTAAAAGTTTTAATTAAAATTATAAATTTTTTTAGACGTTTCTCCACATAATTAATAAAACCTCAAAATGGGATTGTCCGATTTAATTAAAATAAACGTTGAAAAACTTAAATTTAGATGACCTTTAATCTGCTCAGTAGTTTCGGAGTTATAAAAAAATTTTAAGCAAAAAATATCTTTTTTACTTGAAAATAGCATGAAAAATCGAAAACGGCAAAAATTGTTCAGATTTTTTGTTTAACAAAATGAGATATTGATCATAAAATTCGATTGATTTTTTTTCGAATTTATTCACAAATAAGTGAATTCGCTTGTTTTCATAAAATTTTAGTTGTTTTGATATATGTACATAAAATTGAGTAGTTAGTGTTCTTCTTTCGATTTTTTGAATTTTAAATTTCCCCCATGCTATGTACAAACATCGCAAATAACAGTGGTAAATATATATTTAAATATAAAAAAAAGTCTCAATACTTGCAATCAATCTGCTCGGGTTCCCGAAATATCGGCCCTAAAGTTTTTTAATTTTTTGAAAAGGCGTTTGTTATAAGTCAAAAAAATATGCTAAATGTACTTCTGAGCTAAAATACTAATTTAGATGTCTTCAGTAGAATTGAATGGCGATAATTTTCTTAGAATATATTACACTTATTTAAAAGTGGTAATTTTTGTCCTTTTTTTAACTTCCCCACAAAAGTATGTATACTCAAACGGCACTTTAGACAGTTAAAATGTTCAACATATATTTTCTGCGTTAAATTTTAGTAGCGGTCTTCTAACACCAAAAGATCGTGCAATGTATGTAAAACGGGATTTCGAAATTTCGGGCATTGACATTTTTAAATTTCGCGAAAAAGCGTTTGGTACAAGTCAAAAAAATATACTAAATGTACCTCTGAGCTAGAAGACTATTTCAGATGTCTTCAGTAGAATTGTGTTGCGATTTTTATCCCCGGAATTTCGAAAATCCGTTTAACATACATTGCATGAACTTTTAGTCTTTAATACCCCTTGTAAATTCACCACTACCTCTAATTTTTTCCAAAAATCCCTTGTTGTTGTTTAATTTTTTGCAAATTAGGTACAAACATATAGGTTATCAATAAACAGCATCCTACAAAATGTGGGCAATATTGGAGAAGTGGTCGTAGTACCTCCCGTACAGAAAATGTCAAAAATTTTATACAAACCTGGGCTGTCATATGACCTATGGTTACGCCTTATTTATATGAAAAGATCGGAAATCGTTAGTTAAAAATATTTTCTGAAAAACTCGGAAAAATCGGTTCAGATACGCAAAAGTTATGACCAAATTAATTTTTTTTAAAATACGCATTATCGGGAACCATAAATCTTCCCGAGCCCAAGTTTTATAGCCCAAGTTAATGGAAAATTTGTTCTTTAACACGTCGATACATAAATCTGCAAAATCGGTTAAAACTGGTTAAGCTATGAGCAAAATACTCCAAAAAAGGACTGAAAAATATCAAAATTTTTATAAAAACTAAAATTTTAGAACTGTAATATGACCTATTCATACGTCTTAGATATCAAAATATCGGAAATATTTAGTAAAACATATTTGCTGAAAAACTTGGAAAAATCGGTAAAAAAAAAAGTTAAATGTCAAAAATATATTTTTTTTTAAATACCTATTTTCTTCCCAACTCCAAGTTTAATTACCAAAGTAAATGGTAGGTTTATTCTTAAAGATGTCGGTATAAAAATCTGTCAAATCACAAAATGGCCGAGTTATAACCAAATACTGAAATTCGATTCTTCATATATATTAATTAAATAAAACTAAGCGATATATGCATATATTATATAAATATGCATGTACATTAGCTATGACATAGTGATATATGAAAATTTTTGAAACAAGATTTTTAAGTGCTGCCGCCTTTTATTTTGTTAGGATTGGAAAAAATACATGATGCAAAAAATGGTGCAGGTTGGTTAAGGGTAAATGGCTCCTCATCGAGGTCAAAGTTCAAGGTAAAAGGAAAAAAATTCATAAAATGTCCAATAACTGCCGCGGAGTCGCACCTAGAGTAGTTAAATGTAATACTGACCCACATTAATTATTCCTCCCCAACATTTTTGTAGAACATACTAACCTTCTATCTCTGCTACTTAGGGTACTTTCCCTTCAAACAAAGATTTACAAATTTGCCCCCCTCGTTCTAACTATTTTCAGGGCTCCTCTGGAGGATTGAATTCAGCTGATTTGTTTTTGTTATTAAAAAACCTGTAAAAGTTTTTCTGTTCTGTTACGGTCCAATCTGTAATATTTAAAACTTGTTAAGACCCCTTTCACACTCGGCAAGTTACTTGCGCAAGTCTCTTGCGCAACTCTTAGTTTGTTGACGTCAGCTGTAAGGTCGGGGTAAGGAGCCTTAAACCAAAAAGCAAACGCAGAAAAAGTGAGAGTAAAAAATGTAATTATTCTCACAATGTGTATGTTCTCATCTTAAACAGCCAGTCACGCGACAACTTTATACAAAATTGCTGTTGCTGTTAGTATGATGCGTTTAAATTCAAACGCATTTCGGAGGCCATTTACGGGCTTCTGCTTGAATGGAAAATCGCTCACCGCATTCAAGCTATTTCTTTCGACACCACTTCTACGAACACTGGCAAATTCCAAGGTGCATCTTTTTTGCTTGAGCAATTACTAGAACGAGAGCTTCTCTATCTTCCATGCAGACATCAAATATATGAGTTACAACTGAAGGAAGTGTTTGAAGCCAAATTTGGAAATATGTCTGGACCCGGGGTGCCAATATATGCGCGTTTTAAAGAGCAATGGGAAAATATTTAAGATAAGCCATATAGTCCTGGAATGAAAGATGATGAAGTTGCAGAAAAATACCGGTGCAAGTTCTAATTGATACCGAATCATTTTGTTTAGCTAAGTTAAACGAACAACAACCCAGACGCGACTACAAGCAATTTTTGCAAATCGGTTTTTGGTGTAAATATTCCCAACCATAAGTTTAGCGTACCAATGTACAGATGTTTTTATTCCGAAATTTTATCGACTTAAGCGAAAATGAATTCAACGGACTTCGCGATGTTACTATTTTTATAGTAACTCTTTACATAAAAGCTTGGTTTTGTGCTACCAAAGCAGTAGAAGCCCCAAATAATGACTTGAACTTTTTAAAAGCGATTATTTATTATGCTTCAATTGATGATGAGTTTCACGTCTGTTGGCGAAGAGATTCTGTGGACATCTCTAGTATCTTAGTGGCGAAGTTGTTGCTTTTGCATTATTTTATCAGAATGTTCCCTTTGATACCAAGCGAAGAATTGCAGATGCAATTCGTACATTTGAGAGAGATGAAGAGAAATACGCGGAAGAACTGTCGGGTAGTCACATGGAGGGAATATGGAACATGGAGATAGTGGGGTATAAGAGGTAAGAGTAAAGTGTTAAAAGAATTTCATTGACACCAAAAGATGTAAACGAAGATTTCATGGAGAAAAATTTTAGTCATTACGTTACACCAGACACAGGACAAATTTTAACTCGCTCGTATTGTCCAAAGATTTTCTTGATAGTGATCCAGAAGCTTGGGAAAAACGTGATGCTAACCAACAATCACTAGAAACACTGCGAAAATTGCATGTTGTCAACGATTCTGCCGAAAGAGGTGTACAACTAATAGAGGACTACAACAATATTTTGTGCCGCAACGAGGAAGAAAACATATTTCTACGGCAAGTCGTTGCTGAAAATAGGAAAAAATATCCACTTTATTACAAAAATAAATTAATAAATTAAAATTATATCGCACTTAAACTTGTAATTGAAATCAATTTGATAAAAAATTTCAAGATACATATAAAAAAATGATATTTTGTATGGGAACCACTTAGAACAATAGGGACCAAATTTATATAAAAAAATATTTGCATAGGAGGTACCCTAAAGAACAGAGAAAGAGGTTTGAAATGTACATTTGACTCCTGCAGAGCCGCCCAGAAAGTAGTTAGAACGAGGGGGGCAAATTTGTAAATCTTTGTTTGAAGGGAAAGTACCCTAAGTAGCAGTGAAAGAAGATTAGAATGTTCTACAAAAATGTTGGGGAGGAAAAATCAGTGGGGGTTTGCCATACATTTGAATCCTCCAGAGGCGCCCTGAATGTATTTAGAACGAGGGGGCAAATGTGTAAATCTTTGTTTGTAGGGAAATTACTCTAAGAAGCAGAGATAGAAGGTTAGTATGTTCTACAAAACTGTTGGGGAACAAAAATCAGTGGGGGTTTGTCACACATTTGAATCCTCCAGAGGCGCCCTGAATGTATTTAGAACGAGGGGGGCAAATTTGTAAATCTTTGTTTGAAGGGAAAGTACCCTAAGTAGCAGAGATAGAAGGTTAGTATGTTCTACAAAAATGTTGGGGAGGAAAAATTAATGTGGGTCAGTCTAATATTTAACTACTCTAGATGCGACTCCGCGGCAGTTATTGGACATTTTATGAATTTTTTCACTTTTACCTTGAACTTTGACCACGATGAGGAGCCATTTACCCTTAACCAACCTGCACCATTTTTTGCATCATGTATTTTTTTCCAAGCCTAACAAAATAAAAGGCGGCAGCACTTCAAAATCGAAAAATCGTTTACTTTGTCATACCTAATGTACATATACATATATTTAGATATATATGTATATAAACTACTGTTCTTTCCAAACCATGGTGAAGGGTATATAAGATTCGGCGTAGGCGAATATAGCACTCTTAATTGTTATAAGAGTTGTCAATTATTCGCCTTTCAACTTTGTTCGAATAATTCAAATAATTGTTTTTGTTCGTTCGATCAAAAGATTAAATATAAAAAAAAATATTTGATTATACGAAGAGAATAACGAATAAAAAAATAATTTTTCCCAAAAAAATACTATAGAAAATCTTCCATTTCATCCGCTACGACTTTTTCTTTTTTGATGTATAAAAATGTTCATCTTAACTCCATATCGTTGTATAACTATAAAGACATCGTAAACCCTTAATTCCTTAATAATCCGATATTACTCTGGATTTTCGAAAGGCGTTGGCTGACCTACCATCTTCAGCCGAACTTCTTAATACAAATTCTTCTATAGAACAGCCGCCGTCTCTCGTATTGTATTTTCCATTGGCCCAAGCTCGGCATTTCTTGATGTCGTTAGATTATCTTCCACTGCATCGTTTTCAATGGTAATATTGTGGCACTAACGCAAATTTTTATATAAAAAAAAAATATACTACAATAGCAACATTTTCTACTTTCAAAATATGATTTATATAAATCAAATATTTAAGCTTCGGTCACAATCACAGTTACATTTTCACTTGGTGTTCATAATAGAGCAACAATTTCTTTTGCAACCACACCCATTTTGCATTAAGAAACCGTATGCAAATTTAAGCCAAAACAATATTATGCATTTATTATTATTATTTTTTAAAACATTATGTTATAATTTTCATTTAAAACTAAATAAAATTATTTTAAACGTCAGAAACAATTTCATACAAATTGTTGCTGAAGTTCGAGTTGACTCAACTTAGTTACATTTTTAAAAATGAAAGGAAAATATATGAAATACTTTGGGAATAAAAAAGATAGAAGAAAAAACGAAATTGTTTCTCTGATTGTGAACAAAGCTTTATTTTAAGCTTTTTGTTTATTTCTAAATTTTTCACCCGAAATTGAAAAATCCCCTTTCTTGAAAATATTTTAACGTTTTTTTTTTTAAACAAGTAAGAGTGCTATGTATGTATATAAAAGAACTGTTAGTCTGCTTTCACACGTTTCATCTTTTGATGCTCAACTCTTATGTTTTTAGGTGAGAGAAGAAAGAATAAAGGGGGTTAGTACGGAGATGCCTGTACTCGGTCAGTACGCTTTGTGTTTTTATTCGTTGGTATATGCACAACGATGGCTGCATGTAATTTTTTTCTTTTCTTTTTCTCTTTCTCTTTGAATTCGCTATTAATAAAATTGTTGTTGTTTTGAACTTTCACACGTTTCATATTTTGATGCTCAACTCTTATGTTTTTAGGTGAGAGAAGAAAGAAGAAAAGGGGTTAGTACGGAGATGCCTGTACTCGGTCAGTACGCTTTGTGTTTTTATTTGTTGGTATATGCACAACGATGGCTGCATGTAATTTTTTTCTTTTATTTTTCTCTTTCTCTTTGAATTCGCTATTAATAAAATTGTTGCTGTTTCGAACTGAAAAAAGTTGAAACCGATTGCTGCGGGTGATTATATTGGCATCCTTAAAAGGGAATTGAAAAGAAGTTGAGCATCAAAAGATGAAACGTGTAAGTTCAGACTTAGAATCAATTGTCATCTTGTATTATAAATGTTGTAGCGAACGAGTTTTGCAACTCACCTACTCAATTGTTTGTTATGATTTGTTTAATAAGAACATAAAATACATTTTGGATATACTATGAGTTCTCAACACGGGTTTTGCTTACTAAACATTGAGATTAATTACAACCAGACATTCTGCAAAAATAAATAAATTAGTTATTGTTTCACCAATGTATCCGTAATTGGAAAATGCAAATGCTAATTGACTTTAAATGATATTTCTTTAACTTTTTTTAATTGCATGATTATCGGTGTCAACAAGCTCTTCTAACATTCTAAAATTACTCAAAGTTTTTGAATAGAATTCTTAAATATCTAGCCTGGCCAACAGGCTGCGATGCAAGGGAAATCAAGGAATAAATATCATTAAAAATTCCAATACTATTGAATTGGCTTCTAATTTCCTCAGCAAGGCGGTATAACCCATGTGACAACAAGTAACATGTTACAGTTTACGATATACCGATTCAGTTGTTGCGCAATATAAAAAAATAATCTAAAATCTCTAGAATTTGAACACTTTTTATTAAATAGCGAAAAAACAAAATCAAAGAAACTAAAATCAAATATGACAGTTTATGTTTAACATTATTTCTTAAAAAAATGTTTAAGCATTTATTTCGCGATATACATATTTATGTTTGTTTTATAGATGTATGATTTTGTGGTCAACACATGGACATATGCTGTTTGTCTGGGTTCCTCATATTAAAGTCTTCTTGCTGATAGTTGCAGATTGTTGAGAGCGAAAGGGAAAATGCTATGGAAAGTAAAAAATAGTCAGGACTTAAAAAGCAAGTTTGACTGTGATGGACTCTGAAAAAAATTATCAAAACTTTATGTTCGAATAGCAAATCATTAAATGAAAAAATAGAGCTTAAATTAAAATTACACACACATTTAACATGGGCTGCACATGCAAGTATAAATTACACATGATATGTGTAATTACATGTGTAATGGCAACACTAAACTCTACAATTGTGTGTGCTGCAAATTTTTTCTTATTCCGAAGAATCCATAAAACATTAAGAAATTTTATGCATAAAAATCATCCGCTGCAGGTAGCAATTCAACGTGCCGCACATTTATGCATGGCTGCCAGTTTAGGGGTTTTGACCCCAAATTAGGGGTTTTCTTGTTGCTAAAAGGACAGAAAATTTTATTTGGGGTTTGGGGTTTGCATTGGGGATATTAAAAAAAAACTAAGGATTTTTTGGGGAAATAAAAAATATGAGCTTAATTTTTCTATAAAAGCCAACTAAGTTTAATGCACACATAGTATGTGTTACATACACATTAAACTGATTATTTTTGCAACATCACTTGATATCAATGAGCACCGGTCAAAAACAGTTTCGTTTGTATTAAAAAAATTACCGAAATTACTGCAAACTTACAGTTAATCTGTCAATAATTTGATTATGAACAAAAAGTCCAAAATTTGCATTTTGCTGGACAACTTCATGTGTATAAGAGGTGTTCAAAAAATTAAAGTTTACTCTAAAGCCAATGGGCTTATTGGTTCCTTTGTATATAAAAACATTTATGTGCTGTTTCCACAACACAAGTTGTGAGTGTTTTCCATATAAATTTTACTACACGTTCAGTCACTTGTGTTATGAAAACAGCACATTAATATGAAGTTTGGTGACGATTGGGTAAAGAAAAGTCGATTGAAATGTCAAATAGTGTGTACAAGGCAAAACAATCACTTATTTAAGTTTTTGGAAAAATTTGTAAGTGTCGTAAAAGTTTTTAGTCTAGATCATAGATAATTCGAAATGAACATACCATTATGTTTTTAAAAAAGAAATAAAAAAAAAATCGGTTTAGAACTGGTAATGAATGATACCCAGACCACTTATGTGCCAATTATGACTTGACCTAGCAATGCGAACGCACACCTTAAATATTTTTAAAATTGATTTGTGCAATATAATTTTTTATTCAAAAGACTAAAAATTGTCAAATAATAATTACGCATTACAGTAAATACAGTACCTTACGGTACGTTACATTGCATTGCACAACATTTACGGTCGACTAAGCAACCTTAATTCTTAAAATGAAGAATGCAAGCAATTAAGCACGCAAAAACCTTTAAACCTGTATTTGTAGAGAAACAAATAAAGCAATTCTCAAATGGATAACTGCTGCACGTGGGACTGCAATCCAAACTAGACCAGCCTCATTATTTTTTAATAAAATTGGAAATAAAATTAATTTTGTATAATAAACTTTATTAATAATTAAGTGATTTTGTGGTCCCATGCAAATTCATTATAGGAAAGTTGTATTGAAAAAACAACTACGTATTTCCTTTCGATAAAAATGATATCTTGTAGAACATGGTACAAGTAAAACTCAAATAAATAGTTAAATTATCCGTTAAAAATTATGTATTTTTTTACAGGGGCTTATTTTGGGGATTCTTTCTTTTATCAGGGGATATTTGGGGAAATTTATTTTTTAATTTGGGGAGAACGAAAAAAAGTACCTGGCAGCACTGCATTTATGAGCGTTTATTAGTCGTAAAATTTAAATAACTTTTTGTTTACAGTATTCCACGGGTAATTAGCTCGACAAAAATGCCAAAATTTTTGGGTTATTATGCGGGGTAAGCATTTAAAGGAATACGCTTAACTACCTCTTTGAGGTAATTATAAGAATACGTTTAACCAACTCATTAAGGTAATTAAGCGAATACATTTAAATGTCTCAGTGAGGTAATTAAACGTATTTATTTACTAGGTACCTTAACTTTGATGTGCAAATAAAGGTAAGACATAGGAATTTGTACATGCATCAGCTAAATCTAAAGATGCAGCTATAAAAAAAAGGGATTTGGTGTCTTAAATTTTATCTGAAGTACTTTTTGAGATGTCCTGTCATATCCTACTAACAAAAGCGTAAGCATACATATGTACAAACTTATGATCATGGAAACCGTAAATATGCAATTGCTTGGTTTTTCTTGTGCGACTAATTAAGGCGGAAACAAAATGTTTGTCCGTTTTATAGCTTTTTATGAATTTTGGTATCGGTTTGTTTGTATTTTAGCTATTGCTGATTTTTTATTGCACACATATTTCACGTCTTTTAAGCATATTTAAATACATGTTCAACAAATAAAAAATTGCTAAAATTCTGGTTAACAGATGAACTTTCTGTTCGTTTAATTTCGCCATCTACATTTAATTTTCACTCTACAATTGTAAGCCAACGCAAGTCTTCGTTCAAACTTAAAAGTTTTAAATATTTATATGCAAAAGTTAAGAAAAAATCCGACCGAATCAGAAACACTTTATAGTGATCCTTTCGTGTACGCCTATCCATCTGGCTGGTTGTGTGTCCAAACCTTGTGCGGAAAGTAGCAGTTTTTAGTTTAGATAATTTGATCAAATTTGGTAAATACTTTTTAATTGTCATAAGAACGAAACCTATGTAAATTGTAAGAATCGGTCTATTATATCACATAGTAACCATGTAAACTTCTTTCTTTATGTTCATAAACAATTTTGTCATGTTCGTATTAAGATTAATGTGTTGTTTCCAGGTGGCATGCAATTGATTGTGCAGTTTTTTGAGTGCTTTTCATATAAATTTTTCTTCACAATCAATTGCATGTCACCTGGAAACAGCACATAAATTTGGCCCAAAATATCTTACTGCAAATTAAATATGGTTGAATCGGTTCAGATTTAACCATACAGTTTCCATTCATATAACAATCCCTAAAATAATCAAGCTATTTTATCTTTTTAAATGTTAATATAATTCAAAATTAAGCGACCTTCCCTTTATTCCCTTTAAGACAAAATATTTCATATATTTGGGGTATTTGGATAATATTCAGCACACATCACTCTTATATTAATCCTAATCTCATAGCATTACTCTAATCAGGTGAGCCCAGAATTAAGTTAAGGGTACGTTCGTGATTGCAGTTGTTGCGCATTAGTAAAGTTTAATGGTCGTAAATGCATTACTTGTAAGAAACTTGGCGTTACTCTCATATGTGATTTTGTGCAGTGATGCCGCAGCTCTGCAGCATATGTTGGCAATTATTGCATCAGTTTATTTAATGTTCGCTTATAAAACTTTTTTAATTTAGCTCGTGTTCAAAAATTCAAACTTTTTAAGCTGTTGTGCAGTAAAAAATCATCGGCATCACAAGCGCAACTGGTGATCCCGCATCAGCAACAAAATTTTGCATCACAGCAGCAGTGATGCACAGTTTTGATGGATTTACGAACGTACCCTAATTATTTTAATACAAATATTAAGTTGTGGTATATGTTTTGAGCATATTTTTTTTTAATTTTTAGTGCATATTATCAAATTATTAACATGTAAACTTGGTTGCATTTCTTGCTGTGTTGTTGTTAAATAGTACTGAGGCAATTAAACGAATGAAATTTAGTTGTAATTTTATTTTGGGAGTTTAATTTTTAAGGCTTTTACCCGAATGGGGTAATTAAGCGTAAGGCAATTAAATGTGGATTTTTCTTTGAAAAATGGAAGAAAAAAACGGGGATTTAAAACTCAAGGTAAATAAGAGTGAAAAGCATTTAAGCGTGGGTAATTAACAGGGTTATACTGTATTATTTATTATTTTAATTTTGCGAATCATAAAAGTGTCATAAAGGTTTTTCCAAACAATGTTATTCATGTAAAGGGGAAGCATTTTTGCATAATTTGGTTGAAAGAGCCATTTTGCAGCATATTTTAAGTTTTTAGTCCATATTTTGGCTTTTTGAGGCATATTTTGATACAAGTTAAATATTTTAGATTCCTACAAAAGCTTTCGCAACATATAAAAAAGTTTCTTTTTTGGACCAATATCCGTCTGTTTAGTTGTCCTGTCCGTTCATGTTAACTTTGTTCGGCAAGTACAAGTTGTACTGTTCTAGATAATTTGATCAAATTCGCTATATACATATATTTTTAATTGTACTAAGGACGAAATCTATGTAAATAGTGAGAATCGTTCTACAATTTCACATATTCCCCATAAAAACTTCTTTCAAATTAGACTCTTTGTGTCCATAAACCATTTAATTATTAAATATTTTACTGCAAATAAAAATCTTTTAGAATCGGTTCACATTTTCCCAAAGCTCCCATATATAAGTAGCTTTTACTTCCTTTTAAATGTAAACATTAATAAACAATTTAGCGACCGTCCCTAAAATCCCTTTTAGACAAACATCTCATATGGATGTTAATATCTCGATCATATTAGGCATAAATAACACTTATATGAATTTTAACCTCTTTACATAACTCTGTTTTTGTTAGCCGATGACGGCCAATCGTTTCCAAATAGGATAAAGTCTCTAAAAATTCGTCTGTGAATACTACGGAGTTTAGGCTTTACCGATTATAATTTTAAGATTGGTTTTATTAAATGGAACTGTTAGTAAATTGTTGAATATTTTGTTTTCAAATTAGCAAATTTTGAATTTTTTTGGACATATTTTTAAGAATTTTCAGGGCATATTTTCAAGTTTTGACTGCATATTTAGTGCGCATGAAATGTATTTTTAAAGCATATTTCTGGTTTCCCTGCTTATGAGCATGCTTATATGAGGGCTATGTCAAATTATGCATAAATGCATAATAACCTATCCATTATTGTTGCGTGGGCTTAAAAATATAAAGAAACCCGTTTAAATTTGACAGAACAATATGTATAAAATTATGTGAGCTATAATTTTATTATCATTTACAATTTAATTGGGAAATAACATATAAAAGAAGTTAGAGTTGCTATATTTGACTGTGCCGAATCTATAATACCCTCCGCCGAGAGTTCGAATAGTTTAGGGGTGTTCTTTTTTATGGGATCTATAAATTATAATGCAATCAGTAACCAGTGTAATCTTATTAGCTTCAAATTATATATTCCCAAAAATTACTTTAATTTGAAAGTGACCGCGCATAAAACTGAACAGGCAATTGCTTTATTTTGGTTTTCTTGCGAAAACAGCAAAGCAATTTGTTTTTCTTTATTCGCTTCTTATAAAGAGTCAATAACTTAATGAGTTTGAGCCAATTTTTCATAAGGCCGTTTCAGTGATGGTTTGGCTTCCGGTGACCGCTGTATTTTACCAGGCATTTTAAGACGATCTTTCATAATGTTAACATTTTTTAATGTGAAACAATTACTTTTTGTAAAGCTCTGCTTTTTAACTTGTCGAACTTTTTTAATATTAACGGAGCGTTCATCAATTCGTTCTAACTAACGATACAAAATTGAAATACACGCTTCAAATTCCACATATAACATTTAATTTCAAAAATAACTAAAAACTAACAACGCCAATATTCAGAAAAAAATTTTTGTTTTTAAAAGGTTTACAAAACAACTTTGATAAGAAAATTCTACTGTATAAACCTTTGTTTAATTTACCGTCTTATCTTGTAAAACAATTTAACTCACTTCAAAAATATGTTCATGCAAGTTTTTTAAAAATACAAAAAATTTCTCAACTTAAGGTTAAGGGATTTACGAAATAACCCCTTTTATATTCTTATTTCGAATACGGGTGTAAAACTACAAATGTTTTACTTGATTTAATATTTACATATTTCTTTTTTATATTTTGGATTTAAGTACCTTTAGCCAAAACCACAATTCTTAACTTTTTCTAAAAGTACTTAAACTCAAAACTACCAAAGGCAAAAGCGAACAAATTAACTGAATGTGTAAGTGAAACAATGAAACATAAAAACTACACTTGAGTATAATTCAATGAATAAAATATTAAGTCAACACGTCATTTTTGTAGAAATAAGTACTTGTTTAGACTACAGACACTTTGATAAGGACTGCCAGTTTCAAGATAAAACACAAATGTATTCATAGACTCAAACACATGCACTCCTGTATTAATGGCTAACGAGGATATAAGGAGTTCATGGAAGTTTGTACTTTGGTATATGCTTGTTGCCATATTGCAACTTTCTATTCAAACTCAAGTGACAACAAATAAATTTTCATATCAAAGTACAGGATACTTTAAACAAAGTTAGATTCATACTCCAAGTTATTTCAATAAAGTTAGGAAAATTGATTTTTACATTTTCTTAATATTTATATTAAAAAGAATGAACTGTTATTTCCAACTTTGCTTTAGATAAGTAATTAACAAAATTTAATTTTTAATAAACATTAAAATTTATATTAAGGGGACTTTAAGTGTTAAAAATTGCAAACACTCACACACGCACATGTTGAACATTTAAAGATACCCTGCAAACAATTGGACCAGTCCAAACACGCGTGTAAGGAGTAGTCCACAAGGGACTAGGACTAGTCCAAAAGTAACCCAAATGTATGGAAAAAACATGGTCTATTTAACATTACGATGTCCTAGGGCAGGGCCATACAACCCATCTTTGGACTACAACGGAGTAGTTTTAAAACTACTCCATTGTATATACAAGAGTGTTAGTATTAACTTCGTTTAAAAACGAAAACATGTCGTTAAAAAACGAAGACATGTCGTCTCACTACAAACACTTTTTAACAATGACATGGTCCATGCTTGCATTACATCGGACCAGTCCATGGAGTAGTCCATTTTAACAAAATGGATCAGGTGGTCCAATATTATTTGTAGGGTACAAACATAAGTAATTTCATGTTTGTATGTGTGTCAGTACGTGAGAAAGGAAGTTTGAATTGTTGCTAAATTTTATGCATTTAAATTGCATAATGATGCAGTGCTCAATTTAGTTCATTTACTTATTCCATAGTCTGGAGCATTTTACCATTTAATATAAAGCATGTAAATGTCTTTTCTGTGTATTAATGAGAGCTGTACGCGTGAGTGGGGTTTTACTCACACCCACGCACACTTCCAATAGAAGAAAATGTACGCTTACGCATGAGGATGGTTTATAATTGTCACGTTCACGCACGCTCACTTAATACGCAAATATGCTTTCTCGCTTGGTCTGTAAGGGAAGAGCTTCAACAAAAGGAAATATGGCGAAACAACGAGCAAGTCTCGTTTGCACTTTTCAATTTTAATTAAAAACACTTTTTAAATAACAATTCTTTTCAATAAGAAGAAGTTAAATGCAATTTGCTTTCCTAAATTTATTTAAGGATTTTAATACACCAGTAAATAAATTATTTTTTTCTGCGAACAAATCTAAAATTTTTTATGAAACTGACTAATGGGTGAAAAAAAACAAAAGCAGTCACAAAAGTTGTCATAACATGAATACATGGTATACCAAGTTCCTTTAAGTTTTCGAAGCCATACACCAGGGATAATAAATGACGTTTTCAAAATTGTACTTAATTCAGTAAAAAATCGCCCTTTTTTACACTTACGCTTCGTTCACAATAGGCAGCAACATTTTCACTATTGTTCAAAATACAGAAACAATTTTTTTCACAAACTCACAAATGTTGCATTAAGAAACCGTTTGCAAATTTTGGCCACAAAAATATTACTTATTTATTATTATTTTTCAAAACATTTTGCTAAAATTTTCATTCAAAACTAAATGGTCATTACATGTGACCTTGTGGGAAAATGAAGTTTTGAGAAAAACGCATTTAAAGTTATTCTACACCCTGTCATGTACCAGAATCCACTCTTAAGTCCAAAACCGTTTTTTGACACACTAGGTCCCTTTTCTCGGAGAAGGTCACATATAATTATAACGTAATTTAAAATTTCAGCAAATTGTTGCTGAAGTAGACTATACTTTTTTAATAAACTTTGGTAACATTTTTGTTCGAAAAATTAATGAAAAATATATGAAATACTTTGGGAAGAAATAAGATAGAAAAAAAATTAAATTGTTGATCCCATTGTGAACAAAAAGCTTAATTGTACTAAAACACCAAAAAATATTTATTACTTGTTTTGTTATTAGAATATCAACAAGTATATTAAAATTTGGTTGTAGCATACATTTATATTCTAAATATACATTTGGCAATTGACGAAAAGGAAAATGAAGTAAATAATACGGAATTTAGACGAAGAGCAAGCAGTGTTGAAAAAGCAAAAGTTTAAATTTGTTTGCTTTAAAGCAGCAGTTTTACGTTCAAAATTTAACTTCCCTTTACTACTGCTGTAAAAAAATATCAACTGTTGAAAAGTCTTAGTGCAGCAAGGTTTAATTGACTCTATTAATTCATTTGTCTGAGTTAAATTCGATACAGTATTTACATAAAGCCGATTTCTTTGCATTTTTTTTTTACAATATTTTGCAATTTTTAAATTGAACTGAACATGTCATTGGAGTACTGATGTAACTTTTGAAATGCTAATTATACTGAAAAAAGCCATAGAATGATAAAGTCAGTACCATATTAAAGAACTAATACTTAAATCGTTTAATTATTGTCATTACCCTTCACTCTAAAAAAATTTGTTTTTGTCTAGGTCTGAATGATGAAATATTTTATTTTTAATTTCACTTTTCTATACAGTGTGCAACTCTGTTGGAAAACCATAAGCCTGCTGTCGGTGTAATAAAAATATATATTATTTTCGATATATACTTATGTGATGTTTTCACAACACAAGTGACTGAACGTGTAGTAAAATTTATATGGAAAACACTCAAAAAACTGGGTGCTTTTCATATAAATTTTACTACACGTTCAGTCACTTGTGTTGTGAAAACAGCACATTAAATTGATTATATTCGAATTCGCTTACTGTCGCGTTTCTTCTTTCTCCTCGTAGCAACTTATTTTTAGAAAACGAAAAAAACTTAGAAACTTTTTCTGAAGGGTGTAGAAAATTTTTTTGGAAAAATTTGTTATTTACAAGTAACTGCAGCCCGATTTGTCGCTTACGTGCTTTTAGCGCAAACAGTAATTTGTAAACTG
This sequence comes from Pollenia labialis, assembly GCA_949318255.1. Taxonomy (NCBI): domain Eukaryota; kingdom Metazoa; phylum Arthropoda; class Insecta; order Diptera; family Polleniidae; genus Pollenia; species Pollenia labialis. The sequence continues at coordinate 83,542,970 of OX439143.1, forward strand.
AATTTAATCTTTAATATTAATCCAAATTTTGTTATCATTTTTGTTAAAAATAAATGAATTCCAGTACCTTTAGATTATGATTCCCGGGAATTCCCGGGGCGGGAATTTTTCCGCTTACCCTGGATTTTTTTGCGGGATCCCAGGAAATAAAAAATTACTCATAGATTCAGAAAAAAGCTATTTTACTCTGAAATTT